>CM022301.1:462272699-462837161 GCA_011799875.1 Thinopyrum elongatum | reverse complement strand
AGGTCGGGGTGTCGACGGGAGACGACGGCGACGGGGAGGCAGGCCGGCGGGGAGGCGCGGGCTCCGGGCGGCGGCGAGGTCGTCGCGGCGACGGGATCGGGGATTTGCCCCGATCCGGATCCAGTCGAGGGAGGGGGCGACCGAGCGCCAGGCGGCTGGTGGGGAAGAGAGAGGACGGGGCTACGTCGTTGTGTGGCGGCGGCGTCGGCGCTAGCCGACCGGCGCGGGAGCGGGGGCGGCGTCGGCGAGAGGCGTCGGCGACGGGGCCGTTCCCCGATCCCATCCCGATCTGGATCGGAGGTGGGGGCTGACGAGGGGAGGCGGCGACGGGACGGCGTCGGCGAGCGCGGCGGACGGGATCGGGAGATCCCGATCCAGATGGGGGGGGAGGAGAAAGCGAGGGGGAGGGGGGATCGGGGTAGGGCTAGGGTTTCGGGGGGGGGTGGCTATGTAGGGCGCCGCTGGGGCCGGCCTGGCGGCCCGGTGGCTTGCTGGCCGAGGCCAGTCGGGGGGGGGGGCCCTTTATCCTTTTCTGTTTCTTTTTTTTTTTTCCTTTTCTTTTATTCTCTTTTCTCTACTGTTAAATGTTTAGGCCCAAATGGCTTTTGTAAAAAGTGTGACCTTATTCATAAATACCAGTGCATCATTCCCTAACACCTAAAACTAGTTGTGGACAAAACATAATTCCTATTTATTTCAGATTTAATAAATGGTTATTAAATATTATCTTTATCCACTGTTTGAGGTTGTTCGAGTCACTTATCCAATTCCAATGATGTTGGTTTCAATTTTAGAAAGCCTCTGGAATATTTGCTATATATCTGACATTTTAGCTCCTATGTTGGACAACTTTCATATTTCCACTTTCATTTAAATTTTGAATTTGACTTAGGAGTTGAAATGCAATGTGATGCTAATGATGATTATGCACTGTTGATCATGCTAACATGTCATTATCAAAAGTGATTACTGTTGCTAATCACCGGGGGTGTTACAACTCTCCTCATCTATTAAGAATTCTCGTCCCGAGAATTAGAGGAACTGAAAGAAAGGGGGTATTCTTCGCGCAGACGATCCTCGCGTTCCCAAGTGGCTTCATCTTCAGAATGATTTGACCACTGAACCTTGAGGAACTTGATTGACTTTTGACGTGTTCGACGCTCGCTTGATCAAGAATACGGATGGGATGTTCTGGATAAGACAGATCTTCCCGTATTCAAGCACTTCATGATCCACAGCTCGAATAGGATCCTTGAAGCAGCGCGGAGTTGGGATCCATGAAAGACGTCATGTACTTGAGAAAGATTTGGCGGCAATTCCAATTGATATGCCACTTCTCCTCGACGGGCAAGAATACGGAACGGGCCAATGTAGCGTGGAGCTAACTTGCCTTTGATTCCGAACCGATGAGTGCCTTTCAATGGAGTGACACGAAGGTAAGCTTGCTCGCCAGGTTGATAGACTATTTCCTGGTGCTTACGGTCATAGTTGCTCTTCTGACGAGACTGACCATGAGAGTATCGAGTTTCCTTCATGCTTGCTTCATGAACTTTGGGGTTTGGTAAACGTCATCCGTAAATGGGTGGCTATTACGCGGCTTACGGGTTCATGGAAAAGTATGTCAATAACTTGATAGCTCAAGATTGGGATTTGCTCCTCCACGTTGGAGAGATATCTCTGTGCCCTCTCGGTGTTACGGTATCCATCATCGTCTGGCCAGACACTTTGTGATTTGATCACGGGATGCCGGAACACGGTAACGAGAAAAGAGAACAAATACCGGTAACGAGGTAACTGGCATAGTGGACAAGTTGTTGACCCACGGGGATGCCATCATGTCTCACCTCGAGTATTTGTACTAATCGCGAAGCAACAGGAATAGCACACGGCAACTGGAGGTTCACTCGAATATTCATTCGTGTGGGTATAGGGGTCAATATGGGTGCCACGGCTCCGATGTTGATCATTGACGGAAAGGGTTTCGTGTCATGTCTATACTTCACCGAACCTATAGGTCACATGCTAAGGGTCATCTATCTGCTGAATACTAGACAGGGAGTCTGAGAGAAAATCACCGAAAATTTTTCGGACACAAAAAATTTTCGGACGACGCGAAAAGTTCCACAGAAGAGGTCACCGGATGAGTTCTGGTGAAACTGAAAAGTTGTTTCAGAGGATACCATAAAGTCAAATTAGTTTCGGCACATGCCCGATAATTCTTGGAGGGTGCCAGATCATTCTGGAAACTTTTGGGAATTTTCTGAAGAAAAACCGGAAATGTCCGGAGTTCCGGAACCACTTCAGACTTGTTTTCGCAGATGAAAATCACTAATCTAGAATTGTTCCAGAACGCGTTGAAAATTATTTTAGTGGGTACTGGAAATGTTCTAAGCCCACATAAATATTTTCAGTTCGAACGGACGCTGAAAAATGTCGTCGTGAATAGTGAAAGTGTTTTTTGGGTTACTTTTTGGAAAGCCACCTTTTTGGGCTTTTTGCTCCAAAATATCTTGGAGATGACATGGATGGATGTGGCTGAAATTTCAGCCCCTCCACCCCTCCTTCTCCTATAAATAGAGGTGGAGGGGGCTGCCCAACTCACTCATTCTCACATACAAGTGCCATGCAATCTGGCTTCTCTCTCCCTCCCACGAAAAGAGTTTCGTAGAGCCGAAAGGCTGTCTGGGTTCCGGTGGGAACTAGTTCTGGACGGCGAAGCCCTGCCGGATAGATGACACCGTATGGTGTCAACTCTGTTGAGAGGTCTGTTTTCGATCTAGTGCCCGAGGGGCTGTTCGAGAGTGCCTCCCGAAGGGCTGTCCGTGACGGTCCGAGTTCTGTGAGTCCTCCCGAAGGGCTGTCCGCGACACCGTCCGGGGACTGTCCGACCGCCTCCCGGAGGGCTGTCCGAGTGGCGGATGAGGGTATACATCCTCGCGGTTGGGAGTGGTAAATCTTAGCTGCGGGGATCTGCACCGCCGATCGTCATCGACTCTACTTCCCCTGCGCTATGAGTCGGTAACGAAAATGATCAAACCTTGTATGCAGTCTCCATAGTGGTCGGAAAGAGGGGTATTCTTCGCGAAGACGATCCTCGCGTTCCCAAGTGGCTTCATCTTCAGAATGATTTGACCACTGAACCTTGAGGAACTTGATTGACTTTTGACGTGTTCGACGCTCAGCTTGATCAAGAATACGGATGGGATGTTCTGGATAAGACAGATCTTCCCGTAATTCAAGCACTTCATGATCCACAGCTCGAATAGGATCCTTGAAGCAGCGGCGGAGTTGGGATACATGAAAGACGTCATGTACTTGAGAAAGATTTGGCGGCAATTCCAATTGATATGCCACTTCTCCTCGACGGGCAAGAATACGGAACGGGCCAATGTAGCGTGGAGCTAACTTGCCTTTGATTCCGAACCGATGAGTGCCTTTCAATGGAGTGACACGAAGGTAAGCTTGCTCGCCAGGTTGATAGACTATTTCCTGGTGCTTACGGTCATAGTTGCTCTTCTGACGAGACTGACCATGAGAGTATCGAGTTTCTTCATGCTTGCTTCATGAACTTTGGGGTTTGTTAAACGTCATCCGTAAATGGGTGGCTATTACGGCGGCTTACGGGTTCATGGAAAAGTATGTCAAGTAACTTGATAGCTCAAGATTGGGATTTGCTCCTCCAACGTTGGAGAGATATCTCTGTGCCCTCTCGGTGTTACGGTATCCATCATCGTCTGGCCAGACACTTTGTGATTTGATCACGGGGATGCCGGAACACGGTAACGAGAAAAGAGAACAAATACCGGTAACGAGGTAACTGGCATAGTGGACAAGTTGTTGACCCACGGGGATGCCATCATGTCTCACCTCGAGTATTTGTAACATATCGCGAAGCAACAGGAATAGCACACGGCAACTGGAGGTTCACTCGAATATTCATTCGTGTGGGTATAGGGGTCAATATGGGTGTCCACGGCTCCGATGTTGATCATTGATCGGAAAGGGTTTCGTGTCATGTCTATACTTCACCGAACCTATAGGGTCACATGCTTAAGGGTCATCTATCTGCTGAATACTAGACAGGGAGTCTGAGAGAAAATCACCGAAAAGTTTCGGACACCAAAAAAGTTTCGGACAGCGGAAAAGTTCCACAGAGAGAGGTCACCGGATGAGTTCTGGTGAAACTGAAAAGTTGTTTCAGAGGATACCATAAAGTCAAATTAGTTTCGGCACATGCCCGATAATTCTTGGAGGGTGCCAGAATCATTCTGGAAACTTTTGGGAATTTTCTGGAAGAAAAACCGGAAATGTTCCGGAGTTGCCGGAACCACTTCAGATGCTTTTCGCAGATGAAAATCACTAATCTAGAATTGTTCCAGAACGCGTTGAAAATTATTTTAGTGGGTACTGGAAATGTTCTAAGCCCACATAAATATTTTCAGTTCGAACGGACGCTGAAAAATGTCGTCGTGAATAGTGAAAGTGTTTTTTGGGTTACTTTTTGGAAAGCCACCTTTTTGGGCTTTTGCTCCAAAATATCTTGGAGATGACATGGATGGATGTGGCTGAAATTTCAGCCCCTCCACCCCTCCTTCTCCTATAAATAGAGGTGGAGGGGGCTGCCCAAACTCACTCATTCTCACATACAAGTGCCATGCATAATCTGGCTTCTCTCTCCCTCCCACGAAAAGAGTTTCGTAGAGCCGAAAGGCTGTCTGGGTTCCGGTGGGAACTAGTTCTGGACGGCGAAGCCCTGCCGGATAGATGACACCGTATGTGTGCAACTCTGTTGAGAGGTCGTAGTTTCGATCTTAGTGCCCGAGGGGCTGTTCGAGAGTGCCTCCCGAAGGGCTGTCCAAGTGACGGTCCGAGTTCTGTGAGTCCTCCCGAAGGGCTGTCCGCGACACCGTCCGGGGGACTGTCCGACCGCCTCCCGGAGGGCTGTCCGAGTGGCGGATGAGGGTATACATCCTCGCGGTTGGGAGGTTGTAAATCTTAGCTGCGGGGATCTGCACCGCCGATCGTCATCGACTCTACTTCCGCTGCGCTATGAGTCGGTAACGAAAATGATCAAACCTTGTATGCAGTCTCCATAGTGGTCCTGGGCTGGTGCGTAGGTCAGAAAATTTTTGTTTTCTGCTGCGTTACCCTACAGTGGCATCATGAGCCGTGCTATGCGTAGATGCAGGTTGCGATCTAGAATACATGGAGATGTATGGGTGTTGCACAATATAATTAGGTAGTAGATGAGTTCTATTACTGAAAATTATTTGTGCGGTAGCAGATGAAATCTGTTACCCGATGTTCTTGTTGCTTCCCTAAATTTGCGTAGTCCTGATCTTGACGGCATGGTGGAATCTCACAAAGTTCTGGCAATCCGCGATCCTTTCATGCTGCTCCTGAGTATGCTGATTGACAGATCAACGAAGTGCTAACAGTTCTTTGGGTTCCACCATAGTTAAGAAAGATGGATGTTTCGCAGACGAAAGGGCAATGCAGATATGATCTGCACGGGGGTCATGAGTATGACGAAGTTCAGTATGGGGCTCAAGATTTTATTATCTCGTGTCTCATACACCCCGCGATGTTAATCTAGCGACTTGGATTATCATACTTGATGATGGACGTTGGTAGCTTCGGTTTGTTTCGAAACCTTAGAAGCCACGTAAAACAAGTTTTTGCTGAACCGATTAGAGACGTCTAACTTGGTTTTGCAGGAGGGTTTGCATGTGCATGTGATGTGGTATAGCAGTGCTCATAATAATTTGATTATGTATGAGATGACTATATGATGTAAATTAATTAACATGACCTGCGTGTCATGATTCGGCATGATGGCTGGAGCCATATGATTGCACTTTAATGACCTGTGTGTCAACCTTAAGTAATGCATTTATTTTATCTTCTATGGAGATAGCAATATTATCTGGTGCATCGACAAGGTGGTGGCAATCTTCGCGAAGGTGAACACCGATGAGAATGCCAAAGACGAAGAAATACAAGACTTCTCCGTCAGAAAGGGCTATACCATATCATGCTATTATGAATTGCCTGAGATGTTTATCCCTTATGTTGCACCCTTCTTGATTGCGCGGTAGTCGCTTTTTATTAGGGTGATCTCTCACAAAATTATCAAGTAGTTAGTGTTCTCCCAAGTGTAGCACCGTCACGGCACCAAACTTTTCGTGGTGCGCCATGGATGCATGGGTACGAACGATTAGGGAAGTGTGAGGCGGGTGAGTTGAGACCTCGCAGCGTGATCACTTGGTTCTCTTGACGTTCAGGCATGAAAGTCATGAGCTCGGAACACACGCATCAAAAGATGAACAAGAGTCACATAGAGATGTGATCGGCAAGTTGGCCTACCGATTAAAATTCCCATCATGAGATGATGATTCTATGGCGATGAATTGAAGTCTGGATCTTGTATCACTCAAAATCAATTATGAGAGATATTGATTTGAGTGGGAGCGCACTGTTGAATTAACTTGTTTAATTCTCAGTGCAATTAATTTTGAACACTGTCTAAGTGTGTTTTGCATAATAGTTGTAGAATAATGGCTCGCGTTTCCACCTTCCCTATTAATTCTGAATAGCTGTTATATATCTGGTTAAAACTTTACGGTTGGTAACGTAATGTGAGGATTGTCTTCAAGAGTGCTGAGAAGGACTTTGTCCTATCGCATACTTTCGGTATTCTCCCGCTAATGCTATGGATCATATGACTCTCGTCCTTTGATCCAAAAGCTAGAATTCCGTTTCAGCCAAATGCAATATGTTTGGTTCCATGAGACCCGAACTTCGAAAGTTTGGATAGTTATGTGATATTCATGGAATCTGAAAATCATTTTCAGAGACAGACAAAGGCTAAAAGATATGAGATATCCAAAGCAATGTTTGTTTGCAAACTGTTAGTAAAGGAGTTTACTATGCATTAGACTGATAAGAGAGGGATCCAGAAGAACGCCTGTCATATGATGATGGTGAATAAAACAACAACTTAAAGAGAAAGGAAGTGTCCGAAGGGTGTTAGTGAAACTTTCACGCCTAGGAAGTCCAGGGCTAACGCCACTCTTAAGTTGGGTGCTTCTTCTGAGAGTAGGAGAAATACTTAAAGTTAAACTGTTAGAAGTATAAAGGCAGAAAGAAAGAAGACTGGAATATCCAGCTCATGTATGAATGTCATACAAGTTTTTGATGTATAGAAAGCTGGTCAAAGATATAGTTCTTGGGAATTATGATTAAATTGTTAATCACTGATTCTTGGGTATTGTGAGTTAATCACAAAGATACCCGCTCGATTGCATTCTGTTGCAACTCGATGTAAGAACTACTATGGCCTGAAAGGCTAGCCAGGGATGAGGTTTAGGTATACACAGGGAACATAGTAAATGTTACTATACCTTCCATCGGTGTATTCCCTATGTATTTACTTTCATAATTCATTTTGGAGTTTCATACACTCTAGCCCTTTGCATAAGGAATCTTGCAAAAAGGTTGTTCATAAGAGAACTTTTTATGTTCGATGTTATGAATAACATAAGGGCCATACTTTCATTGAGAATGAGATGTATATTATGAATAATGATAATAATATATTACCTCTGTTTTTAGTTTCATAATTCATTTTAGAGTTTCATACACTCTAGCCCATTGCAAAATGTTTGTTGCAAAAGGGTTGTTCATAAAAAGAACAATTGTTGTTTAGTATTATGAATAACATGAAGGGCCATGCTTCCATCCAAGATGGGACGTATGTTATGAATATTGATGGTAATATGATACATCCATAACACTGACGCTTAATGTCGCAAGACTAAAAGAATACCACAAAAGTGTGGCACTGCATTTGGTCACATTGGAGAAACCCGCATGGAAAATTCCATTATGATGGATTTTGAAGTCGTTTGATTTTGAATCATCTGACACTTGCAACTTTTCTCCGAAAAGTGAAGTGACTGAAATACCGTTCACAGGCCATAAGGAACGAACAACAAACTTATTGGTGATCATACATTTGATGTGTGTAGTTCGATAAATGTTGCAAGTAGTGGATTTACTATCTTCAGAAATGACTCAAGTAGATATATGGATATTTGCTTGATGGGACGTAAGTCTAGATCTTTTGAAATCATTCGAAAGGTTTTCAAAAATGAAGTAGAAGTTATTGTAACAAGAAAATTATGTTTCTACAATTCGATTGCAGAAAGGAATATTTGAGTTACAAGTTTAGCGAATGTCTGATGAGTTGTGAAAGGGGTTTCATAGCTTGCACCTCCCGGAACACCACTGCAAGTGGAAAGTCCATGAAGATGTAATCGAACCATTTATGACATGGTAAGATCAAAGATGACATAAATAAATTTGCCATTATCCCTTTTAAAAGGTGATGCTTTAGAGACTGCGGCTTTTACACTGAAAAGAGCTCCATCAGGTCTGTTGAAATGACGCCATGGTATGGTACGCCCAACCATGTTATATCTTTTCTTAAACATTTGGAATATGGGGCTTGTGTAAAAGGTTACAAACCTATTCCAAATCAGACAAGTGCTACTTTGTAGGTTATCCCAAGTAATTGGGTATTCCTCCCTCACTATACCGAGGCAAATAGGTTTGCCACAAAGAACGGTATGCTTTTTGAAGAAAATGGTTCTTTCAAAAAGGTGAGTGGGAGAATAGTGCAACTCGACGAGATAAACAGTATCTTCATCATCAGATCAAAGGAAAGAGACCTTGGAAGTAATTCCAGTGTTTCCTACTGCGACTAATACGGAAGTCTCTACAATAAAATGTATGGACTTCGGTCGAACTTGCAGCTGAACCACGTAGGCAAAAGCTCGTGCAAACCTCTCACGTGCACAAACGAGATATTGTTGTTAGACAACAATATACCTACAATACACAAGGAAGCGTTGATGGGCCCTAACTCCGGAATTGGCTAAATACCAATAGAACCCGAGTTAGTTTCCATATAAGTGATTCAAGATTAAAACCTTGATACACCTTTCGGAAGACTTAGAGTCTAACGAATATTTATGGAACTTAAAATTGATACAGATAAAAATGTTTTATCCATAAAACTCGACTTGTTGCAACAACAAGTTCAAGGAGTTGACTACGATGAGGTTGGTTCATCGTAGCGATGCTTAAAGTCGGTTCGGTTTGAACTAGCAATAAATACATATTTCAATCATGAGATATGAAACATGGATGACAATAGGATTTCCATCTGATGGAAATGAAACCAAGGACTTGCATGTGTTACAGTCCAAGGTATTTTGTCAATCCAGAGGATGCTAGTAAGTATGCAAACTTCAGAGTTCCAGCAATGGACAGAAGAGAGCAAAATGGAGTTGGAATCTTCGTGTTTTGATGAAATAGTCAAAGGGGTTTGACTTCATCAATGGGTAACGAAGATGCTTATGATTCAAGAAAGTAAGTGGGAGCATAATAAAACTTCTGAAAAAACGTTGTGTGCTTGACACATTGTTAATTGGAAATAAATTTCTTGACACGAATTAGGACTTCATTTGAAAATAGTTTTTCGATGAAGTGCTTGGGCTAAATAGCCTTTATATTAGGCATGATGATCTATGGAGATAGATTTACCTAATGGGGCTGAGCAAAGATACATATTGACAGATGCTAAAACCTTTCAGCATTAAAAACGTCAAGGAGTGATTCTTGCCGAAGTCACATGGAAAGAGTTTTTGCAAGACTCGGTGTCCCAAAACACTGATGAGCAAAATACATGATGGAGATTCCACACACTCTTATGTTTGGATTAATAATGTATTCCATGGTATGTAAAAACAAACCAGATATGTCCAATACTCCCAAAGTTGTTGCGAGTATAGATACCAAAGTGATCAAAAGTACTGATCATGGGACAACAGTGAAAAAGGGTCATGGAGTACTAAAGTAGCACTGATGACAAGTTTTCTCGCAAGCGGAGATCATGAAGAGTTCGTTGTAAAAGGTTACATCGAAGCAGTCTTCATCAATGCTCCATGCGATTTTTGATTTAAGTTAAGGGTTTTGTGTAATACACAATATGGTGGCACGGTAGTTGGAAATTGTTCCAAACAAGTTACTGTGGCGAATTCTATAACAAAGGCGAAGTATGTTATCGTTTTTGAAGCGACAAAGAAGATGTTGAATCATATAGTTCATTCATGAACTTAGTATGGTTCCAAGATGAGTTTTGTCAATGGGATACTACTGCAAGTAGTTGCTCCATAACTCAGTCTGAGGAATCCAGGTTCGACCTGTGATTCACATACATACAGAGCCAAATCCACACAAAATATGAATTTTGTGAAAGCGTAAAAACACGAGGATACGCAAAGATACACACGGAGCTGAAGTCGTCAGATCCGTTGGACATCAGGCTATACCACATGCGAAGCATATTTACACCGGTGTGCCACAGGTGTAAAGTGCATTAGCATTAACTAGATTATTGACTCTAGTGCAAGTGGGAGTCTGTAGGAGATATGCCCTAGAGGCAATAATAAATGTTATTGATTATCTCCCTGTTCATAATTATGTTTATGTTCCATGCTATAACTGCAATGATTCTCGAGTCTACAAATAAAACGAGGCTTGGAGGGAAACTCATGTGCATGTGTGGGATAATAAACGATAAAATGTATTCCTAGTCAAGCCTCTATGACTGGCTCAAGTGTTGCATGATGGTTCTGTTTTCCTGATCATGGGCATGTCTATGCCAGCAACTTTGAGGGCATAATGTTAGAAGAACATTTGTGTTGAATCGACCCGATTGATGTTATGCTATGAGATACATTCGTCACAAGTTAATGGTTAATAACACAGAGATGGTTAATGTTTGCATGATTCCTTAGACCATGAGAGTATCAAGTTTCTTCATGCTTGCTTCATGAACTTTGGGGTTTGTTAAACGTCATCCGTAAATGGGTGGCTATTACGGCGGCTTACGGGTTCATGGAAAAGTATGTCAAGTAACTTGATAGCTCAAGATTGGGATTTGCTCCTCCAACGTTGGAGAGATATCTCTGGGCCCTCTCGGTGTTACGGTATCCATCATCGTCTGGCCAGACACTTTGTGATTTGATCACGGGGATGCCGGAACACGGTAACGAGAAAAGAGAACAAATACCGGTAACGAGGTAACTGGCATATTGGACAAGTTGTTGACCCACTGGGATGCCATCATGTCTCACCTCGGGTATTTGTAACATATCGCGAAGCAACAGGAATAGCACACGGCAACTGGAGGTTCACTCGAATATTCATTCGTGTGGGTATAGGGGTCAATATGGGTGTCCACGGCTCCGATGTTGATCATTGATCGGAAAGGGTTTCGTGTCATGTCTATACTTCACCGAACCTATAGGGTCACATGCTTAAGGGTCATCTATCTGCTGAATACTAGATAGGGAGTCTGAGAGAAAATCACCGAAAAGTTTCGGACACCAAAAAAGTTTCGGACAGCGGAAAAGTTCCGCAGAGAGAGGTCACCGGATGAGTTCTGGTGAAACTGAAAAGTTGTTTCAGAGGATACCATAAAGTCAAATTAGTTTCGGCACATGCCCGATAATTCTTGGAGGGTGCCAGAATCATTCTGGAAACTTTTGGGAATTTTCTGGAAGAAAAACCGGAAATGTTCCGGAGCTGCCGGAACCACTTCAGATGCTTTTCACAGATGAAAATCACTAATCTAGAATTGTTCCAGGACGCGTTGAAAATTATTTTAGTGGGTACTGGAAATGTTCTAAGCCCACAGAAATATTTTCAGTTCGAACGGACGCTGAAAAATGTCGTCGTGAATAGTGAAAGTGCTTTTTGGGTTACTTTTTGGAAAGCCACCTTTTTGGGTTTTTGCTCCAAAATATCTTGGAGATGACATGGATGGATGTGGCTGAAATTTCAGCCCCTCCACCCCTCCTTCTCCTATAAATAGAGGTGGAGGGGGCTGCCCAAACTCACTCATTCTCACATACAAGTGCCATGCATAATCTGGCTTCTCTCTCCCTCCCACGAAAAGAGTTTCGTAGAGCCGAAAGGCTGTCTGGGTTCCGGTGGGAACTAGTTCTGGATGGCGAAGCCCTGCCGGATAGATGACACCGTATGTGTGCAACTCTGTAGAGAGGTCGTAGTTTCGATCTTAGTGCCCGAGGGGCTGTTCGAGAGTGCCTCCCGAAGGGCTGTCCAAGTGACGGTCCGAGTTCTGTGAGTCCTCCCGAAGGGCTGTCTGCGACACCGTCCGGGGGAGTGTCCGACCGCCTCCCGGAGGGCTATCCGAGTGGCGGATGAGGGTATACATCCTCGCGGTTGGGAGGTTGTAAATCCTAGCTGCGGGGATCTGCACCGCCGATCATCATCGACTCTACTTCCGCTGCGCTACGAGTCGGTAACGAAAATGATCAAACCTTGTATGCAGTCTCCATAGTGGTCCTGGGCTGGTGCGTAGGTCAGAAAATTTTTGTTTTCTGCTGCGTTACCCTACATGTACATACTAGTCGATCGGTCTCTCTACAATGATGAACCGTGGCCGAGCAAGCAGCGGCACGTGTAGTAGTAGAGCCCCCGACGTAGCAGTTCAGGCAGTCCAGTCAAAACCGTGTACACGTACGTACAGCCAGATGCTAAAAAATACAGCCATGTACGTACATACGGGCGGGGTCTCGAATGCATACTCGCACATACGTACGGCCAGGGCTCGTGTACATGGAGAGGCAACGGACGGCAGCAACGGCATCCTGTTCATCGGAAGCCAACCGCCTGGGTCGAAACGGAGAAACCGCGTCGTGTTCATCGGGAGGCAACGAAATGCGTCGTGTTCATCGGGAGCCAACCAGCTTGGACGGAACAGCCGAAACGGGGTCTGGTGTACCACAGAACGGAGCAAACGGCCTTTTTTTCGAGTGCCTGCAGTCGAAACAGGGTGTTGTTGATCGGGAGGGGTGTGGCGTACCGCAAAACGGAGGAAACGGACTTGTGTTGGAACGCCTATGGTCGAAACAGGGTCCTGTTCATCGGGAGGGGTGTGGCATACCGCAAAACAGGACTCAACGGGCTACTGTTCATCCACCATCTACTGCCTTGCTGCAGCCTCCACGGGCTACTGTTCAGTCACCGTCGACTTTGTCCAGCCTCCACGGGCTACTGTTCATCCACCGTCGACTTCCTCCAGCCTCCACCTGCTACTGTTCATCCATCGTCGACTTCCTCCAGCCTCCACCAGCTACTGTTCATCCACGGGGTCATGTTCATCCAGCCTCCACCGGCTACTGTTCAACCAGCCCTCCACGGGGTCCTGTTCATCCACCCCCACCTCCTCGATCGGGGTCCTGTTCATCCAGCGGCAACGGCCTATACTACCACGGGGTCTTGTTCATCCAGCCCCCACCGGGAACTGTTCATCCAACCCCCAACAATGGTCACTGTTCATCAAGAGGCAGCAGGTTCGATCGGCTTCAGTTAGCAGCAGTAGCGAAGGAATCGCTCGGGTTCAGTTAACAGCCAAGGGATCAATCGCTCGGGTTCAGTAACGTAGCTAGTGCAATCGCTCGGGTTCAGTAAGTGAATGCCTCACTCGGGTTCAGTTAGATCCCAATGCCTCACACACATGCGTGTACATGTACGAGAGAAATGCGCAAACCTTCGTGCATCGCTCGGCCCCGACCACCCACCGTAACCGAGAACTCCCCGAAATTTTCCTCGCCCTTGCTTCTACCATGATTTTTTCCGTCATGGACGGCCCAAAGAATGTCATGCAGGTGCGTCCCCGGCCCGCCAAGGAGGAAAAGCCCATTTTCTGTCATCATTTTTTGTCATAGAAGTAGGAGCCCACGACATCTATGATGATACATGCTTTTGTCACAATTATCATCATAGAAGTGTCATAAGCATCACAGAAAAAAATTCGTTCGGGCCAAAATGTCACGGATGTGTCTTTTTTTGTAGTGCAAGCGCCAGCCGGCTTGGCCGGGCTGCGGCACCTGGCCGGGTTGTGCTGGGAAGCCAGCCAGGGACGTGCCGGATTGAGGGGCATTGCCAGCCCAGATGTTTTTTTAAAGGATTCGGGTTCCGTTGCCTACCCGGGGTCCATCCCCCCGACAACACTCTAGCAATTCCCGTAGGTGAAATACTAGACCTATCTGCCAGTTTAATAGTTAAATCAATTATCTCCAACAATTTTTGATAAAGAGAGAAAGGAATAGCACTTGTACTAGCTTCAATATCACACATCCCATGATAACAATGAGTACCAATCTTAATAGAAATAACAGGCACACCAACAACATTAGGAAGACTTCTATGCTTAACAATATCAGTAGCTTCTTCACAAATTGGATAACATGCCCATTAACATCATCATGGAATAAATCTTTAATCATAACTATTTGAGGTTGAGTTTCTGTTTGATCATAAGGCTTATCAGACTTCTGTTCGGTTTTATTAGCCACTGTAGTTACCAAAGAACGTTCTTTAATTCTAACAGGTAACAAAGGTTTCTCAGTGTAAACAGAAGGTAACACAGGATTAACAATGTGAACAAGAATCTCATCCTAAGCTACAACATTTTCCTTAACAATATCCTTAAGAGATCATGATACTTTTCCAACTTTTCTTTACGAACATCAACATCAGCAGCAAAACATTTACATAAACTTACAATTATCTCATGGTCAAGTCCATATTTAGCACCAAGTTCATTGAAAAAATAAGTTTCAGAATAATGTAATCATATTCAAAGTTCATACCCGACTCTTTGTTGATCTCCCAATCTTCAGTGTTACGTGATATTCTTTCACTAAGACCCCATTTATCATCAGTGTTATTCTTACTAAATCAGCCTCTAGAAGATATATCACATCTTTCTTTACCATGTTTAGGAAGTCTCGCATAAAGTTTGTAAGAATCATCTCTTTGGACAACCAATGAGTTTGACATTTGAGCATTAATGACTTGACAATTCCCCAAACTTGGCTCATACTTTCTCCGGAATGAGGCCAAAAAATATAAAGATAATTCTTGTCTTCATGTACCTATTAAGCTAGATGAAATTGGAGATAAACTCAAAACAAGAACATCCCATTGCATCAGGGCGGATCTAGCGTGGGGTCATGTAGGGGCGATCACCCCACGTAAATTTTCTGAGCCTAGGGTACCCCTACCACTTTTCCAATAGCCGCCATTATGGGAGGGAGTGCAACTCTCGTATAGATATGTAGATTGTCGGGGAACACAGACAGGGGTATATGTTTTCCCCTGACTGTGCACGGACGGCAAGCCAACAGGCTCAGAGACAAGATTGCAAGACCAAGATCATACCAAACAAGGAGGATCAATTCCTTTGAAGGATCCAAGAGCAAGTCGAGAAGGCCAAGGCGAGCCAGAGGAACGAGGCATCGCTAAAGGAAGGGCCTACCTTGCCGGGCAGGCGAGCCTGGCAGGGTTGGGTTTTGCCCCGGAAGCAAGCTCCCAGATCGTCTCGGCAGGCCTGCCGGGGCTGGCGGAGGCAAGCCACTCCACCGCTCCACCTCACAAGCGACGCAAATCAGTAATCAAAGCGGTGTCAAGCTCCAAGGTGACTAAGTGGCTGCTTTCTGCCACATGGCAGCCACTTCCTACAGCAAACACCTCCATATGACACCCGTCCTGAGACGTGTCAAGCAAGCAGGCGCAAAGCTGTGCCGGGCAAGCTGTGATGTGACATTGAGCGGTGCATTTAATGCGCTCTGTCAGCCTGCAGAGTTAGATATGATAGCACTGTTAGCTATCTAATCAGTACACAAAGACTGATTTGCCACTATGGTGACCCCTTAATCTATAAAAGGAGGCCCATGGCGACCGTAGATAGGGTTGGATCCTCGCATATCCATACGCGCGTAGCCACTCTCGCCCCCAGAGCAACCTTGCCGGGTGAGTGTGTTACATTCACCACCATCAATCCACCAAAGCAGGAGTAGGGTTTTACGCCTCATGGCGGCCCGAACCTGGGTAAAGACTGCCCGTGTGATCTCTGCCATGTTGCGCGATGCTTCTCCGCTCTTTGTGCAACGTGACCATCCCCCCGCCGAACCAAAAGGGGCTGATGGCCCCATAGGTGGTCGTGGTTTCCCACGACATAGATTCAATAGGAGGAAGTTACGAGTAGGAAGACAAGAAGATAATGATTCATTTCTAAGTTGTAAGATGGGCCAATGACTAAGGCCCAATTCAACGTGACTATGTGAGCCCATTACTTTCTGTAAAGTTTTGGCGTTCCCAATTCTGTCGATATAGGAAATCAAATCAGCCAACAATGTAGTGCGCAATCACCGCACAAAAAACAAATGTATTGTGCGATCACGCTGCCCACAATTGTCGCCGTCTTGCCATGACGCGGCACCCCATGCTGCCGGTCTGCATCCTCACCGCAGCGCTGCCCAGGTCCTTCCCCAACTGATGGTGCTTGATGGGGAAAGAGAGGAATCCACTTGTTCCAGCTGTTGTCCATGCGGGAGGCCGCATCGCTAACGCCCCCTTTAAAAGTGCAAGAGATCAACCAATAGAGACAACAAAAAACATTTTCGTTCATTCTCCTCTAATCTTCTATATTTCTTTAATTTCTTGTTATGTTGGCCTAATTCTTGGAAGTTAAATAAGTACCAAATTTGATGTTCTCCGAATCTAAGAATATGAAGCAGGCCTTATATGAATTTTTTATCACGGTATATATTTTTCGCCTTGAGAATGAAACTATATTAAAGTACTTTGCAATATTGATTGTAAATTTATCATATTGCCTAGATCATTGTTACTTGGCCCATTAATTTTGTTGATTGTCCTCTTTTATTGCATCATGGCTTTAAAATTTTGTTTTCTTTAAAAGTCCGCCCCGGGTAACTTCAAATCTTGGATCCGCCACTTCATTGCATAGAACATGGATTATCCAATAACATAAACCGTTATAAAGCATTTCCCTCCAAAGGTAAACAGAATATTTTCTACGATACACCATCTTGGGGTAAACATGAAAGCTTAAAGAGACCACATAATTCAAGAACACAATGTAAATGTTCTTTAGGCGGACTTCTTTCGTCACATGCGTAACTGTTAGCCCTTACATGTTCAAGGAAGGCAATAAGAATCTTATATTGTTTTTCAGAAGGTGGAGGTTCTCTCCTAAGCACATGGGTGGCATATGGGAGCCCTTGCTACTCCCGCAGGAGTTGTTGGGTTTCTCCCTAAACAGGAAGGGTGATATAGCACAGAAGAAATGCATTTCCCTTAGTTGAGAACCAAGGTTTAATCGAACCAGTGGGAATCACCAAGCTAACTAGGTCAACAGTGCCTGCACACAAACAAAAACAATACTTGCACCCAGCTTGGCAAGGGGGTTGTCAAGCCCCTTATTTGGCTAGTTACAAGATTGAAAGAAAATAGATAGATAATCGTGTAGCAAATATGAAAGAGGAATTGTGAAGAACTTGTATTAATAGAAGAATGGACTAGGGGCATAGGTTCACTAGAGGTATCTCTCTCGTAAAGAAGGCAAACGACATGGTAACAAATTACAGTTGGGCAATTGATAAGAATAGCAACGAGTATGACTATGATCATTTATGGCATAATGTCATATAGGCATTATGCCCATGACAAGTAGACTATTAATCCAACAACATCTACTACTATTACTCCACTCCACCCCAAGACCGCTATTCAGCATGCATCTCAAAGTATCAAGTTCATAAGAAGCAGAGTAACGCTTTAAGCAAGATACCATAATGTAGACAGGAAATAGCCTAGTGATGGTCTACAAGACACACAGGATGGTGTAGCACTTTCATGTAAGTATCCCAATTGGTAATCATTCCCAACGAAGAGCAAAGGAGACTATTTCTATGTAGCGCTTCTGTCACACACAAGTTGTCAAAGTTCCTATGTGAAGTAACTGCTTGTGACTCTACAAACACTGTTACTGTCCCAAGAGGCAAATGAACCAGAGTAGAAAATAGGATGAGTTTGTAGCAATGAGAGTAATAACACTTGAAATGTTTCCTGCAATGGAGAGGTTAGGTGTAGAGAGAATTCAATTCATGGTATATATCACCTATGCCAGTTCGACGGTAATACCATTTACCCTGTATCATGCATATAGTATTTGATTTGTTTGTTTGGTAGGAGGATCACCCTAAGGTCATGGAACTCCTACTCGCGGGATTACATTCCACTCTATGGACCCGCTTCGTCGTTGCCACTGAGTGGTCGTCTCCACAATTAAGGTCCTTGGACCAGAGCCAAGCATTAAGTTTAATGGATCATCATTATCTCATATTGTCTTCGGTCCTCAAGATGTCTCCACCTGTCACATCAAATTTCACAGATTTGTTAAACAATATGTGTTACCTGTGTATATGTAGGTCTTGAGATCGTGTTGCCTGGGCCCTTAAATTGGATAACACACATAGAGTTCACCACAATATAACAATGTACTAGACAGATCATAAGACTACAAACACACATGATGACATATAGATTGGCCATAAATGAATCTTACCACTCACCTACATTTCACATGACTAGGGGGGACTACTCACGCAACATAATAGAATAACCAATCATCTTAGAGTATAAACCAACAGAAACCATATTAGTAACACAAGGAAGATCCACAATGAAATGAATGATCCAAATAGTCTTCATCTCCATAATAGTATGAATAGAGTTTACAACTCGATCTTACAACTTGGAATTCCTCTTAAAATAGTGAAGGGTGAAATGACGATGGAGATGAAAGGGCCAAAACTATGAAGAACCCTGGAGGCTCTTCGGGTCTCTTCTCTCTTTGTTCTGGTAGTGGTGGCGGCAACTAGGTTTCTCTTTTGTTTCTCCCCCCCCCCCCCCCCCCCCCCCTTCATGCAAGTGTCTTGTCTAGATCTGGTGGAGCTCCATGCACCTCATACGAACACCCATGCGAGCGGGTACGCTCGCGTGGAAGGCCGTCTTTTGTTCTGTCTTGCCTGGTAGCTTAGCCTTCAACATGAAGTTGCTTCATTTGACTTTATTTGCAGTAATTCTCCTTAGTTTCCTTGCATATAAGATATTTCCTGGCAAAAATGGAAAAAACAGATTTTCTTCTCTTTTGAATGATTGGCGTTAGAAATAACCGAGAAGCGATATTAATCCGATGGAAACAAAATGAAAACTCCTCACAAACCATCACAAATTCTCAAGCCATCAACTCCCCCAAGCTTAAGACTTGCTCGCCCTCGAGAAACTAAGTAACAAGAGAATGAAAGGGAGTTTGACATGAGTAGAAATAAGCTTTACTGGCTTGTGAAGATATGATACCCATTATCACAAATCCTGCAATCTTAGTCAAGAGAATATTTGCATTTGAACAACTAAACTTACGCTCGTTGCCTAGCCACGTATAGTCTTCTATCACTAATTATAATTTTTCAAACCAAATTTTTCATAGTTGACCAAGTGCTAGGTTAGCAAAAAGAATTTGTATTCTCTCTATAGAATGGATTTCCCTTGGAGTTCTCATAAAACAAATATCACCAAGGGGTTTTTGGAAGAGAAGAAAACATAGTACTCAAACATTTCATTAACACCCACAAGTACCTCCTAGTCATGACTCCCAAATACTTCTATTAATCATTATTCTTTAGAACTTCAATATTCGGTGACGGGGTTATGCCAAAACTTTCAAGGTGCAATGGGGTTCCGATGTGGCTTAATTTTGTACACTATGGATCAAAATAGTTGTCTATTTCCAGCTTAGCGATCAGTGTTCTCATTTACCACATGCACACCTCTTTGGAGAAGGTCGATCATTTATCACTCAATATCCAAATTAGTGACGGAATCGCATTTATGTGAATTATCTCAACATATAGTAACAGAGCATGAAGCCAGCCAGAAGCTAGAGCTCCATGATTTTAGGATCGCGGGCAAGTTGGAAATGAAGAAAATGAAATGGAGAATAGATTAAGGGAAAGAAGCAAACCAGCGCGAGAACGTATAATATACGCATACTCACTCCTCTTGCAATTTTATTTAAGAAAGTATTTTCATTTGGCTGGTTGCACTTGAGCTTCGATCCCCTTGTTAGTTGAATATCATTAGTCATAACTCCTAGCTTCGAATTTTGCTAGTGAAACCTTGTTGTGAAGCATGATTTTGCTCCGAAAAGAAATAAAGAAAAACTCTAAAAAGAAACTTAGGGGCTTGGAATTTTTTGAAGAGAACTAGCACTTCAACTCCATAGCATTGAATTTGATTATCTTGATGATACAAATTGATAAGTTATTCAAAGGAATGAATATTTGAAGTAATTGCGGTTATGCTAAAACTTGCCCGTGATACTAAAATCATAGAGCTCCAGGTTTTGGCTGGCTTCATGTCATTCTGCTATATGTTGAAATAATTTGCATAAATGCGACTCCATCACTAATTTGTAGATTGAGTGGTAAGATTCATTTTTCCCCAATCTATATGCCATCATTTGTGTTTCTAGTCTTATGATCTGTCTTGTACGTTGTTATACTGTGGTGAACTCTATGCGTGTTGTCCAATTTAAGGGCCCATGCATCACGATCTCAAGACCTACACATGTAACACATATTGTTTAGGAAATCTGCAACCTCTGACGTGATAGATGGAGGCATCTATGAGGTCCAAAGACAATATGAGATAATGGTGATCTATTAAACTTAATGCTTGGCTCCGGTCCAAGGACCTTAATTGTGGAGACGACAACGCAGTGGCATCGGCAAAGCGGGACCATAGAATGGAATGGAATCCCACAAGGAAAGGTTTCATGACCTTAGGGGGATCCTCCTACCAAACAAACAAATCCAATACTATATTCATGATAAAAGGTAACTGGTATTATCATCGCACTGACACACTTGATATATACCATGAACTGAATTCTCTCTGTGCCTAACCACTCTATTCCATGAAACAACTTTACTTTCCATTTTATTTATGCTCTTTACTTTCAAGTGTTATTACTCTCGTTACTCCTTGCATCCTAACTTCTTGTGATTCTACAAACACTGTTATTGTCCCAAGAGGCAAATGAACCGGAGTAGTAAATAGGTTGAGTTTGTAGCAACGAGAGTAATAACACTTGAAAGTAAAGAGCATAAATAAAATGGAAAGTAAAGTTGTGTTTCCTGTAACAGAGAGGTTAGGCACGGAGAGAATTCAGCTCATGGTATATATCAAGTGTGCCAGTGCAACGTTAATACCAGTTACCTTCTATCATGAATACAGTATTTGATTTGTTTGTTCGGAAGGTGGATCGCCCTAAGGTCATGGACCTCTGATACGTCTCCAACGTATCTATAATTTTTTATTGTTCCATGCTATTATATTATCTATTTTGGATGTTTTATACGCATTAATATGCTATTTTATATTATTTTTGGGACTAACCTATTAACCTAGAGCCCAGTGCCAGTTTCTGTTTTTTCCTTGTTTTTGAGTTTCGCGGAAAAGGAATACCAAACGGAGTCCAAAACGGAATAAAACTTTCGCGATGATTTTTCTTGGACCAGAAGGAAACCAGGAGACTTGGAGATGAAGTCGGAGGAGCCACGAGGCGGCCACAAGGACGGAGGGCGCGCCCAGGGGGGTAGGTGATAACCCACAAGTATAATTGATCGTTTGTAGCCTTCTTCGATAAATAAGAGTGTCGAACCCAATGAGGAGCTAAAGGCAGAACAAATATTCCCTCAAGTTCTATCGACCACCGATACAACTCTACGCACACTTGACGTTTGCTTTACCTAAAACAAGTATGAAACTATTTTGCAAGAATAAAACTACGAGTACTTTGCGAGAATAAAACTACAAATAAATTGCAAGATAATAAAACTGGATCGCTTTTGTCAACAAGAAAGTCATTTGTCCCTAGGCAATCGATAACAAGTACCGGTAATCATTCTTGCAATTTTACATGAGGGAGAGGCATGAGCTAACATACTTTCTCTACTTTGATCATATGCACTTATGATTGGAACTCTAGCAAGCATCCGCAACTACTAAAGATCATTAAGGTCGTGAAACCCAACCATAGCATTAAGTATCAAGTCCTCTTTACTCCCATACGCCATAACCCACTTATCCGCGTTTAGGCTGCTGTCACCCCCGCAACACCGATAATAAGCAAACCATGAAAATATTGCAATACCTCACGTTTGTGCGAGACGGAGGGCACCATAGGACAGCATCATAAATAAAATATACAATCATACCAACCAAGATCACGATTAACCCACAGGACAAAACGGATCTACTCAAACATCATAGGATAACCATAGATCATTGGAAAATAATATATGGAGTTGAGCACCATGTTTAAGTAGAGATTACAGTGGAGAGAAGGGGTGTTACACCGCTGTATAGAGGGGGAGAAAGTTGGTGTTGACGGTAGCAAGATTGTTGATGTAGATCGCCGTCACGATCCTCGCCCCGGCAGCACTCTGGCACCACCGGGAGAGAGGGGGAGAGAGCCCCCCTCCTTCTTCTTCTTCCTTGGCCTCCCCCCTAGATGGGAGGAGAGTTCCCCCACTGGTCCATGGCCTCCATGGCGGCGGAGGGGCGGGAGCTCCTCTGAGATTGGATCTCCTTCTCTGTTCTCTTCTGTTTCGCGTTCCCCAGATCTGGCCCTTCACGGTTTCTTAAATTCCTGGAGATCCGTAACTCCGATTGCGCTGAAATTTTTACACAATTTTTTTCCATAAAATATCTTTCTTGCGCCAAAAGAAGGGATCCAACCAAAGTTCGAGGAGGGCACAAGACACCAGGGCATGCCTGGGGCCTGGGGCGTGTGACGACCCCAGCTTAATCGTGCACTAACCATACACACAAATGCACACGATCAAGCCTAAGGACTCACTTGAAGATATCACAATGCAACTCTAAAACATAAATAAAGTCATACAAGCTTTATATTACAAGCCAGGGCCTCGAGGGCTCGAATACATAGCTCGATGGCATACAAGTGTCAGCGGAAGCATCAGATATCTGAGTACAGATATATTACAGAAAGAGAGATAAGCCTTCACAGAGGCGGGGCAAAATAAAACTCTACGATCGAAAGGCGTGGGCCTCCCGCCCTGACCCTCCGAATCCTACTCCTGGTCGTCGGTCGGCTCCTCGTAGTAGTAGTACTCTCCGGGCTGGTAGTAGAAGTGGTCGTCGACGGGGACAACTGGCTCCGGGGCTCCGTCGTCTGGATGCGGCAAAGGAATAAAGGGGGGAAAAGGAAAATAAAGCAAACGTGAGTACTCATCCGAAGTACTCAGCAAGCAAGGATCTACACTACATATGCAACATTTTCAAAGGGGGCTGTATCTGTGGACTGGGCTACAGAAATGCCAGAGTAGAGGGGAAGGCCTAGTCCTAACGAAGACTAGCATCTTCAACAGTCTTGCAGCATAAGAAGAGAGCAGAATAACATAATGTAAAGTATAGCAGTGTTATCAACCTCGGCCAGAGATTCTTCCTCGACTCCCTGCGAGAAAGCAATCCCAGAGCCGTACTATCCAGTTCTCATCTCAAGTCATGTTCTAGTTGTACCGATCGGGATACAACTCCGAGTGTCCGTTACCGTAGGACAGGCTATCGATAGAAGTTTCTTCCCTGTAGGGGTGCACCAACTTACCCACCACGCTCGCTTAACTCCGGCCGGACACACTTTTCCGGGTCATGCCCGGCCTCGGCTAAGCAACATGCCGCAACCCGACCAAATACTTAATAGAGAGGTCAGCACGCCAGTCTAACCTGTGCCCCCAGGGGTCTTGGGCCTTCGCCCCGGAAACTCCTACACGTTACGTGCACCGCCGGTGAGCAGACCTAGCAACCCCTGATACAAGTGCGGTTGCGTTCCCAGTCCAACCCAGCGTGTGCCGCATCAGTTGCTGACGTCCATTAAGCTTCGGCTGAAGTGTACGACACAGAACGCCCATACTATGCCCATGTGATGGTTAGTGCTATCAGGCCAGAGGCCCCTCGGATCAAATATCCAAACCGTTAGTGAATTAGGAGCGCGCGGTAACGAGCAGAGACTCACGATCGATGTGACCCCGTCGCCCCATCTCGAGGACTTGCGGCAAGGGCCAAGAATGCCCGGCCACGCCTCGTAGTTATCTCGTGGGCACCTCTTAGGTCAACCCGACTCCACATCACTTCGCATTCATGCTCGCGCGGGTACCCCTCAGGGCCGACCCGTCTTTAGTATCATGGTTCAAAGTCAAGTCATAGTATTTGAAGCAGCTGTGTGTCTGACACCGAAGGGAACCCTGAGGAATCACCCTCGATGGAATTCCCGCTCGATGTTATCATCAAGGTGAACGAAGGAGGAATCACCCTCGAGGTCCACACTTGAGAGGTTGCGCGACGGCGTCGGTATAGGGGGTGGTGTAGGAGGAATCACCCTCGCTTACCACGACCGATTAACTAACCTACAAGGTTATCATCAGAAGTGCTGATGAGGTATCACCCTCGGCACTCGATAGTAACCCAGCAGTGTCGAGCAACATAGGGGGAAGTGACGTGCGGTGCCCGGGTCTGATCTTCGATCCCGTTGCTCGGGTCTTCTGAGAGTCCAGCGGGGCAGTCGGGACAAGTGGGTCTCTGATAAGGCTCTACCCATCCTATACTAAATAGTTTAGGATAGCAGGAAAGTATCAACAACAGGTTACAAGTAAACAGGCTATGCAGCAGATATAGGACAACAGTAGCAACAGTAACTTCTAATGCAAGCATAAGAGAGAAGAGAGTGGGCGATATCGGAATGCTCAAAATGGGGGTGCTTGCCTGTCTGCTCGATGGCAAGGGCCTGATCGTCGAGGACGTAGTCGTACTCCGGAGTGGCGTCTGCCTCAGGAGCTACGGCAACGTCGAGGTCTACCGAAAGAGAAGAGGGGGAAGAAACAAGTAAATACAATGCAAGCAGATGCAACACAGTGCGTGCGATGCTATGATGCAGTGCAGGGTTGCCTAAATATGCCTCTAAGTCATTTTAGTTATTTTTAGAATTAACCTGGGATTTATTAACCGGTGTATGTGCACTATTCATCTACTGAAATCGGGCTCGGAGTTACAAGTTCTCTTACGTAGGAGGTTCTGACAAGGAAACAGACGGCATGATCAGACTCGTCTCGTCGTTCTGAGCAACTTTCATGTTTTAACTTTTTCGATCCGAGCTACGGTTTAAAAGTTATTAATTTTCAAAGATTAATTGATTTTCTGGAATTAATTTTATTAACATAATTGAATTATGACGTCAGCATGATGTGTTGCTGACATCAGCAGGTCAACAGTGACGCTGACCTGGTCAAACCTGACATGTGGGTCCAGTGGGACCCACATGTCAGCCTCTGTTAGGCTAACAATGGATTAAACTAAACTAATGGAATAATTAGAGGGGTGGGCCCCTGTTGTCAGTGTCTGTTTAATTAACAGATTAGCTTTAAAAACCTAATTGGTTTAATTAACGAAGGGGGCCCACCAGTCAGTGTCTTAGAGTGAATAGTAATGGCGTTGACTGGTCAACGAAGTCAAACCTCGCAGGGGGACCCACCAGTCAGTCTCACCGGGCGGGCCCCACAACTTGCCAGGTCAGCGCCGGCGCCGGAGCTGCTCCGGCGAGCTCGCGCGCGGCGACGAACTCCGGCGAGCTCGGAATCCGTCTACGGTGCATCTTTTCGAGCACGGTTAGTTGCCCTGGAACGGCCACTTCATGGCGCGTCCGGTGGTGGTAGTGGTCGGAGCTGGGGAGGCCGGAATGCTCGCCGGCGATGACATTGGGCGGTGGCGGTTTCGGGTGGTGTTCGGGATCGCGGCAGTGGGGTGATTTCGGGCGCATGATCTAGCTAGGCAGCATCTCCGTGGCATGGCGAGTTCAACGCGCACACACCCGTGACCATTTGGTCATCGGAGGCTCGCCGGCGATGCGCTATGCGGCGGCAGGTTCTCGGGCGCACTAGGGTTCGAGCCTAGGAGTTCACCTGAGGCCAACTGGTGAGGGCGCGCGCCTCCCTGGTGTTCCAGGAGCACGGCGATGCGAGCAGGCAGCGAGGAGGGGCACGGGGACCGCGCCAGCTGCGGATCGGGCGGCGGCCGGAGCACGACAATGGCGCGCGGCGGCGCTAGCTAGCTACGGCCGCAGAAAAGGAGCTCGGACGAGGGAGAGAGAAGAAGGAGCTCACCGCGTGGACACAAGGGGGTCCAGCGAAAGCTTAGTAGCTGCAGGGGAGGGAGATCGACGGCGGTGAGGTTTCAACAGCCGCGGGTGCTGACGGAGATGAGGGGGTCACCGCGCTGCTCCCCGGGTCGATGCAGAGCTCCAGCTCGACGAAGTCAAGGGCCCCGGAGCACGAGGACTCGAAGGCGAGGTCGGAGGGGCTCGGTGGCCGCATCTGCGAGCGGCGAACGGCGGCGACCGCGCTCGGTCGCGGCGGATCTGGCGAAGGGGGAGGGGAAAGGGGAGGAGAGCGAGCAGGAGAGGGGAAGTGAACTAGGGTTCATCGGGGATCGCTGGGGATGCTCTTATCGTCCTCGCAGCAGCAGCGGCGCCGGGGGATGGGCGACAGCTGCCCATCGCCGGCTCGGGCGCGCGCGCGCGCTGACACGGGGAGAAGGGAGAAGGAGGAGAGAGGCAGGCTGCGGTGGGCTGGGCCACGGGCACTGTTGCTTCGGCCCAGTGGCCAGGCAAGCCTCTATTCTTTAGCTTTATTCCTGTTTTTCTATTTTCCTTTATTTGTTTTCTGTTTGGTATTAGTTAGGCCACTTGTGCACCTTTGTAGAATATGGAACTTGGCCCAGATATTAATTTGCAATGTAAGCATCCACCAAAAATTGGTTTGAGCAAAGTTGGGCTTCATTTGAATTTAATATGATTTTAAATGGATTTATTAATTCTGTTTTGGGGCTGTTTCAATTTGTTTAAGTCACTTAATTAATCCAAGTATTACTGGTGATATTTTTATGTGTGCTCCTGGAATATTTGCTAATTAGTGAACATTTTTGCAAAGGTGTTTGAGCAAATTTATTTTGCACTTTTGAATTTGAGTTGATTTCCATAATTGAATTTGAATTGGATCCTTAACCCATGTGACTTGGCACTACAAATGGTATGACTTGGCAATATTAGCAATTGATCACAGTGGTAGTTACACAGGGGTGTTACAGGGTGCGCCTTGGTGGGTTGTGGGCACTGTGGGCCCCCGTTTGCGTTGATTCCACCTCCCAAAAATCACATAAATTCCAAAATAATTCTCCATAAATTTTTATCGCGTTTGGACTTCGTTTGATATGGATTTTCTGCGATACAAAAAACATGCAAAAAACAGGAACTGGCACTGGGCACTGGATCAACAGGTTAGTCCAATAAATCATATAAAAAGTTGCCAAAAATATGTGAAAGTTGTATAATATTGGCATGAAACAATCAAAAATTATAGATACGATGGAGACGTATCAGCATCCCCAAGCTTAATTCCTGCTCGTCCTCGAGTAGGTAAATGATAAAAAAGATAATTTTTGATGTGGAATGCTACCTAGCATAAACTTGATCATATGTCTAATCATGGCATGAATATTAAGACAAGAGTGATTCAAAGCAATAGTCTATAATTTGACATAAAGACATCAATACTCAGGCATCCCAACAAACAATCATGTCTTTCAAAATATCAACGCTAAAGAAAGCTATCCCTTCAAAATCATATAGTCTTGTCATGCTCTGTCTTCTTAACACAAAGTATTTATCATGCACAACCCCGATGACAAGCCGAGCAATTGGTTCATACTTTTTAACGCGCTTCAGCTTTTTCAACCCTCGCGCAATACATGAGCGCAAGCCATGGATATAGCACTACGGGTGAAATAGAGTATGGTGATAGGGGTAAATATAGAGAAGACAAAAAAGTAAGAAAATCTCACATCGACGCGGCTAACCAACGGGCTATGGAGATGCCCATCAATTGATACCAACGTGAGGAGTAGGTATTGCCATGCAACGGATGCACTAAGAGCTATAAGTGTATGAAAGCTCAACATGAAAACAAAGTGGGTGTGCATCTAATCCTATAATGAAAAATTCCCACTAGTATATGAAAGTGACAACATAGGAGACTCTCTATATGAAAAACATGGTGCTACTTTGAAGCACAAGTGTGGAACTAGCATGCCCCTTCTCTCTTTGTTTTTTTTTCTTTTTTTTCTTTTTCTTCTTTTTCTTCTTTTTTCCTTTTTTTTCTTTTTTTTTTCTCATGTCCGGAGTCTCATCCCGACTTGTGGGGGAATCATAGTCTCCATCATCCTTTCCTCACTAGGACATGCTCTAATAATGAATAATGATGATCATCACACTTCTATTTACTTATAACTCAAAAGAAATAAAAATTACAACTCAATACCTAGAACAAAATATGACTCTATATGAATGCCTCTGGCAGTGTACCAGGATGTGCAATGCTCTAGCGTAACATGTATAAAAAATGATGCACGGTGGCTGAGCCACAACTACTATGTCAGCTATATGATCATGCAAAGCAATGTGACAATGAATGCTCAAGTCATCAAAACGGAAGCGGTGGAAGTTGCATGGCAATATATCTCGGAATGGCTGTGGAAAGGCCATAATAGGTAGGTATGGTGGCTATTTTGAGGAAGATATAATAAGGCTTATGTGTGATAGAGTGTATCATATCACGGGGTTTGGATGCACCGGCGAAGTTTGCACCACATCTCGAGGTGAGAAAGGGCAATGCACGGTACCGTAGAGGCTAGCAAATTGCGAAAAGGTAAGAGTGCGTATAATCCATGGACTCACATTAGCCATAAAGAACTCATATACTTATTACAAAAGTTTATTAGCCCTCGAAGCAAAGTACTACTATGCATGCCCCTAGGGGGATAGATTGGTAGGAAAAGACCATCGCTCGTCCCCGACCGCCACACATAAGGAAGACAATCAATAATAAATAGTGCTCCAACTTCATAGCATAACGAGAGACTATACGTGCATGCTTCAGGAATCATAAACCTTAACACCAATATTCCTACTAACCACAACCATTTACTAGTACCTCCCACATATTACCATCTCTATATCGCAAAACTATTGCAAGGAATCAAACATATCATATTCAGTGATCCATAAGTTTTATGTAGGATTTTATGACTAACCATGCAATTGACCAATTCCTGTTGACTCTCTAAATAGATATAAGTGAAGCATGAGAGTTTAATTCTTTCTATAAAAGACCATGCTCTAACAAATATAAGTGAAGCAAAAGAGCATTCTACAAATAACGGTTTTCTATGTGAAGAGAAACAGGCAATCCAAACTTCAAATGATATAAGTGAAGCACATGAAGCATTCTATAAAGCCATACTCAAAAGATATAAGTGAAGTGCAATGAGCATTCTATAAATCAACCATGGACTATCTCATACCAGCATGGTGCATAAAAAAAATGAAAACTAAACACAAAAGACGCTCCAAGATTCACACATATCACATGAACAAGATGAAAACATACCGATACTTGTTGAAGAAAGATGGGATGCCTTCCGGGGCATCCCCAAGCTTAGACGCTTGAGTCTCCTTGAATATTTGCTTGGGGTGCCTTGGGAATCCTCAAGCTTGAGCTCTTGCCTCTCCTCCTTCTCCTCATATCGAGACCTCCTCGATCTTTGATCACTTCATCCACACAAAACTCAACAGAAAACTCGGTAAGATCCGTTAGTATAATAAAGCAAATCACTACTCTAAGTACTGTTGCAAACCAATTCATTTTTTTTTTTGCATTTTAGCTACTGTAATATAACTTTTCCATGGCTTATACCACCAATAGAATCGGTAGTTTCATCAAAACAAGCAAAACAATGCATCAAAAACAGAATCTGTCTTAAACAGGACAGTCTGTAGCAATCTGAACACCTACCATACTTATTTTACTCCAAAAATTCTGACAAATTAAGAAAAAATAAAAAAATTGTATACAAATACTGTGCAAAAAGTTTCAGAAACTTTTGACATTCCAGTAAAAAATGTAAAATCACGCACTACAACCAAATTTTCTGTTTCTGCACCACACATACCAACAAGCAATCTAATCATCCTAAAGGCAAATCTTGGCACATTATTTTTATAATACAATGGATTTGTACAAGGGGATAATTATTTTTATGAGAATCTTCATGAAAAATTCTACATTGTTTCCATGAGCATGAACACAAGTGTTCAAGGTCGACCCTCACTTCTCCAATGCATCACCTTTCCACTACAGGAATCAGACACTTTGCCGTCTGCCATGGCTGACGGCAAAGGCATGCCTGGCGGACGGCAAAGTCCTTTGCCGTCAGCCAGCAGACGGCAAAAGGTCCGGCTGAATAAGCTACGGCAAAGGCCTCTTTGCCGTCTGCAGGCTGACGGCAAAGATGCACAGGCCTTTGCCGTCTGCTGGCAGACAGCAAAGAGCCTGGACGGCACACGTGGCACCTTAGGTCTGTTAAGGGGTTAACGGCGTGCTTTGCCGTCAGCTGGCAGACGGCAAAGACCTTTGCATCTTTGCCGTCTGCCAGCACACGGCAAAGCTGCCAAATAGGCCAGCCCAGTGCACCCCAGGTTGCACAGGTAGCTGCCACAAGGCAGCTTTGCCGTCTGCCGGCTGACGGCAAAGTGCCTGTATAGCCCCTATTTTTTCTTAGATTCATTCAATTTCACAGATATATATAACAAGTTTCCAACAACATATATATAACAAGTTTCCAACAACATATATATAACAAGTTTCCAACAACAAGTTATCCAACAAACATATCCAACATAAAATGGTTTCATCCATACATACATATCCAACCACAAGTTTGCAACAAGTTTCCAAAAACATAAAAGAAGCACAAGGAGAAGAGTAGACTCCATGAACGCAAGCTTCTCATCTAAAGCAAATCTGCAAATTAGGAAAGATGAAAGTTAGAAGAAGAAGAAGACTAGCTAGAAGAAAAAGAAGAAAAAGAAGAAGAAAAAGAAGAGGAAGAGGAGGAAGAAGAAGAAGAATTTATCTTCTTTTTCTCCTCTCCTCTTCTTTATCTTCTTCTTCTAACTAAGGTAGGTAAAAATGCCATTTTTTAGCTAAGCTAGGTAAAAATGCAAAGTGTGTAGGTCAATTTAGAGCTAAGCTAGATAAATAGGTCATTTTTTAGCTAACCTAGGTAAAATGGATCATATTGGAGCTAACCTAGGTAAACTTGGTCATTTTGGAGCTAACCTAGCAAATTATGCCATTTTTTAGTTAACTAAGAATATTATGCCATTTTTGACATAAGTAAGCTAATTATAGTTCTTTATTGAGCTAACCCAGGTAACTAAGCATATTAGAGCTAATTTAGCATTTTAGAGCTAACTTAGAGCTAACTTAGGTCATTTTGGAGCTAACTTAGGTAAAATTGATCATTTTGGAGCTAATTAGGCTTATTATGTCATTTTCGAGGAAAATAAGCTAACTATATGACATATATGAGGTTACCAAGACTGTTATGCCATTTCAAACCTAAGTAAGCTAATTATGCCATTTTTTACATAAGTAAGCTAAGTGTATGTCATTATTGAGCAAACCTAGGTACTAAGCATATTAGAGATAACTTAGCATATTAGAGCTAACTTAGGTCATTTCGGAGGAAACAAAGCTAAGTATAGATCATTTTGGAGCTAAGTAAGCTAATTATGTCATTTTGGAGGAAGATAAGCTAAGTCTAGGTCATTATGGTAAGCATTTTGGAGGAAAGAAAGCTAAGTCTAGGTCTTTATGCATTTCGTAAGCAAAACACTAGAGAAAACTTACTGTCATCACGGAGGTGAAGGATCTTCACTCCTCCTTCTTCTCCTTCTCCTTCATCATCCTGATGCGCTTAGAGCGGCGAGGCAGTGGGATGTACTCTTCTACCACAATTGGCATGGTCCTGTCGCCCAGCTGTGGGATCGCCGGCGCCACCACCATCGCGAGGTCATTGTCAGGCACCACCACCATCACGAGGCCATCTTCAGGCACCACCATCGCTAGGTCATCGTCAGCCACCACCATCGCTTGCCCGTCGTCAGCCACCACCATCGGTAGGTCATCGTCAGCCACCACCATCGCTTGCCCATCGTCAGCCACCACCATCGCGAGGTCATCGTCAGACAGAATAGGCTGCACCTCCTCATCCCCACTCTGCTCCTCTTCTTCCCCACTACGTTCCTCCTCATCCTCTATGCTGCTTTTGCTGTAGCCAGAGTCACTGCTGCTTTTGCTGTAGCCAGAGTCACTGCTGCTTTTGCTGTAGCCAGAGTCGCTACTGCTGCTCCCATTAGCTGACCAAATGCAACAAAGTTTTTTTAACTATCCGTGTGAGACAAAGCCAAATGGAGAGGAAGAAGCGGCAGAGCGTACTGGCATCGTCGTCGTCCTGATAGCGCATGCGGCACATAATCGTGTTGAACACCTTCACGGTGAGTGTGGCGTTGCCGTCGTACCTGAGGACAAGGAAGTACCCGTGCCGCAGGTCGTAGGCACGGATGAACTACTCCTAGCCACGACACAGGTACATGTGGTCATACCTGAACACCACCTCCACGTCCCACAGCCTGCGAAGCCCGCTGCCAGCCTGTCGCAGCTTCACATTCTTTGGTCGATGGCCGTCTAGCATCTTCATAAAAGTGTCAGGCAGCCTCTGCAGCGTGGATCAAGCAGTGATGTAGCAAACAGCAGAGTTATGATAAAGAGATGGGTGAAGGGGAGATCTCTCCTTTTATATACCTGCCTCCTAGAGGAATTCTCAAGTATGATCGTGAAGAACTCGAAACCTTCCAAGTCGCACTCCGGTGTGGCAGAGCGCAGCCTGCGGTGGCGGCCTCCCCCCATCTCTGATAAGCAGCAGAAGAGACCAATTACTACCCTTACAACATTACAGCAGCAAAAGTTTTGAGCAGAAGATAATCAACTACACCAAGTTATCATTTCACATTCAAAAAGCAATGCACTTGTGGACATTTATGATGGCAACAGCTAGAATCATATCTACTATAAATGGACCATATCTATAAACACAGCTAGAACCATATTTGATAAATGGACCATATGCATATCTACAGAAACTTGGCTCTAATCCAACTTGGCTCTAATTCAACTCTATCATATTTGATAAATGGACATAGTTGGAACAGAGCCCAATTTTTAGACATGAAAGAAAACTGAGAAAAAAAGCAATGCACTTGTGCTCAACAACATCAACAACACTTAATTAATTTGGTAGGTTAGTTCGCAATGGCAATTGGCACCCTTCAAAACTAGGGATTTCTTTAGACATGAAGAAAACTGAAAATGTAAACCAAATTGATAGTGATACCAATAAGAAAACATTACCACTACCAACGATATTGATGGTGATATTCAAAGATAACACAAGGTTCAAGTGTAACCAATATTTTTTCATTTATTTTTGGTAGAAAAATTATTTGAAATTTGGTGAAATATAGGCATCTACAATTTAACTTAAACTAAATTTTTCCCAAGTTCTTCACATCCATGCCTGCAATGATCTGCTACTAGATATGAATACTCCAAGGCAAGATACCACACTATACATGGTAATAGCATGCTTAAATTCTTCCCCATTTTAATGATAGTTAATCAAAACTTCAGAAGCCTTTGACAAAGATGGAAATACAGAATCCTCCTCCTTGCTAAGCTATCTAGATTAAAGGGAAAGTGGAAGCAAAGGTACCGCAACTTCATTGTATGATTATAACATCGAATCAATAATTGATAGATCTCTTTTCATAGCAGGGCACGGTCAATAAATCTCATGAGTGTAAACCAATAAATTATCATAATTGTGACAAACCAAATAGCTGACAAATGATCATAACTACATCAAAACATGTCATTACCGTTTCTGATTGCTCTATATACCGCACCCGATAGATATTCCTAAGTTTTAACGAGATATATCACAACCAATTTTAGTAGAACTACACATAAACATCATCCAGCATTGTCAATTATTCATAATTGTAACGTGATATAACCAATTTTTCTATAACTACAGGATCCTTAAAATTAATATTCATAGCTACAATTAGATTACATGTAGAACCGTTCTAGTTATCTAAATAAAATATGTCGGTAAGATCAGTAGCTCTTACATCAAATGTACTGATTAAGTTAAATTCTTGATCATACAGCCGGTGAGGAGGAAAATCAAAAAACACCCCAGCTCCATAAAAATATAGACATCAACCAGCACACACATTGCCCAGCACATAGACAAGTGAAAAACTAAACCTAAACTAAATCTAAAAAAATACAAGGTCTCACCGGAGCAGGGGTCGCCGGAGCAGCGGGGCGGCCGCGGGGGTGGACGGGAGGGGTGCCGGGCGGCCGGGGTGGAGCACAGGTCGCCGGAGCGGCGAGGCGGCCGCGAGAGTGGAGGAGAGGGGCGCCGGGGCAGCCGGGGTGGAGGAGGGGCCGCCGGAGCGGCGGGACGGCCGCGGTGGTGGAGGAGAGGGGCGTCGGGGCCGCCGGGGTGGAGGAGGGGGGGCGCCACGGCGACGGGGGTGGCGCGGGGCTGCGGCGGCTCGGGCACGGGGGCGGGGAGGGGCGGCACGGCGACGGGGGTGGCGCGGGGCGGGGAGGGGGTCGCCGGGGCGGCGGGGCGGTGCGACGACGGGGCTGGCGCGGGGCGGCCGGCAACAGGGGTGGCGCGGGGCGGCGGCGGCTCGGGCACGGGGTGGAGAGAGAGGGGGGACAGAGAGAGGGGTGGGGCGCGGGCGTTGGCTTTTAAGTTAGGGCACGGTTCTTTGCCGTCAGCTAGCAGACGGCAAAGAGCCTAGCTAACGGACATTAGTTTGGCCACTTTCTTTGTCGTCTGCTAGCAGACGGCAAAGAAAGTGGCCGTTAGGTGGCTCTCGCTAGTGGGCCACCCTCCCTCTTTGCCGTCTGCTAGCGGACGGCAAAGATTCTTTGCCGTCTGCTAGCAGACGGCAAAGAGACGGCTGACGGCAAACAATATCTTTGCCGTCCGCTCCTTCTTTGCCGTCAGTTTTCTGTAAGATGGTGGCAAAGACCATCTTTGCCATCAGCAAACAAACGGCAAAGAGACGGCTGACGGCAAAGATCTTGATTCCAGTAGTGTTCAATCGCTTCTCTTTTTGTGAAGTTTTAAGGTTCCCCTCTATATATTTTTTTAAACTTTATAAAAGCACTCAACAAAATAAAATGACTCTCTAAAACTTCCGGGTTGTCTCCCTGGCAGCGCTTTCTTTAAAGCCATTAAGCTAGGCATAAAGTGCTCAAGTAATGGATCCACCCAGATCCCAAGGTATATCAAAGCCAATTTTAATTAACAATGATTTGGCATTTAGTAGTGAGCACAAAGCAACATATATCATGCAATGACGAAGTCTAACTCTCTTCCTATGCATCGGCATGTCATAAAAGAACAATTCATGCACATCAAGTAAAGGCCAATACATAGCATAAGTAGTTTCTTGCAATTTTATCGTATCGGAAACATAAAGAGGTGGAGATGTAGTTCCTCTCTCATAATAATTGCAAGTAGGAGCAGCAAGCACATGCATATTACATTCATCAAAATCATCATGTGCAACGGTAAAAGGCAACCCATCAATATAATCCTTAATAAGAGCAAACTTCTCCGATATAGTGTAGTTTGGAGAATTCAAAAATATAATAGGACTATCATGCATGGGTGCAATAGCAACAATTTCATTCTCAACATAAGGAACTATAGCAAGTTCATCTCCATAAGCATAATTCATATTGGCATCTAGGCCACAAGCATAGCAAGCATCAAGTTCATCAAAAAGGGATATTTCAAAAGAATCAATGGGATCATAGCAATTATCATAACATTCATCCTTCGGTAAGAACGAAGGGACATAAAATAATGTATGAGTTGAAGAGTTACTCTCATTAGAAGGTGGGCATGGGTAGCTAATCCGCTCTTCCTCCTTTTGTTCTTCACTCTCTTCATCATCTTTTTCATCCAATGAGCTCTTAGTTTCACCATTTTCTTCTTCCATAGATTCCTGCAAAATGTTAGTCTCTTCTTGGACAGCGGAGAAGTACTCAATATATTCTTTAACATAAGCACTGGAAGCATAGTTTTCATAGCAATATTTAAGTATAGCAAAAATTTCAGATTTGTAAAGAGTAGCATCATACTTTTCAATCAAAGAAGCAATTTCATAAGCACCCTTAAAAGCAACAAATTCTTTAATTTGTTCAACATCATAGTAATTATAAACACCTTTGGCATAAGAAGATACGATTCCATTATCCTTAAACTCACATTGGAAGGGAAGGTGTTTTTTTGGGTCTTAAGAACAACAAGTAAAATCATGTATTTCACATAAATTCAGAGCATAGCAATACAAACTATTCATATGATGCCATAAAAGTTTCCCTTTTTGAGATAAGCAGTGTCGCACATAATAAGCATGCTCATTTAATGATTTTCCCTCAACTAAGCAAGTTGGGTTTTCAGCACGAGCACAAATGGATCGAAGATGATCCAAATAGAAAGCTTCGGAAGTATGATAGATTTTGGGTGGTTCTTCAACCATTGATTTAGCAGGTACAACTAATTTTTTTGGTATTTTGCATTTCCTGCCCATAACTAAAGATAGAAAACAAGAGCACAAAATAAAAACTACTTAGTGATAAAGCAAACAAGCACACACGAGAATATTCACCCCATCGCTATTGCTCCCCGGCAACGGCGCCATAAAAAGGTCTTGATAACCCACAAGTATAGGGGATCATTTGTAGCCTCCTTCGATAAATAAGAGTGTCGAACCCAACGAGGAGCTAAAGGCAGAACAAATATTCCCTCAAGTTCTATCGACCACCGATACAACTCTATGCACACTTGACGTTTGCTTTACCTAAAACAAGTATGAAACTATTTTGCAAGAATAAAACTACGAGTACTTTGCGAGAATAAAACTACAAATAAATTGCAAGATAATAAAACTGAATAGCTTTTGTCAACAAGAAAGTCATTTGTCCCTAGGCAATCGATAACAAGTACCGGTAATCATTCTTGCAATTTTACATGAGGGAGAGGCATGAGCTAACATACTTTCTCTACTTGGATCATATGCACTTATGATTGGAACTCTAGCAAGCATCCGCAACTACTAAAGATCATTAAGGTCGTGAAACCCAACCATAGCATTAAGTATCAAGTCCTCTTTACTCCCATACGCCATAACCCACTTATCCGCGTTTAGGCTGCTGTCACCCCCGCAACACCGACAATAAGCAAACCATGAACATATTGCAACACCCTACAGTAAGGATCCCTCACATTTGCGCAAGACAGAGGGCACTGTAGGACAGCACCATAAATAAAATATACAATCATACCAACCAAGATCACGATTAACCCACAGGACAAAACGGATCTACTCAAACATCATAGGATAACCATAGATCATTGGAAAATAATATATGGAGTTGAGCACCATGTTTAAGTAGAGATTACAGTGGAGAGAAGGGGTGTTACACCGCTACATAGAGGGGGAGAAAGTTGGTGTTGACGGTAGCAAGATTGTTGATGTAGATCACCGTCACGATCCTCGCCCCGGCGGCACTCCGGCTCCACCGGGAGAGAGGGGGAGAGAGCCCCCCTCCTTCTTCTTCTTCTTCCTTGGCCTCCCCCCTAGATGGGAGGAGAGTTCCCCCTCTGGTCCATGGCCTCCATGGCAGCGGAGGGGCGGGAGCCCCTCCGAGATTGGATCTCTCTCTCTGTTCTCTTCTGTTTCGCGTTCCCCAGATGTGGCCCTTCACGGTTTCTTAAATTCCCGGAGATCTGTAACTCTGATTGTGTTGAAATTTTTACATGATTTTTTTCCATAAAATATCTTTCTTGCACCAGAAGAAGGGCTCCAACCGACATTCAAGGAGGGCACAAGACACCAGGGCGCGCCTGGGGCCTGGGGCGCGCCCTGGTGGGTTGTGGGCAATGTGGGCCCCCGTTTGCATTGATTCCACCTCCCAAAAATCACATAAATTCCAAAATAATTCTCCGTAAATTTTTATCGCGTTTGGACTTCGTTTGATATGGATTTTCTGTGATACAAAAAACATGCAAAAAACAGGAACTGGCACTGGGCACTGGATCAATAGGTTAGTCCAATAAATCATATAAAAAGTTGCCAAAAATATGTGAAAGTTGTATAATATTGGCATGAAACAATCAAAAATTATAGATACGACGGAGACGTATCAGTAGGGCGCGCCCCCCACCCTTGTGGGCCCCTTGTGCACCTCCTGACCTAATTCTTTCGCCTATATATACTCATATATCCCCAAACCAACAGAGGCATCCACGAAAAGACTTTTCCATTGCCGCAACCTTCTGTACCTGTGAGATCCCATCTAGGGACCTTTTTCGGCACCCTGCCGGAGGGGGATTCGATCACGGAGGGCTTCTACATCAACACCATTACCCTTCCGATGAAGCGTGAGTAGTTTACCACAGACCTACGGGTCCATAGCTAGTAGTTAGATGGCTTCTTCTCTCTCTTTGATTCTCAATACCATGTTCTCCTCGATGTTCTTGGAGATCTATTCGATGTAATACTTTTTTGCAGTGTGTTTGCCGAGATCCGATGAATTGTGGATTTATGATCAGCTTATCTATGAATATTATTTGAATCTTCTCTTAATTCTTATATGCATGATTTGATATCTTTGTAATTCTCTTCGAACTATCGGTTTGGTTTGGCCAACTAGATTGGTTTTTCTTGCAATGGGAGAAGTGCTTAGCTTTGGGTTCAATCTTGTGGTGTCCTTTCCTAGTGACAGTAGGGGCAGCAAGGCACGTATTGTATTGTTGCCATCGAGGATAAAAAGATGGGGTTTTCATCATATTGCTTGAGTTAATTCCTCTACATCATGTCATCTTACTTAATGCATTACTCCGTTCTTTATGAACTTAATACTCTAGATGCATGCTGGATAGCGATTGATGTGTGGAGTAATAGTAGTTGATGCAGAATCGTTTCGGTCTACTTGGCACGGACGTGATGCCTATATTCATGATCATTGCCTTAGATGTCATAATAACTTTGCGCTTTTCTATCAATTGCTCGGAAGTAATTTGTTCACCCGCCGTATTATTTTCTATCTTGAGAGAAGCCTCTAGTGAAATCTATGGCCCCCGGGTCTATTTTCCATCATATAATCTTCTATTTTCCATCATATTAGTTTCCGATCTACTATTTTGCAATCTTTTACTTTCCGATCTATAAAACAAAAATACCAAAAATATTTACTTTATTGTTTATCTATTTCTATCAGATCTCACTTTTGCAAATAACCGTGAAGGGATTGACAACCCCTTTATCGCGTTGGGTGCAAGTTGTTTGATTGTTTGTGCAGGTATTCGGTGATTTGTGCATTGTCTCCTACTGGATTGATACCTTGGTTCTCAAACTGAGGGAAATACTTATCTCTACTTTGCTGCATCACCCTTTCCTCTTCAAGGGAAAAACCAACGCAAGCTCAAGAAGTAGCAGGAAGAATTTCTGGCGCCGTTGCCGGGGAGATCTACGCCAAGTCAAGACGTACTAAGTACCCATCATAAACTCTCATCTCTTGCATTACATTATTCGCCATTCACCTCTTGTTTTCCTCTCCCCCACTTCTAAAACGATTTTCGAAAAGATTTGCCTTTTTCTTCGCCCCTCTCTTTGCCTTTTCTTCGTCCCTCTTCCGTTCGTCTTCTTCGTTTGCTTTTTGTGTGCTCGTGTTTTGGATTGCTTGCTTTGTCACGATGGCTCAAGAGAATACGAAATTGTGTGACTTTTCCAACACCAATAACAATGATTTTATTAGCACTCCGATTGCTCCCACCACTAGTGCGGAATCTTGTGAAATTAATGCCGCTTTGCTGAATCTTGTTATGAAAGATTAATTTTCTGGCCTTCCTAGTGAAGATGCCGCATCCCATCTAAACAATTTCGTTGATTTGTGTGATATGCAAAAGAAAAAAGATGTGGATAATGATATTGTTAAATTGAAGCTATTTCCGTTCTCACAACGAGATCGTGCTAAAACTTGGTTTTCATCTTTGCCTAAAAATAGTATTGATTCATGGAATAAGTGTAAAGATGCTTTTATTTCCAAGTATTTTCCTCCCGCTAAGATCATCTCCCTTAGGAACGATATTATGAATTTTAAGCAACTTGATCATGAACATGTTGCACAATCTTGGGTGAGAATGAAATTGATGATACGAAATTGCCCTACTCATGGTTTGAATTTGTGGATGATTATACAAAAAATTTATGCCGGATTGAATTTTGCTTCTAGAAATCTTTTAGATTTGGCCGCGGGAGGCACTTTTATGGAAATTACTCTAGGAGAAGCTACTAAACTTCTAGATAATATTATGGTTAATTATTCTCAATGGCATACCGAAAGATCTTCCACTAATAAAAAAGTGCACGCGATTGAAGAGATTAATGTTTTGAGTGGAAAGATGGATGAACTTATGAAATTATTTGCTAGCAAGAGTGCTTCTTTGGATCCTAATTATATGCCTTTGTCCACTTTGATTGAAAATAATAATGAATCTATGGATGTGAATTTTGTTGGTAGGAACAATTTTGGTAATAACGCGTATAGAGGCAATTTTAATCCTAGGCCGTTTCCTAGTAATTCCTACAACAATTATTATGGAAATTATAATAATATGCCCTCTGATTTTGAGAATAGTGTTAAAGAATTATGAGTTCGCAAAAGAATTTCAATGCTTTGATTGAAGAAAAATTGTTTAAGATTGATGATTTGGCTAGGAACATGGATAGAATTTCTCTTGATGTTGACTCTTTGAAACTTAGATCTATTCTACCCAAGCATGATATCAATGAGTCTCTCAAAGCTATGAGAATTTCCATTTATGAGTGCAAAGAAAGAACCGCTAAGATGAGTGCTAAAAAAGATTGGTTTGTAAAAAACATGTTCTTCTAGTTTTCGTGAAAATAATGATGAAGATCTTAAAGTGATTGATGTGAATCCTATTGAATCTTTGTTTTCCAATATAAATCTTGATAAATATGGGACTGGAGATGAGTCAACTTTAGTTAAAAGGCGACCCAATGATTTGGAGTTTTTAGATCTTGATGCAAAAATTGATAAAAGTGGGATTGGAGAGGTCAAAACTTTAAGTAGCAATGAACCCACTCTTTTTTATTTCAAGGAATTTAATTATGATAATTGTTCTTTAATAGATTGTATTTCCTTGTTGCAATCCATGTTGAATTCTCCTCATGCTTATAATCAAAACAAAGCTTTTACTAAACATATCGTTGATGCTATGATGCAATCTTTTGAAGAAAAGCTTGAATTGGAAGTTTCTATCCCTAGAAAACTTTATGATGAGTGGGAACCTACTATTAAAATTAAGATTAAAGATTATGAGTGCTATGCTTTGTGTGATTTGGGTGCTAGTGTTTCCACGATTCCAAAAACTTTATGTGATGTGTTAGGTTTCCGTGAATTTGATGATTGTTCTTTAAATTTGCATCTCGCGGATTCCACTATTAAGAAACCTATGGGAAGGATTAATGATGTTCTTATTGTTGCAAATAGGAATTATGTGCCCATGGATTTCATTGTTCTTGATATAGATTGCAATCCGACATGTCCTATTATTCTTGGTAGACCTTTCCTTAGAACGATTGGTGCAATTATTGATATGAAAGAAGGAAACATTAGATTTGAATTTCCATTAAGGAAGGGAATGGAGCACTTTCCTAGAAAGAAAATTAAATTGCCATATGAATCTATTATGAGAGCTACTTATGGATTGCATACCAAAGATGACAATACCTAGATCTATTCGTGTTTTTTATGCCTAGCTAAGGGCGTTAAACAATAGCGCTTGTTGGGTGGCAACCCAATTTTATTTTTGTTTTTGCTTTTTTGGTTCTGTTTTGCAATAAATAATTCATATAGCCTCTGGTTAGATGTGGTTTTATGTTTTAATTAGTGTTTGTACCAAGTAAGACCTTTGGGATGGCTTACGGTGATAGTTGATTTGATCTTGCTGAAAAACAGAAACTTCTGCATCCAGTCTCAGAATTTTAATAATTCACTGGAGCATTGAAAAACCCTGATATTTTTATACGAGATTTATATACAAATTGCCTATGTTTTCCTCATTTTCCGAATTTTTGCAGTTACATAAGTATTAGAACAATTCAGCTCTTCGCAGACTGTTCTGTTTTTGACAGATTCTATTTTCTTTGTGTTGTTTGCTTATTTTGATGAATCTATGGGTAGTATCGGAGGGTATGAACCATGGAAAAGTTGGAATACAGTAGATATTACACCAATATAAATAAAGAATGAGTTCACAACAGTACCAAAGTGGTGATTTATTTTCTTATACTAACGGAGCTTATGAGATTTTCTGTTGAGTTTTGTGTTGTGAAGTTTTCAAGTTTTTGGGTAAGGATTTGATGGACTATGGAATAAGGAGTGGCAAGAGCCTAAGCTTGGGGATGCCCCGGAAGGCATCCCCTCTTTCGTCTTCGTCTATCGGTAACTTTACTTGAGGTTATATTTTTATTCACCACATGATATGTGTTTTGCTTGAAGCGTCTTGTATAATTTGAGTCTTTGCTTTTTAGTTTGCCACAATCATCCTTGCTGTACACACCTTTTGAGAGGGACACGCATGAATCGTGATTTATTAGAATACTCTATGTGCGTATCTTTTGAGCTAAGCAATTTTGCTCTAGTGCTTCACTTATATCTTTTTAGAGCACGGTGGTGGCTTTATTTTGTAGAAATTATTGAACTCTCATGCTTCACTTATATTATTTTGAGAGTCTTTAAACAGCATGGTAATTTTCTTTGGTTATAAATTTAGTCCTAATATGATAGGCATCCAAGAAGGATATAATAAAAACTTTCATATAAAGTGCATTGAATACTATGAGAAGTTTGATTCCTTATGATTGTTTTGAGATGTAAAGATGGTGATATTAGAGTAATGCTAGTGAGTAATTGTGAATTTGAGAAATACTTGTGTTAAGGTTTGTGAGCCCCGTAGCATGCACATATGGTGAACCGTTATGTAACGAAGTTGAAGCATGAGATATTCTTTGATTGTCTTCCTTATGAGTGGCGGTCGGGGACGAGCGATGGTCTTTTCCTACCAATTTATCCCCCTAGGAGCATGCGCGTAGTACTTTGTTTCAATGACTAATAGATTTTTGCAATAAGTATGTGAGTTCTTTATGACTAATGTTGAGTCCATGGATTATACGCACTCTCACCCTTCCACCATTGCTAGCCTCTCTTGTACCGCGCAACTTTCGTCGGTACCATACACCCACCATATACCTTCCTCAAAACAGCCACCATACCTACCTATTATGGCATTTTCATAGCCATTCCGAGATATATTGCCATGCAACTTTCCACCGTTCCGTTTACTATGACACGCATCATCATTGTCATATTGCTTTGCATGATCATCTAGTTGACATCGTATTTGTGGCAAAGCCACCGTTCATAATTTTTTCATACATGTCACTCTTGATTCATTGCACATCCTGGTACACTGCCGGAGGCATTCATATAGAGTCATATTTTGTTCTAGTATCGAGTTGTAATTTTTTTGAGTTGTAAGTAAATAGAAGTATGATGATCTTCATTATTAGAGCATTGTCCCATGTGAGGAAATAAAAAAAAGGCCAAAGAAGCCAAAGAAGAAAAAAAGAAAAGAAGAAGAAGAAGAAAAAAAAGAAGAAGAAAAAAAGAAAGAAAAAAATGAGAGAAAAAGAGAGAAGGGGCAATGTTACTATCCTTTTTCCATACTTGTGCTTCAAATTAGCACCTTGATCTTCATGATAGAGAGTCTCCTACGTTGTCCCTTTCATATACTAGTGGGAATTTTTCATTATAGAACTTGGCTTGTATATTCCAATGATGGGCTTCTTCAAATTGCCCTAAGTCTTCACGAGCAAGCAAGTTGGATGCACACCCACTTAGTTTTCTTTTTGAGCTTTCATACACTTATAGCTCTAGTGCATCCATTGCATGGCAATCCCTACTCACTCACATTGATATCTATTGATGGGCATCTCCATAGCCCGTTGATACGCCTAGTTGATATGAGACTATCTCCCTCTTTTTGTCTTCTCCACAACCACCATATTCTATTCCACCTATAGTGCAATGTCCATGGCTCACACTTATGTATTGCGTGAAAGTTGAAAAGGTTTGAGAACGTCAAAAGTATGAAACAATTGCTTGGCTTGTCATCGGGGTTGTGCATGATTTGAGTATTTTGTGTGATGAAGATGGAGCATAGCCAGACTATATGATTTTGTAGGGATAAGCTTTCTTTGGCCATGTTATTTTGAGAAGACATAATTGCCTTGTTAGTATGCTTGAAGTATTATTGTTTTTATGTAAATATTAAACTTTTGTTTTGAATCTTATGGATCTGAACATTCATGCCACAATAAAGAAAATTACATGGATAAATATGTTAGGTAGCATTCCACATCAAAAATTCTATTTTTATCATTTACCTGCTCGAGGACGAGCAGGAATTAAGCTTGGGGATGCTTGATACGTCTCCAACGTATCTATAATTTTTTATTGTTCCATGCTATTATATTATCTGTTTTGGATGTTTTATATGCATTAATATGCTATTTCATATTATTTTTGGGACTAACCTATTAACCTAGAGCCCAGTGCCAGTTTCTGTTTTTTCCTTGTTTTTGAGTTTCACAGAAAAGGAATACCAAACAGAGTCCAAACGGAATAAAACTTTCACGATGATTTTTCTTGGACCAAAAGGAAACCAGGAGACTTGGAGATGAAGTCGGAGGAGCCACGAGGCGGCCGCAAGGATGGAGGGCGTGTCCCCTACCCTTGTGGGCCCCTCGTGCACCTCCTGACCTAATTCTTTCGCCTATATATACTCATATATCCCCAAACCAACAGAGGCATCCACGAAAAGACTTTTCCACCGCCGCAACCTTCTGTACCCGTGAGATCCCATCTAGGGACCTTTTCCGGCACCCTGCCGGAGGGGGATTCGATCATGGAGGGCTTCTACATCAACACCATTGCCCTTCCGATGAAGCGTGAGTAGTTTACCACAGACCTATGGGTCCATAGCTAGTAGCTATAGGCTTCTTCTCTCTCTTTGATTCTCAATACCATGTTCTCCTCGATGTTCTTGGAGATCTATTTGATGTAATACTTTTTTGCGGCGTGTTTGCCGAGATCTGATGAATTGTGGATTTATGATCAGCTTATCTATGAATATTATTTGAATCTTCTCTTAATTCTTATATGCATGATTTGATATCTTTGTAATTCTCTTCGAACTATCGGTTTGGTTTGGCCAACTAGATTGGTTTTTCTTGCAATGGGAGAAGTGCTTAGCTTTGGGTTCAATCATGTGGTGTCCTTTCCCAGTGACAGTAGGGGCAGCAAGGCACGTATTGTATTATTGCCATCGAGGATAAAAAGATGGGGTTTTCATCATATTGCTTGAGTTAATTCCTCTACATCATGTCATCTTACTTAATGCATTACTCCGTTCTTTATGAACTTAATACTCTAGATGCATGCTGGATAGCGGTCGATGTGTGGAGTAATAGTAGTTGATGCAGAATCGTTTTGGTCTACTTGACACGGACGTGATGCCTATATTCATGATCATTGCCTTAGATATCATCATAACTTTGCGCTTTTCTATCAATTGCTCGGCAGTAATTTGTTCACCCACCGTATTATTTTCTATCTTGAGAGAAGCCTCTAGTGAAACCTATGGCCCCCGGGTCTATTTTCCATCATATAATCTTCTATTTTCCATCATATTAGTTTCCGATCTACTATTTTGCAATCTTTTACTTTCCGGTCTATAAAACAAAAATACCAAAAATATTTACTTTATCGTTTATCTATTTCTATCAGATCTCACTTTTGCAAATAACCGTGAAGGGATTGACAACCCCTTTATCGCGTTGGGTGCAAGTTGTTTGATTGTTTGTGCAGGTATTCGGTGATTTGTGCGTTGTCTCCTACTGGATTGATACCTTGGTTCTCAAACTAAGGGAAATACTTATCTCTACTTTGCTGCATCACCCTTTCCTCTTCAAGGGAAAAACCAACGCAAGCTTAAGAAGTAGCAACCTCCTCCTCACAGGATTACATTCCATTCTATAGTCCTGCTTCACCATTTCCATTGAGTGGTCGTCACCACAATTATGGTCCTTGGACTGGAGCCAAGCATTAATTTAATGGAGCACTGCTATCTCATATTGTCTTCGGTCCTCATAGATGTCTCCACCTGTCAAGTCAGAGGTTGCAGATTTCCTAAACAACATGTGTTACATGTGTAGGTCTTGAGATCATGTTGTATGGGCCCTTAAATTTGACAACACTTTTAGAGTCCACAACATTATAACAAAGTACTAGACATATCATAAGCCTACAAACACAAATGACAACATATAGATTGGGCACACAAGAATCTTACCACTCAATCTCAAAATTAGTGGCGGAGTCACATTTATGCGAGTTATCTCAATATATAGCAACAGGACATGAAGCCGGCTAGAAGCTCCAGAACCTCAATCAGTTCAAATATTCATTCCTCCGAATAACTCTCTCAATTAGTATCATCAAGACAATCAAATTCAGAACTATATATGGAGTTGAAGTGCTTGAGTGCTAGTTCTCTTCAAAAATTCCTAGCCCCTAAGTTTCTTTTTAGAGTTCTTTTTTATTTATTTTTGGAGCAAAATCATGCTTCTCAACAAGGTTTGACTAGCAAAATTTGAAGTTGGGAGTTATGACTAAATGATATTCAACTAATGAGGGGAACGAAGCTCAAGTGCAACCAGCCAAATGAAAATACTTTCTTAAATAAAATTGCAAGAGGAGTGAGTATGCATATATTATACCTTCTCACGCTGGTTTGCTTATTTCCCTTAGTCAATTTTCCGTTTCATTTTCTTCATTTTCAACTTGCTAGTGGTAAACAAATATGTAGGCTCAACCAAAGAAAGACACAAACAAGAGAATTCCAACAAAATAAGAGCGAGGTTCACTCTACAAATTTATTATGCAAAACTGAGAATAAACATGATGACAAGCAAAAGAAAAAGAAGAAAAATAAAATATGAATGCATGGATAACTAGGGGATGAACACCCCCAAGCTTAGGCACTTGGGCTACTCTCTAGTCCATGTCCTCATCATCACCACCACCCGGTGCATTGTGAGGTCACTGCATGTGAGATGGTCCACTAGAGGACTGTCCACCAATGCTAGCGTCCGACTGCCAGAAAACAAACAGGGACTGCATGTTCTCGTTGAGCAGGTGGATGTTGTTGTTTGTCTCGCAGAGGTCTATACGGATCCCTCCAACTTGTTGTTGCTCATGCTGAAACTCTACCCTAAGCACATAGTCACTACCATGCCCGTAGTGCTGCTGGGGAGCATATTGGGGTGCATTTCCCTAGGCATCCCAACCATGATCAACGCCCTCAACTGCGGTGTCCCACTCAGGTGTTGGTTCAAGCTAAACATCATTGCCGAATCATGTTATGCGTATATACTCATTGAGTTCCTCAATAGAGAGGACCCACATCTGATGTGGAGAAGGCAAGCATATGGACACAATGTTAGTATTAGGCAAGGGGAACTTGTAGCAATGGTCCCCCTACACATGCCCTATGAACTTGTAACTGGTCATAACCCTACAGTTAAGCTCAGTGAGTCCTGCAACATGCTCAACATCCTCCAAGTTTAGGCCAAAGTGCTCGTCTAGGTGAGTCACTAGGACACCAATAAGTATTGAGCTAGGCAGCTACTTGTATTGTCACTGGAAGTGGATCATAAGAAAAGCTCCCAAGTTTTGCCTAGGGACTAAATTGGGGTGAAGTGCTGCATGGAGCACACACATGTCATATCTCGACATGCCCCCGAGGTTTTCCCTACCAAATATAGTGTTTTCAATGAAGGTCGTGAAATAGCGAATGGCGGAGTTTTGGATGCTTGATACGTTCTTGCCAGTGAAGTCATGCTCATCCTTGACGGAGATGAGGTCCCACATCCCAAACGCCTCGGTGATGGCTATGCCCTTGCTATCGAGAACCCCACGTTTCTCGAAACCAAAGCAGTTGCACCACTCCTCGAGCGTCGTCATATGTTGTACTCCTCCGAGCATGATGGAACACCTTGCCGGCACCATCGAGTCCTCAAGGGTGTGCTCGAAGCTAGCGAGGAACTCGTTGGTGATGTCCAGGTATGTCAGGTAATGGAAGTTACTGCAAACTCCCATCCCAGCGTTGTTAGCTAGCCACGCGAAGTCGTCGTGGAGCCCCTGTGAGTCCAGGAATGTATTGCACTTTCACTTAGTGACGGGCATCTTCCGTTCCACCGACCCGTGCATAGTCCTTGTTCACGCAGCGCGGAGGTTCTCCCCTTGCCCCATGAATGCTTGGAGCACGAGCCCATGGCCCTCTTCCCCGCGAGAATCGCCATTTTCATCATTTTCTACACACAACACAAATAAGAACAAAAAATTATAATTTTTATGTGGGGATCAAGTTCTAATACTACCTAAGATCGATCCTAACCAATTACTTAGAAACCTAATGTTCAAATCAAAAAAAAGATGAAATTATTTGCATCTCATCTAGGGCAAGAACTAGGATGAAATCACCGAGGAATCACGAGAATAGACCATGGATCAGAGGAGAAACTTTTCGGTGATGAAGATGCACGGATCAAACCAATGAAATCTGCGAAGAAAGTAGGGTTTTGGATGATTTTTGGAGAATGTTTAAGAGAGAGAGAGAGACAGGTGTTGGGGGCGCAAGGTGGAGGAAGAAGATTCCCTTGCATCAGCAGCGTACGACTGCTCATACGAGTGGGTGCGCTCATATGGAACGCCATCTCATGCTCAAACAACTCGATCTAGGGTTTGCATACCTAGGATGGCCATCCATACGAGCATGACCGCTCGTATGGAAGGCCATTGTTTGCTCTACAGGTCAAAGTCGTTTGAGGTAGAGCTTCATATGAGCTCCCATATGAGCGCGGCTGCTCGTATGGTGCGCCTTCTTCTGCCCTGTTCTTTTTGCGCATTTCGGCCAAGGATGCATACGACCATCCATGCAAGCGGATGTACTCACATGATAGACCAGCTTTGGCTCTGGTCTTCCGATGCGTCCTGGCCAGAGTTCCATACGACCATCCATATGAGCGGGACTGCTCATATGAAAGGCAGTCGATCTCTGTGGACCCTTCGATGTCTGGTTCACTCTTTTTGTGCAAGCATTCGAATGAATGCGGCTGCTCGTATGTTAGGCCGTCTTTTGCTCTGCTGCTCTCTCTATAATATTTCCTTATCCTTTCTTCTTCCTTTGATATTTTCCTATAACACAATTCAAAATAGACTTCCTCGAGCATTATTTATCCAAGGTCTTTCATGAGAGCATAAAAACGTTTAATAACTTAGTAAAATGATGGGTAGCCTCCCATTAAGCGCTGGTTTTTAAGTTGCTAAGCTCAACCTTGTACCTTCGAGGTGGACTTAGGTATCCAGCGGCATTATATTCTCCTTACTTATCGCACATATACGCTTTGGTGGTGTAATATACTTATCTTTCATCTTGGTGTCTTCGGCAAGTATCACATGATTCCTTCATCATAAATTCTAAAAATGACTTTCCTTTCTGCACAATATAAAGCTGCACCTATGGTATTCAAAAATGGTGTCTTGAGGATCTAAGATATTTTTCATCTTCGGGCATATCGAGTATAATAAAATCAGTGGGTATGATATGCCCATCTGATGCCGCTTGAACTACGTCGGTATTTCCCCAATGATGCAGTACAGCTATGGTAGGTATTGTGACGCCCCCGGCTCAATCGTGCACTAATCATACACGCAAATGCACACGATCAAGCCTAAGGACTCACGGGAAGATATCACAACACAACTCTAAAACATAAATAAAGTCATACAAGCTTTATATTACAAGCCAGGGGCCTCGAGGGCTCGAATACATAAGCTTGCGTACAAGCGTCAGCGAAGGCATCAGATATCTGATGTACAGATATGAAACAGAAATAGATAAGTCTCTAGAAAGGCGGGGGTAAAACAAAAGCTACGATCGAAAGGCGCAGGCCTCCTGCCTAGGACCCTCTGAATCCTACTCCTGGTCGTCAGCCAACTCGTAGTAGTAACCACCTTCGGGGTAGTAGTAGCGATCATCGGCGGGGGCAGCTGTCTCAGGGGCTCCGTCATCTGGTTGCACCAAAAGGATATGGGGGAAAAAGAAAGCAAAGCAACCATGAGTACTCATCCGAAGTACTCAGCAAGCAAGGATCTACACTACATATACAACATTATCAAAGGGAGGCTGTATATGTGGACTGGGCTGCAGAAATGCCAGAATAGAGACAAGGCCTAGTCCTTTCGAAGACTAGCATCTTCAGCAGTCTTGCAGCAATAGAAGAGAGTAGATCAGCACAGTATAATGTAGTAGTAGTGTCATGAACCTCGTCCAGAGATCCTTTCTCGACTCCCTGCAAGAAAGCGATCCCAGAGCCCTAATGTCCAAGTATCAACCTCGGCCAGAGATCCTTTCCCGACTCCCTGCGAGAAAGTAATCCCAGAGCCATAATATCCATATCTCATCTCATCAATATGTTCTAGTTGTATCGATCGGGATACAACTCCGAGCGTCCATTACCGAGGATCCGGCTATGCATAGATTAGTTCTTCCCTGCAGGGGTGCACCAACTTACCCACCACGCTCGCTTAACTCCCGCCGGACACACTTTTCTGGGTCATGCCTGGCCTCGACCAAACAACACACCGCAACCCTACCTAGACCTTAGCAGAGAGGTCCCCGTCAGTCTACATCCTAAGCGCTCGGGGGTCTTGGGCCATCGCCCCTCGCCCTCAGGGTCGTTGCGCACATGGCTCAGATCCAAGCACCACCTCTGTCGTGAATGGCGCCAATCACTCCATGCCGCACTGATGAACTGGACGTCTGACAGAGCTTTCGGCTGATGCTATGATGCAGAGTGCCCATAACTGATCCCACGTGATGGTTAGTGCTATCGGGCCAGAGGCCCACTCGGATCAAATATTCGAATCGTTAGTACATTGGGGGTGCGGTAACGAGCAGAGACTCACGAGCGATGTGACCCCGTCGCCCCATCTCGAGGACTTGCGGCAAGGGCTAGGAATGCCCGGCCACGCCTCGTATTCATCACTCGGGCGCCATCCAGGTCAACCCGTCTCCACATCACTCGCGGGTACCCCTCAGGGTCGACCCGCCTTTCCAAGTAACAGTAGTACAGTCCAAGTATCCGTGTGTCCATAACATCAGGGGAATCTGAGGTATCACCCTCGTGGGATTCCTACTCGATGTATCCATCAAGGTGAACTCGGAGGAATCACCCTCGATGGGTTCACACTTGAGGTGTTGCACGACAACGTCGTTACCGGAAGTGGTGAAGGAGGAATCACCCTCGATGACCATGACCGAGTAACTACTCCACAGAGTTATCATCGAAAGTGCTTACGAGGTATCACCCTCGGCACTCGATAGTAATGCTGCAGTGTCGTACAGATAGAGGGGGTGTGATGTGCGGTGCTGGGGCCTGGTCGTCGAGTCTTCCGATGATCCAGCGGGTCAATCGGGACAAGTGGGGTCACTGGGGTCTCTACCCAGCCTATACTAGGCAGTTTTAGGATAAGCAGGTAAGATTTCAATAACAGGTTACAATAAACAAGCTATGCATCAAAATAGGTTAAACAGTAGCAGCAGCAATTTCTAATGCAAGCATGAGAGAGAAAGAATAGGCGATATCGGTATGCTCAAGGGGGGGTGCTTGCCTGGTTGCTCGGTGGAAAAGGCAAGGTCATCAACGGTGTCGTCGGGCTCCTGAGCTGCGCCAGTCTCGGGAACTACGTCGGTGTCGGGGTCTACCGAGAGAGAAGAGGGGGAGGAACAAATAAATACACGGCAAACACAGTAACACAGAGCTTGCTATGCTAATGCGCAGTGCAGGGTTGCCTAAAGACATATCTAAGTCATATTAGTTATTTTAGGAATTTGTTTGGATTTATTATATAAAAGCCATGCACTATTCATCTATCGGAAACAGGCTAAAAGTTGCGGGTTCACCTCCGTAGAGGGTCCCGACACAGAAACGGATAGCACGGTTGGATTCGTCTTGTCGTTCTGAGCAACTTTCATGTACAAAGTTTTTCGATCTGAGCTACGGATTATTTTATATGAATTTCTAAAGATTTAATCAATTTCTAGAAATAACAGATTTAATTTAATTCAAAAATGTTTATTGCATCATCATGATGTCAGCATGACATCAGCAGTCAACAGGGTCAGTTGACTGGGTCAAACTGACGTGTGGGTCCCACTGTCATTGACTGTTTAGTTAATTATCAGATTAGTTTAATTAGTAGGTTAATTAAGTTCAATTAAACCAGATTAATTAAGTTAATTAATGATTTAGTTAATTAATTAATTAATATTTATTTTATTATTTATATTATTATTCTTATTATTAATTCATTTTCATTTTCTTTTTAACGTTCTGGGGTGGGCCCCGTTAGTCAGTGGCTCAGGGGAGCCAAACGGGTGCGGGCGTCGGGCACAGCCCGAACGGGCGCTGGCCGGCGAGGGCGTACCCAACGGGGCGCGGCGGGGCGGCTGGCGGGAGCGCGTGCCGGCACGCCGGCGTGGAGCTCCGACGGGCTGCAGCCGGGCGGAGCAGGAGGGAGCAGGGGCGGCCAGTGGAGGTGGGAGAGGCAGGGAGGCGGCGGGCGGCCACGACCGGGGCACGGGCGGCGAGTGCGCGGTTGCCGGAGCAAAGCGGGCTGCGGGGCGGTGCGGTGGCGCAGCCGCAGAGCGCGAGGGGTACCGCGGAGGGCGTGGGTGGCGCAAGCCGCAGCGGCTGCAGCAGCGGGAAGGCGCGCGCCGCGCCGAGGGCAGAGGAGCGGGGGCCGCGCCGAGGGGCGCGGTGGTGGGCGAAGGCGCGGCGAGTAGGACCGTGGCGGGCGTGGCGCGTGCATGTGCTGGGCGCGCGCTGGCCGTGGGCGCAGGCGGTGGGCGCGGCGACGTCCTGTGCGGGGGAAAGGAAAAAGTGGGGAGGTGGAGGCCGAGGCCTCACCAGCGTTTACAGGGGCACAGGGGCGTCGAGGCGCGAGGAGGCGGCGCGGGGAAGAGGCGGGGAGGCTTCGGTGATGGTGGTTGAGGGGGCGTCCGACGCGGGGCGGGGCGTGGCGACGCCGACAAAGTCGGTGGGGCGGCGTCGACGCGGCGGGGATCGGCGACGGGGTCGGGGCGCCGTGCCCCGATCCAGATTGGGCAGAGGGGGCGAGGAGCGAGGGGAGTGGGGGGGGGTTCGTCTCCGATCCAGATCGGATCGAGAGGGGAAGAGGGAGTGGCGGCATGGGGGGAGGAGTGGGAGCGAGTGGGTTAGGGTTTCGGTCGGGTGGGGGGTTAAGGGAGTGAGGGGGGCGGCCTGGGCCGGTTGGTTCGGCGGCCAACTGGGCCGTTCGGCCTAGTTGGCCAGGGGGTTTCCTTTTTCTTTTTTTTCTCTGCTTTATTTCCTTTCTTTTTATTTATTCTTTCTGTTTTATTTTAGTTACATTTTATTTTAGTTTTAGTGAAATATACACTTAGCATCTAAATTAGTATTTCAACTTAGTCCACAATCACAAAAAGTCTAGTCCCCAAATAACTTAGTTCGACATTTTATTAATTATAAAAGGGTATTTAAATAATCGTTTTGCTACTATTTTATTTATTTTAGAGCATTTGAACACTTTATAAAAATGTGGTTTCTTCACCAATATCACCTATGAATTATTTACCACTGTTTGTACTATTTAGTTTTGACATTTGAAAACTTTAATTCTTTGACTTGCATTTAAAATTTGAATTTGGGTTTGATTTTGGACAAGTGGTAGATTGACCGAGTGATCATGGTAACATGGCCACTATTAGAGAGAGATCACTGTAGTGTGATAGTGGGGATGTCACAGGTATTTCCCTCAGTTATGAAACCAAGGTATCAATCCAGTAGGAGAACCAAGCAACACTATGTAAACGGCACCTGCACACAAAGAACAAATACTTGCAACCCGACGCTTATGAGGGGTTGTCAATCCCTCTACGGGTAACGGCGCCAGAAATTGTCAAGTTGACGGGATAAAATTTGTGTAGATTGGATAAATAGATCTTGATAAAACACGAAATAAAATAAGTAGTAAAAAAGTGCAGCAAGGTATTTTTGGGTTTTTAGAATAATAGATTTGAAAATAAAAGCAAATAAAAATAGATCTCAAAGCAAATATGATAAAGAATAGACCCGGGGACCGTAGATTTCACTAGTGGCTTCTCTCAAGAAAATAGCACACGGTGGGTAAACAAATTACTATTGGGCAATTGATAGAAGATCGAATAATTATAATGATATCCAAGGCAATGATCAATATATAGGCATCACGTCCAAAATTAGTAGACCGACTCCTGCCTGCATCTACTACTATTACTCCACACATCAACCGCTATCCAGCATGCATCTAGTGTATTAAGTTCATGGAGAAACGAAGTAATGCTATAAGAACTATGACATGATGTAGACAAGATCTATTCATGCAGGAATAGCCCCCATGTTGTTATCCTTAATAGCAACGATACATGCGTGTCTTGCTGCCCCTTCTGTCACTGGGAAAGAACACCGCAAGATCGAACCCATCACAAAGCACCTCTTCCCATGGCAAGAAAAATCAATCTAGTTGGCCTAACTAAACCAAAGATTTGAAGAAGAAATAAGAGGCTATAAATAATCATGCATATAAGAGATCAAAAGAAGACTCAAATAATATTCCTTGATATAGATCTGATCATAAACTCAAAGTTCATTGGATCCCAACAAACACACCGCAAGAAAGAGTTACATCAAATAGATCTCCAAGAGACCATTGTATTGAGAATCAAAAAGAGAGAAGAAGCCATCTAGCTACTGCCTACGGACTAGTAGGTCTATGATGAACTACTCACGCATCATCGGAGAGTCACCAATGAGGATGATGAACCCCTCCGTGATGGTGTCTAGATTGGATCTCGTGGTTCTGGAACTTGCGGCGGCTGGAATTGTGTTTTGTTGACTCCCCTAGGGTTTCTGGAATATCTGGGAATTTATAGGGCGAAGAGGCGGTGCGGGAGGTCACCGAGGCGGGCACAACCCACCTGGGCGCGTCTGGGCCTCCTGGCGCGCCCAGGTGTCTTGTGCTCACCTCGGGCCTCCCCTCTGGTACTTCTTTGGCCCACTGGGTGTCTTCTGGTCCAGAAAAATCTCCAAAAAGTTTCGCTGCGTTTGGACTCCATTTGGTACTGATATTCTGTGAAGTAAAAAACAAGTAATATCAACAACTGGCACTGGGCACTATGTCAATAGGTTAGTCCCAAAAAATGAAATAAATTTGCTATAAAATGATTGTAAAACATCCAAGAATGATAATATAACAGCATGGAACAAGCAAAAATTACAGATACATTGGAGACGTATCAGCATCCCCAAGCTTAATTCCTACTCATCCTCGAGTAGGTAAATGATAAAAACAAAATTTTGATGTGGAATGCTGCCTAACATGTTCATCACATATTATTTTGTTTTGTAGTATGGACATTTGGACTTTTATATGGTTCAAAGCAATAGTCTAGTTTTGACATGAAGATTTCAATACTCAAGCATATCAACAAGCAACCATGTCTTTCAAAATATCAACACTAAAGAAAGTTATCCCTAGCCCATCATGCTCAATCATTGATCCATTCATGAAACACACTCGCATATTAGCTCATCCAATGCTCAAGTACGATCATAGTGCCCCTTAGTTGGTGCTTTATAAGAGAAGATGGAGACTCAAATAAAAATAAAAATTGCATAAAGTAAATAGATAGGCCCTTCGTAGAGGGAAGTAAGGATTTGTAGAGGTGCTAGAGCTCAAAGCTTAAATTGAGAGATAAAAAATTTGAGAGGCATACTTTTCCCGTCAACGAAAATGATCTAGTAATTCCCAACACATTCCATGCTAGATATATCATAGGTGGTTCCCAAACAGAAAATAAAGTTTATTCCTTTTTGCACCATTCTTTTACAATCCATGGCTAGCCGTATCCACGGGTGCCTTCCATACCAACACTTTCCAAGGAATTTATTATTTGACAACATAAAGTAAATTTCTTTTTCATTTCGGGACTGGGCATCCCTATTACCGCCGTACTCTCGTGCAATGACAAGTGAATAAACAATCATCTATAGAATAACACATCTAGCATGGAAAATATTGGCCACCCCCTGCCGCTTCATGAGCGGTACGAGCACACAAAAAGGAAATTCATTTTGAAAATTAGAGATGGAACATACAAATTTGCTTAGAACGGCATGGAAATACCGCATATAGGTAGGTATGGTGGACTCATATAGCAAAACTGGGTTTAAAGAATTTGGATGCACAAGTAGTATTTCTACTTAGTACACGTGGAGGCTATCAAATAGATTGAGAAGCAACCAACCAAGAAACGAAAAATCACATAAGCGAGCATTAAGCATAATTAACACCGAATAATGCACCATAAGTAGAATGTAATTTCATTGCATAACTATTGACTTTCGTGCTTGCATAGGGAATCACAAACCTTAACACCAATATTCTTACTAAAGCATAATTACTCACCAACATGAGTCACATATCACTATCATCATATCTCAAAACTATTACAAAGAATCAAGTTTATTTTGTCCAATGATCTTCATGAAAGTTTTTATTATATCCGTCTTGAATATCTATCACTTTGGGACTAGTTTCATATATTGCAATTGCTTTTTACAAGCTCAAACAAATCTAAGTGAAGAACATGAGCATAAAATTTTCGTCTCTCAAAATAATATAAGTGAAGCATAAGAGAATTTCTTCAAAATTTTACTAACTCTCAAATTAATCTAAGTGAAGCATGAGAGCATTTCTTAAAAAATATTAAAGCACACCGTGCTCAAAAAGATATAAGTGAAGCACTAGAGCAATTCCATAGCTCAAAAAATTTAAGTGAAGCATAAAGAGCAATTCTAACAAATCATAGCATAATTTTGGCTCTCTCAAATAGGTGTGTCCAGCAAGGATACTTGTGACAAACTAAAAAACAAAAAAAGCAAAGACTCATATAATACAAGACGCTCCAAGCAAAACTCATGATATGTGACGAATAAAAATATAGCTCCAAGTAAAATACCGATGGTCGTTAGAAGAAAGAGGGGATGCCTTCCGGGGCATCCCCAAGCTTAGTTGCTTGGTTCTCCTTGAATATTAACTTGGGGTGCCATGGGGCATCCCCAAGCTTAGGCTCTTTTCACTCCTTACTCCTTCATCCATCGCGATCTCACCCAAAACATGAAAACTTCAATCACACAAAACTTAACAAAACCTTCGTGAGATCCGTTAGTATAAGAAAACCAATCTTTACTTTAAGTACTATTGAAAACCCATTCAAATTTTGTTGTTGCATTATATCTACTGTATTCTAACTTAATCATGACTTATACCCCCCGATACAATCCATAGATTCATCAAAATAAGCACACAATGCAAAGAAAACAGAATCTATCAAAAATAGAACAGTCTGTAAAGATGTGAAATGTTCTCATACCTCCGAAACTCCAAAAATTCTGAAAAAATATAAAAACAGAGGCAATTTGTATATCAATCTTGTGTAAAACATTCAGAATTTTTTGTCACTTCTGTGAATTTAAACAATTCTGTTACTGGACGCAAAAGTTTCTGTTTTTCAACAGGATCAAATCAACTATCACCAAAGCTATCCCAAAGGCTTTACTTGGCACAAATACTAATTAACACATAAAAAACACAATCATAATAGAGGAATAATTGTGTAAACACTCAAGAACAGAAGGAAAAAGGTAAAAATAAATTTTATTCATTGGGTTGCCTCCCAACAAGCGCTATCGTTTTATGCCCCTAGCTAGGCATTGATAATTTTGATGATGCTCGCATGAAAGACAAGAATTACAACACAAAGGGATCATCATAATACATGTTACAAACACATTTAAGTCTAACATACTTCTGATGCATAGGGATTTTATAAGCAAACAAATTATCAAGACAAGAAATATATAGCATATGCAAGGAAGAAGAAAGAAACAATAGCAATCTCAACATAACGAGAGGTAAATTAGTAACATGAAAATTTCTACAACCATATTTTCCTCTCTCTCATAATAGTTATATGTAGGATCATAATAAAATTCAAGAATATAGCTATCGTATAAAATTTTCTCTTCATGATCCACATGCATAAAAGTTTTATAATCCTCCAAGATAGTGGGATTAACATCAACTAAAGTCATGACCTCTCCAAACCCACTTTCATAAAAAAAATCATAAGATTGAACATTCTCCAAATATGTGGGATTATTTTTACCTAAAGTTAACGCTCTTCCAAACCCACTTTCAATATTATTGCAAAAATTATTATCAATATCATATTCATCATGAGGCTTAAATAAATTTTCAAGATCATTGCAATAAGTAGTGGACATAGCAAAATTAGCATCCCCAAGCTTGGGGTTTTGCATATTATTAGCACAATTGACATTAATAGAATTTATAGTAAAATCATTGCAATCATGATTTTCATTCAAGGAGCTATCATGAATCACTTCATAAATTTCTTCATCACAATTTTTAGATTCACGAATCTCAAGCAAAACTTCGTAAAGATAATCTAGTGCACTCAACTCACTAGCAATTGGTTCATCATGATTGGATCTTTCTAAAAGATTAGCAAGTGGATGGGGATACATATCAATAGATTTTTAGCAAGCGAAGATGCAAGCATATAGAAGGCACATGGCAACACAAGCAAATAAAAGATCAAACAAGAAAAAGGCAAACGAAAAGAAGGCGAATAAAAAGGCAAATATTTTTGTGAAGTGGGGGAGATGAAAATGAGAGGCAAATGGCAAATAACGTAAATTGCAATGAGATGAGATTTGTGATTAGGAACCTGATAGATGTTGATGATGTCTCCCCGGTAACGGCGCCAGAAATTCCTTTTGATGTCGCTTGAACTACATCGGTATTTCCCCAAAGAGGAAGGGATGGTGCAGTACAACTATGGTAGGTATTTCCCTCAGTTATGAAACCAAGGTATCAATCTAGTAGGAGAACCAAGCAACACTATGTAAACGGTACCTGCACACAAAGAACAAATATTTGCAACCCGACGCTTATGAGGGGTTGTCAATCCCTCTACGGGTAATGGCGCCAGAAATTGTCAAGTTGACGGGATAAAATTTGTGTAGATTAGATAAATAGATCTTGATAAAATGCGAAATAAAATAAGTAGTAAAAAAGTGCAGCAAGGTATTTTTGGGTTTTTAGAATAATACATCTAAAAATAAAAGCGAATAAAAATAGATCTCAAAGCAAATATGATAAAGAATAGACCCGGGGGCCGTAGATTTCACTAGTGGCTTCTCTCAAGAAAATAGCACATGGTGGGTAAACAAACTACTGTTTGGCAATTGATAGAAGATCAAATAATTATGACGATATCCAAGGCAATGATCAATATATAGGCATCACGTCCAAAATTAGTAGACCAACTCCTGCCTCCATCTACTATTATTACTCCACACATCGACCGCTATCCAGCATGCATCTAGTGTATTAAGTTCATGGAGAAATGGAGTAATGCAATAAGAACGATGACATGATGTGGACGAGATCTATTCATTTAGGAATAGCCCCCATCTTGTTATACTTAATAGCAATGATACATGTGTGTCTTGCTGCCCCTTCTGTCACTGGGAAAGAACACCGCAAGATCGAACCCATCACAAAGCACCTGTTCCCATGGCAAGAAAAATCGATCTAGTTGGCCTAACTAAACCAAAGATTCGAAAAAGGAATGCGAGGCTATAAATAATCATGCATATAAGAGATCAAAAGAAGACTCAAATAATATTCATGGATATAGATCTGATCATAAACTCAAAGTTCATCGGATCCCAACAAACACACTAGTGACCCACAAGTATAGGGGATCTATCGTAGTCCTTTCGATAAGTAAGAGTGTCGAACCCAACGAGGAGCAGAAGGAAATGACAAGCGGTTTTCAGCAAGGTATCGGTAACAGATAGTTTTGTGATAAGATAATTCGTAACGGGTAACAAGAAACAAGTGCAATGAAAGTGCAGCAAGGTGGCCCAATCCTTTTTGTAGCAAAGGACAAGCCTGGACGAACTCTTATATAAAGCAAAGCACTCCCGAGGACACATGGGAATTATTGTCAAGCTAGTTTTCATCATGCTCATATGATTCGCGTTCGTTACCTTGATAATTTGATATGTGGGTGGACCGGTGCTTGGGTGTTGTCCTTACTTGGACAAGCCTCCCACTTATGATTAACCACTCTCGCAAGCATCCGCAACTATGAAAGAAGAATTAAGATAAATCTAACCATAGCATGAAACATATGGATCCAAATCAGTCCCTTACGAGGCAACACATAAACTAGGGTTTAAGCTTCTGTCACTCTAGCAACCCATCATCTACTTATTACTTCCCAATGCCTTCCCCTCGGCCCAAACAATGGTGAAGTGTCATGTAGTCGACATTCACATAACACCACTAGAGGAAAGACAACATACATCTCATCAAAATATCGAACGAATACCAAATTCACATGATTACTTATAACCAGACTTCTTCCATGTCCTCAGGAACAAACATAACTACTCAAAAAGCATATTCATGTTCATAATCAGAGGAGTAATAAATATCATTAAGGATCTGAACATATGATCTTCCACCGAATAAACCAACTAGCATCAACTACAAGGAGTAATCAACACTACTAGCAACCTACAGGTACCAATCTAAGGTTTTGAGACAAAGATAGGATACAAGAGATAAACTAGGGTTTGAGAGGAGATGGTGCTGATGAAGATGTTGATGGAGATTGACCCCCTCTCGATGAGAGGATCATTGGTGATGACGATGGCTTCGATTTTCCCCTCCGGGAGGGAAGTTTCCCTGGCAGAACAGCTGCGCCGGAGCCCTAGATTGGTTCTGCCCAAGTTCCGCCTCGAGACGGCGGCGCTTCGTCCCGAAAGCTCTCTCCTTATTTTTCCCAGGTCAAAACCCTCCATATAGCAGAAGATGGGCACCGGAGACCTGCCAGGGGGCCCACATGGTCTAGGGGCGCGCCCGGGGGGTAGGGCGCGCCTCCCAGGCTTGTGGCCTCCTGGTGGGTCCCCTCTGGTATTTTCTTCGCCCAATATTTTTTATATATTCCAAAATAATTCTCCGTAAATTTTTAGGACTTTTGGAGCTGTGCAGAATAGGTCTCTCAGATTTGCTCCTTTCCGGTCCAGAATCCCAGCTGCCAGCATTCTCCCTCTTCATGTAAACCTTGTAAAATAAGAGAGAAAAGGCATAAGTATTGTACCATAATGCGTAATAACAGCCCATAATGCAATAAATATCAATATAAAAGCATGATGCAAAATGGACGTATCAACTCCCCCAAGCTTAGACCTCGCTTGTCCACAAGCGAAAGCCGAAATCGATAATCATGCCCGCATGTTTAGAGATAGAGGTGCCGATAAAATAAAATACGGGCATGAAGGCATCATGATCATATTTTAGAACAACAACATATTTTGTCATATAATTTCTTATGCCAACGTAACAAGTCATTCACAAGGTAAAGCATGGAACAAAAACTTTATTGAAAACTAACAAACTATGGTTTCAGCCATTGGAGCAATTGCAATTTATCATAACTTAGGAAAGAGTCAATGTAAGAGCTTTTCAGTAAGTTCACATACTCAACTATCATTTAGTCTTTCATAATTGCTAACACTCACGCGATACTTATGAGATCAAAGTTTCAATCGGACATAGAGAAAGATAGGGGCTTATGGTTTCACCTCCCAACCTTTTACCTCAAGGGTAATGTCAACAATAATTGCTTATGAATACCTACATCCAAGTGGATATATATATATCTGGATCTCCCCCCAACATATAGTGCTTGCCAAAAATAAAAAAAGTGTAAAAAGGAATAGGTGGTGATCACCATGACTCGTGTAAAAGGGTAGAAGATAAAAGTAAAAGATAGGCCCTTCGCAGAGGGAAGCAGAGGTTGTCATGCGCTTTTATGGTTGGATGCACAAAATCTTAATGCGAAAGAACGTCACTTTATATTGCCGCTTGTGATAAAGAACTTTATTATGCAGTCTGTCGCTTTTATTTCTTCTATATCACAAGTTCGTATAAAGCTTATTTTCCTCACACTAAAAGATCATACATATTTAGAGAGCAATTTTTATTGCTTGCACCGATGACAACTTACTTGAAGGATCTTACTCAATCCATAGGTAGGTATGGTGGACTCTCATGGCAAAACTGGGTTAAGGGATTTTGGAAGCACAAGTAGTATCTCTACTTAGTGCAAAAGATTTGGCTAGCATGGGGGTGAGAAGGAAGCTCAACATGTTGGAGGATCCATGACAATATAACTTCTATTCGGATATAAAGAAGCATAACCCATTACGTTGTCTTCCTTGTCCAACGTCAACCTTTTAGCATATAATATTTTAATGAGTGCTCACAATCACAAAAGATGTCCAAGATAGTATATTTATATGTGAGACCTCTCTTTCTTTATTACTTCCTATTAATTGCAACAATGACCAAAACTATGTTTGTCAACTAACAACAAGTTTCATGCGACATACTTCTTATATGTGAAGTCGTCACTTCCCATAGGATCATTATATAATCTTCTATTTCTTTTATTCTCTATTTATTTTTCTCATGATCATAGCGAGAAAGCAAAGCCCTCAACTCAAAACTACTCTTTATTTATAACTCACAGACTCGATTACATAGATAGAACACAAAGCAAAGCCCAAAGACTAGATCATACTAAAACTTTATTCTACTAAACCAAGATATGACCAAAAGGATCGAACTAAGAAAAACAATAAAGGTAAAGATGTGATGGTGATACGATACCGGGGCACTTACCCCAAGCTTGGCAGATGCCAAGGGGAGCGCCCATACCCATGTATTTATGTCTCTTTCTTCGGAGGTGGTGATGATGGAGTTTCTGATGTTCTGGGCTTGTCCTTTCTCCTCAGCTTATGCTTGAGGATGGATTTTTCCTCCTTCAGGTCGTCAATCTCCTGCTCTAGTATTAATATATTTTTGCATACTTCTTGCTTATTCTCCTGCAAAAGACGAAAAGGGATAAATTCTATCTTAGGTTTCTTTGCTTTATTAGGGAGACTTGACTTTTTGAACTCCACGTGCATGTCCCCAGGTTGGGGTAGTGGAACTTCCTCCTCTTCTGAGCTTGTCTCTTCCTTTATCTTAGGATCACACTCCTCTTCTTCCTCCGTGGTCCAACCACAATGCTCCACATCCGCATAAACCCTTGGGTTTGCGATATAATCAGCTACATAGTTCTCTCCCTCTGAATCTTGGGACGACATATTTTCAGATCTGCTAGGCAAAACAGTGCAAAACAAGAACAGAGTATTCTGCCGTGGTACGGTGGTCAAAACCTTCGGGAAATTATATAATGAATTTTTACCGACCAAAATAAGTGTTCCACAAGAAAACGGAGTTCGGAGGGCACACGAAGTGGCCACAAGCCAGGGAGGCGCGCCCAGGGGGTAGGGCGCGCCCCCAGGGCTTGTCGCCTCCTCGTGCACTTTTTGGACTACTTTAAATTTTCCTAATTTTTTAAATATTCCAAAACGGAGAAAAATTGCCATTGGAAAAGTTTTGGAGTCGGTTTACTTACCGTACCACATACCTATTCCTTTTCAGAGTCTGAAATGTTCTGGTAGGTCTCCCTTATGTACTCCTCCGGTGTTATGGTATTAATAATATTGGTTTTAATATTTATGGGAGTACCTGGGATATAGTGTTTGATTCTTTGCTCGTTTACCACCTTCGGGTTGGTGCCTTCGGCGTTGTTGATTTTGATGGCACCGGAATGGTATACCTCCTCGATAATATAAGGACCTTCCCATTTAGAGAGAAGCTTTCCTGCAAAAAATCTTAAACGATAGTTGTATAGCAAGACAAGGTCACCTACATTAAATTCACGCTTTTGTATCCTTTTGTCATGCCATCTTTTAACTTTTTCTTTAAACAACTTGGCATTCTCATAGGATTGGGTTCTCCATTCATCAAGTGAGCTAATGTCAAATAACCTCTTCTCACCGGCAAGTTTGAAATCATAGTTGATCTCTTTAATTGCCCAATAAGCTTTATGTTCTAGTTCAAGAGGTAAGTGACATGCTTTTCCATAAACCATTTTATACGGAGACATACCCATAGGGTTTTTATAAGTAGTTCTATAAGCCCATAATGCATCATCAAGTTTCTTAGACCAATTCTTTCTAGATCTATTAACAGTATTTTGCAAGATCAACTTTATTTCTCGGTTACTCAATTCTACTTGACCACTAGACTGAGGATGATAAGGAGATGCAATTCTATGGTTAACATCATACTTAGCAAGCAATTTACGGAAATCACCATGAATAAAGTGTGAACAACCATCAGTCATTAAATATCTAGGGACTCCAAACCTCGAGAAAATAACTTCTTTAAGCATTTTAATGGAGGTGTTATGATCAGCACTACTAGTTGGAATAGCTTCTACCCACTTAGTAACATAATCAACAGCAACCAAAATATGTGTATACCCATTAGAGGAAGGAAAGGGTCCCATATAATCAAATCCCCAAACATCAAATGGTTCAACAACAAGTGAATAATTCATAGGCATTTCCTGACATCTACTAATATTACCAATTCTCTGGCATTCATCACAAGACAAGACATACTTACGAGCATCTTTGAAAGAGTAGGCCAATAAAAACCAGATTGTAATACCTTGTGTGCAGTTCTATCTCCAGCATGGTGTCCTCCATAAGCTTCGGAGTGACACTTGCGTAGGATTTGTTCTTGTTCATGCTCAGGTACACAACGTCTAATAACACCATCTACTCCTTTATAAATGTGTGGGTCATCCCAAAAGTAATGTCTTAAATCATAGAAAAACTTTTTCTTTTGCTGGTATGTGAAAACTAGGTGGTATAAATTTAGCAACAATGTAATTAGCATAATCAGCATACCAAGGAGCACTACGAGAAGCATTTATGACAGCTAATTGTTCATCAGGAAAACTATCATCAATGGGTAGTGGGTCTTCAAGAATATTTTCTAACCTAGACAAGTTGTCTGCTACGGGGTTCTCGGCTCCTTTTCTATCAATAATATGCAAATCAAATTCTTGCAGCAAGAGGACCCATCTAATAAGTCTAGGTTTAGCATCTTTCTTTTCCATAAGGTATTTAATAGCAGCATGATCAGTGTGAACAGTAACTTTGGAATCAACAGTATAAGATCTGAACTTATCACAAGCAAAGACAACTGCTAAAAATTCTTTTTCAGTAGTAGCATAATTTCTTTGAGCACTGTCTAGAGTTTTACTAGCATAATGGATGACATTTAATTTTTTATCAACTCTTTGTCCTAAAACAGCACCAACAGCATAATCACTAGCATCACACATAATTTCAAAGGGTAGGTTCCAATCTGGTAGTTGAACAATAGGTGCAGAAATCAAGGCTTTCATAAGAATTTCAAATGCTTCTACACAATCATCATCAAAAACAAATGGAACATCCTTTTGCAAGAGATTAGTGAGAGGCCTAGAAATTTTAGAGGTCTTTAATAAACCTCCTATAGAAACCAGCATAACCAAGGAAACTTCTTATACCTTTGATATCTTTAGGACATGGCATCTTTTCAATAGCATCTACCTTAGCTTTATCAACTTCAATACCTCTTTCAGAAATTTTATGCCCCAAGACAATACCTTCATTAACCATAAAGTGGCACTTCTCCCAATTCAAGACAAGATTAGTTTCTTCACATCTCTGCAAAATTCGATCAAGGTTGCTTAAGCAATCATTGAAAGAAGTTCCGTAAATTGAGAATTCATCCATGAAAACCTCAACAATCTTTTCACAAAAGTCAGAGAATATAGCAGTCATACATCTTTGAAAGGTAGCAGGAGCATTGCATAAACCAAAAGGCATACGTCTAGAAGCAAAGGTACCGAAAGGGCAAGTAAAAGTAGTTTTTTCTTGATCCTCTTTTGACACAGGTATTTGAGAAAAACCAGAATAACCATCTAGAAAGCAAAAGTGTATATTTTGATAGTCTTTCTAGCATTTGATCAATAAAAGGTAGGGGATAATGATCTTTCCTAGTAGCTTTATTCAACTTTCTAAAATCAATAACCATTCTATAACCTGTAACAATTCTTTGTGGAATCAATTCATTCTTATAATTAGGAACAACAGTAATACCTCCCTTCTTAGGGACACAATGAACAGGACTTACTCATCTACTATCAGCAGTAGGATAAATTATACCTGCCTCCAGGAGCTTTAGTATTTCATTTCTTACCACTTCTTTCATCTTGGGATTTAACCGTCGTTGGCAATCAACAACTGGTTTAGCATTAGGCTCCATATTAATTTTGTGCTGACATAGAGTGGGACTAATGCCCTTAAGATCATCAAGGGTATATCCAATAGCGGCACGGTGCTTCTTCAGAGTTTTCAATAATTTCTTTTCTTCATGCTCTGAAAGGTTAGCACTAATAATAACAGGATATATCTTCTTTTCATCAAGATAAGCATATTTCAGAGTATCAGGTAATTTTTTAAGCTCAAACACGGGATCACCCTTGGGTGGCGGAGGATCCCCAAGAATCTCAACAGGCAAGTTGTGTTTAAAAATAGGCATTTGGTTAAAGAATATTTCATCTAATTCCTTCCTTTCATTCATGAACATATCATTTTCATGGTCTAGCAAATATTGTTCTAAAGGATCAATAGGAGGCACAGCAATAGAAGCAAGACCAATAATTTCATCTTTATTAGGCAATTCTTTATCATGGGGTTGTCTACGAAATTTGGAGAAATTAAAATCATGAGACACATCCCCAAAACTTACAGTAACCGTTTCTTTTTCACAATCTATTTTGGCATTAACAGTGTTCAAGAAAGGTTTACCCAAAATAATAGGACAAAAATCATCTTGTGGGGAACCAAGAACTAGAAAATCAGTAGGGTATTTTATTTTCCCACACAAGACTTCAACATCTCTAACAATCCCAATTGGTGATATAGTATCTCTATTAGCAAGCTTAATAGTGACATCAATATCTTCTATTTCAGCAGGTGCAATATCATTCATAATTTCTTGATATAAAGTAAAGGGAATTGCACTTACACTAGCACCCATATCACATAAGCCATGATAACAATGATCTCCTATTTTAACAGAAACAACAGGCATGCCAACAACAGGTCTATGTTTATCTTTATCATCAGGTCTAGCAATTCTAGCAGCTTCATCACAGAAGTAAATAACATGCCCATCAATATTATCGACCAAGAGATCTTTAACCATAGCAATACTAGATTCAACTTTAATTTGTTCAGTGGGTGTAGGTGTTCTAGTATAACTCTTATGAACCACAGCTGAACCTTTAGCATGTTCCTTTATTCTAACAGGGAAAGGTGGTTTCTCAATATAAGCAGTATGAACAATAGGATCAACATTATAAGTAATAGTTTATTCTTTAGCTTGAATAGGTTCTACTACTTTCACTTTAATGGGAGGATGGTATTTAAACCACTTCTCCTTAGGGAGATCAACGTTAGTAGCAAATGATTCACAGAAAGAAACTACTATCTCAGAGTCAAGCCCATATTTAGTGCTAAATTCACGAAAAGCATCGGTATCCATAAAAGATTTAACACAATCAAACTTGAGGTTTATACCTGACTCCTTACCTTCATCGAGTTCCCAATCTTCAGAGTTGCGTTTAATTCTTTCCAATAAATCCCATTTGAATTCAATAGTCTTTTTCATAAAAGAACCAGTACAAGAAGTATCGAGCATGGATTGATCATTACGAGAAAGCCGAGCATAAAAATTCTGAATAATAATTTCTCTTGAGAGCTCATGATTGGGGCATGAATATAACATTGACTTAAGCCTCCCCCAAGCTTGAGCGATACTTTCTCCTTCACGAGGCCAAAAATTATAAATATAATTCCGATCATGATGAGCTAGATGCATAGGATAAAACTTCTGATGAAATTCCAATTTCAATCGGTTGTAATTCCAAGTCCCAATATCATCGCATAGCCTATACCATGTCAATGCCTTCTCCTTCAAGGATAAAGAGAAGACCTTCTTCTTGACTTCATCCTCGGGCAAACCTGCAAGCTTAAATAATCCACATAGATTAGATGCATATCAGGATGTAATGTTCCATCTCCTGCATAAGGATTAGCTAGCAGTTTCTCTATCATACCCGAAGGAATTTCATAATAAATATTTTCAGTAGGTTGAGGGGCAACTCTTTGCTCTTCCGGTCGAGGTGAAGATACCCTGAACAAGCCCCTTAAAGGATTATTTTCCATAGCAACAAGTGACGGTAAATTTCAGCACACTATATAAATTTTTCCTTACCAAAGGAGGTTCACTCCTCGGCAACAACACCAGAAAAGAGTCTTGATGACCCACAAGTATAGGGGATCTATCGTAGTCCTTTCGATAAGTAAGAGTGTCGAACCCAACGAGGAGCAGAAGGAAATGACAAGCGGTTTTCAGCAAGGTATTCTCTGCAAGCACTGAAATTATCGGTAACAGATAGTTTTGTGATAAGATAATTCGTAACGGGTAACAAGTAACAAGTGTAACTAAAGTGAAGCAAGGTGTCCCAATCCTTTTTGTAGCAAAGGACAAGCCTGGACGAGCTCTTATATAAAGCAAAGCGCTCCCGAGGACACATGGGAATTATTGTCAAGCTAGTTTTCATCATGCTCATATGATTCGCGTTCGTTACTTTCATAATTTGATATGTGGGTGGACCGGTGCTTGGGTGCTGTCCTTACTTGGACAAGCCTCCCACTTATGATTAACCACTCTCGCAAGCATCCGCAACTACAAAAGAAGAATTAAGATAAATCTAACCATAGCATGAAACATATGGATCCAAATCAGTCCCTTACGAGGCAACGCATATACTAGCGTTTAAGCTTCTATCACTCTAGCAACCCATCATCTACTTATTACTTCCCAATGCCTTCCCCTAGGCCCAAACAATGGTGAAGTGTCATGTAGTCGACGTTCACATAACACCACTAGAGGAAAGACAACATACATCTCATCAAAATATCGAACGAATACCAAATTCACATGATTACTTATAATCAGACTTCTCCCATGTCCTCAGGAACAAACGTAACTACTCACAAAGCATATTCATGTTCATAATCAGAGGAGTAATAAATATCATTAAGGATCTAAACATATGATCTTCCACCGAATAAACCAACTAGCATCAACTACAAGGAGTAATCAACACTACTAGCAACCCACAGGTACCAATCTGAGGTTTTGAGACAAAGATCGGATATAAGAGATAAACTAGGGTTTGAGAGGAGATGGTGCTGGTGAAGATGTTGATGGAGATTGACCCCCTCTCAATGAGACGGTCGTTGGTGATGATGATGGTTTCAATTTCCCCCTCCGAAAGGGAAGTTTCCCCGGCAGAACAGCTCCGCCGGAGCCCTAAATTGGTTCTGCCCAAGTTCCGCCTCGAGACGGCGGTGCTTCATCCCGAAAGCTCTCTCCTTATTTTTTCCAGGTCAAAACCCTCCATATAGCAGAAGATGGGCACCGGAGACCTGCCAGGGGGCCCACAAGCCCTAGGGGCGCGCCTAGGAGGGTAGGGCGCGCCCCCCAGGCTTGTGGCCTCCTGGTGGGTCCCCTCTGGTATTTTCTTCACCCAATATTTTTTATATATTCCAAAATAATTCTCCGTAAATTTTCAGGACTTTTGGAGCTGTGCAGAATAGGTCTCTCAGATTTGCTCCTTTCCGGTCCAAAATCCCAGCTACCGGCATTCTCCCTCTTCATGTAAACCTTGTAAAATAAGAGAGAAAAGGCATAAGTATTGTACCATAATGTGTAATAACAGCCCATAATGCAATAAATATCAATATAAAAGCATGATGCAAAATGGACGTATCACACACCGCAAAAAAGAGTTACATCAAATAGATCTCTAAGAGACCATTGTATTGAGAATCAAAAAGAGAGAAGAAGCCATCTAGCTACTGCCTACGGACCAGTAGGTCTATGATGAACTACTCACGCATCATCGGAGAGGCACCAATGAGGATGATGAACCACTCCGTGATGGTGTCTAGATTGGATCTCGTGGTTCTGGAACTTGCGGCGGCTGGAATTGTGTTTCGTCGGCTCCCCTAGGGTTTCTGGAATATCTGGGAATTTATAGGGCGAAGAGGCGGTGCGGGAGGTCACTGTTGTGGGCACAACCCACCTGGGCGCACCTAGGCCTCCTGGCGCGCCCAGGTGTCTTGTGTTCACCCCGGGCCTCCCCTCTGGTACTTCTTTGGCCCACTGGGTGTCTTCTAGTCCAGAAAAAATCTCCAAAAAGTTTTGTTGCGTTTGGACTCCGTTTGGTACTGATATTCTGCAAAGTAAAAAAATAAGCAAAAAACAGCAACTGGCACTGGGCACTATGTCAATAGGTTAGTCCCAAAAAAATGAAATAAATTTGCTATAAAATGATTGTAAAACATCCAATAATGATAATATAACAACATGGAACAAGCAAAAATTATAGATACGTTGGAGACGTATCACCATCTAATCTCAGAAGGACATCTTTGGCCACTCCTATTGGTTTATTTGTGAACTTGTCGTCCATCTACTAGGTTATACCTGTCGGAATACATTCTCCCAAGTTCAACTTGCGATAAAGAGCCTAGGGCATCACACTGACTCCAGCTCCAATATCACAAAGAGCATTATTTATATCGATGTTACCAATTGAACAAGAGATTGTAGCTATACCTGGATCTCCTAGCTTTGTTGGTGCCTTTTTCTCAAATAGATACTTCGTTATCATTGCTACCTCTTCTTTCAAATTCAAACTTCTTTTATTGTTAACAATATCACTCATGAACTTAGAAAAGGTGGGAATCTTTAATATACCAGTTACATGCAATGAAACTCTAAGATTTGAAATAGCTTCAAAGAAGGATGAATAAAGTTCACCTTTCAAAGGTGGTCTAACAACTTTTTTTATAATTAAGGTGGTCTAACAACTTTAGGTTAAGGAAGGGTTTCCTTTGTTTTACCTTTCTGTTTTTCTTTCTCCTTCTCTTTACCTTTTTCTTTATTTCTTGAAGCTTGATTAATTTCACCCCGAGTTGGATAGGGTGGTTTAGTTCTTTTTTCCACCCTAGGTTCTTCACGCTTGTCAACTTCTAGGGAGGCTTCTTCTTTGTTATTATCATTACCATCGATGGTTTATGAGTCGGGGTCAACTTGTTTGTCATTCTCCCCTTCTACTTCATTATTTTGTGCATCTTGTTGCACTGGTTCTTCTTCATCTTCTTCTCCACAGAGGAGTTCTCTATCTTCTTGAGTCTGGCTCTAACTTTCTCTCCTTTCCAGTGATTGCTCCCCCTCGTACCATTCAGGTTCTTTAGGGTCTTGCGTTCTTTTACCACTTCGAGTACCAATCCAGTTAGAAGAAACAAGATTATATTTATCAAGTTGTGCAAAAGTCAAAGATTTAATTTCAGAAATTTGTGAGCATTGGGTTTCTATCATGCGAGTATGTTTATCGATATTATTCACAGCACGACTTAACCCATCCACTTCTTAAGAGAGGTAAGCTTTAACCTTTTCATTGTGATGGATGCATCTTCGGAGGTCTCGGTTGAAGTTTTCTTGGTCAAGATTAAAGTTATTCATCGTCTACCTCAGCTCGTCTTCCTACTGATAAATACTAAATATCCACTTTTTCATTAATAACTGGTTCAACAAGTTTACCTTTTTCTTGAGTAACCTTCTTAAATTCTTCCATTTCTTCAACATGATAAATTTTTCCAGTATGCTTCACCAGTTCCTAAATATTCGATTGCTCTTTAGCGGTCCTTATTATTTTGATTAGTGTTTGCCTTCTTCAAGAGTTAAATCCATAAAATGTCCACCTGCACTCAAATCAAGAGTAGACTTGGATTCATCGTTAATTCCATGATAGAACATATGGAGTATTACATATTCAGCATAACCATGGTTAGGGCAAAGATTCATAAATTTAGAGTATCTCTCCCAGCCTTCATATAAACTTTCTTTCACTCCTTGAATAAATTAAGTAAGATTTTCATAGTCAAAAAAAATTAAGTAAGATTTCTTCGTAATTTAGTAATCTTGAAGCCAGGAAGAAATATGGCCATAAATCTTTCTGCACACATCTTCCAGATGGTTATGTTGTCATAAGGTAATCGATTAAACCACATTTCGGCATCATCCTTGAGAGAGAACTTGAAGAGTCTTAAAAAAATCCCGAGACACATCTTTCATTTTAATGGTCCCACATAAAGTACGAAAGAACAAAATATGTGCTTGAGGGTCCCCCTCTTTAGTTCCTACAAAAGCATGCTTTTTAACTTCCATAATAAGATCACAGTCAATCGAATACTTAGTTGCATAATTGGTAGGATAGACTATGGGAGATCTGGAGCCCATAATGGAGCATAGTGCCCTCTAACAGATTTCTCTGGTTGCTGAGTAATCGACATCTCTGCAAAGAAAGTGTAAAGCTCAACAGTCTGATTCTTTTTGTATTTTTCTACTAATGAAGCTTGTTGCTCCTGAGGAAAATGAGAAATATATTCTGGCAAATAAGTTCTCCTAGAACTAGTTAAGCCCCTATTACCAACAGGGAGCATCTACAATAACAATACGTACAAAACAATTACGAAACAAATACTTTGTGCTTAGCTCCCCGGCAATGGCGTCGGAAATGCTTGATGGCCTACAAGACACACAGGGCAGTGTAGCGCATAAGTAAGTATCCCAATTGGTAACCTTCCTAGTGAAGAGTGGAGGAGAGTATTCATAAGTAGCGCTTCTGTCACACACAAGTTGTCACAGTTCTTATGTGAAGTATCTGCTTGTAATTCTGCAAACACTATTATTGTCCCAAGAGGCAAATGAACCAGAATAGTAATTAGGATGAGTTTGTAGCAATGAGAGTAATAACACTTGAAAGTAAATAGCATAAATAAAATGGAAAGTAAAGTTGTGTTTCCTGCAATGGAGAGGTTACGCGCGGAGAGATTCGATTCATGGCATTTATCAAGTGTGCTAGTGCAACGGAAATACACTTACCTTTATCATGAATGTTGTATTTGATTTGTCTGTTTGGTAGGCGGATCACCCTAAGGTCATGGAAGTCCCCCTCGTAGGATTACATTCCATTCTATGGTCTTGCTTCATCGTTGCCACTGAGTGGTCGTCTCCAAAATTAAGGTCCTTGGACCAGAGCCAAGCATTTAGTTTAATGGATCACCGTTATATCATATTGTCTTCGGTCCTCATAGATGTCTCCACCTATCACGTCAGAGGTTGTAGATTTCCCAAACAATATGTGTTACATATGTAGGCCTTGAGATCGTGTTGCCTGGGCCCTTAAATTGTACAACACGCATAAAGTTCACCACAGTATAACAACGTACTAGATAGATCATATGACAACAAACACAAATGGTGACATCTCGATTGGGAACAAACGAAACTTACCACTCAATCTCCAAATTAGTGAAGGAGTCGCATTTATGAGAATTATCTCAATGTGTAGCAACAGGACATGAAGCCACCGAGAAGCTCCATGATTTTAGTATCACGGGCAAGTTTTGGCATAACCTCAATCACTTCAAATATTCATTTCTTCGAATAACTCTATCAGTTAGTATCATCAAGACAATCAAATTCAATATTGTGGAGTTGAAGTGCTTGAGTGTTAGTTCTCTTCAAAACTTCTAAGCCCCTAACTGTCTTTGTAGAGCTTATCTTTATTTATTTTTGGAGAAAATCATGCTTCACAACAACGTTTCACTAGCAAAAATCGAAGTTGGGAATTATGACTAATGATATTCAACTAACGAGCGGAACTTAGCTCAAGTGCAACCAGCCAAATGAAAATTCTATCATAAATAAAATTGCAAGAGGAGTGAGTATGCGTATATTATACCTTCTCGCGTTGGTTTGCTTCTTTCCCTTAGTCAATTCTCCATATCATTTTCTTCGTTTCTAACTTGCTAGTGGTAAACAAATCTGTAGGGTCGACCAAAGAAAGAAAAAATGAAGATAATTCCAACAAAACAAGAGTGAAATTAACTCTATAATTTATTATGCAAAACTGAAAATAAACATGATTACAAGCCAAAGAAAAATAAAATATGCATGCATGGATAACTAGGGGATGAGCTCCCCCAAGCTTAGGCTCTTGGCCTATTCTCTAGTCCATGCCCTCGTCATCGTCACCACCCGATGGAGTGTGAGGCCATTGCATGTGAGATGGTCCTCTAGAGGACTGTCCACGAGTGCTAGGGTGCGGCTACCAGAAAGCAAAGAGGGACTACATGTTCCCATTGAGCAAGTGGATGTTGTTGCTTGTCTCGCATAGGTCCGTAAGGACCCCTCCAACCTATTGTTGCCGCTACTGAAACTCTACCCTAGGCACATAGTCACTATCGTGTCCGTAGTGTTGCTGGGGATCATATTTGGGTGCATTTCCCCAAGCATCCCAACCATGAGCAAGGCCCTCAACTGCGGCGTCCTACTCAGGTGCTGGTTCGGGCTGAACATAATTCCCAAACCCTGCTATGTGTATATACTCACTGAGTTCCTCAATAGAGAGGATCCACATCTGGCGTGGAGGCATAGGGAATGCTTGCGGCAAAGGCAAGTGTATGGACACAATGTTATTATTAGTGAAAGCACAGGTTTACTCCCAAAGGGGGGTGAATGGGAGATTTTTAGAAATTCGTCAAACTCTGAATAATTTCACGAAGATTAGAGTGAAGAAATAGAAACGTGAGGGAACTAAGTCATCACAGATATAGAAAGCATGCATACAAGATACATACAGGTGAATAACATATAATCATACAAGCATTCAAGCATGAGGAAGATGAACTAAAGAAATGAAAAACTGCATGATGAAAGTCTTCAGTTCAAATTCTTCAGAAGGTAGATCACAAATACTTCAGCAACAGAATAATTTGAAGGTAAAGGAGTCAGGAATTTGAAACCAGGTAGGCTCGGTGAAGACAGCTATTTGGTAGCCAGTTCCAGTTGTTGTATCAACTGTACGTCTGGTTGACGCGGCTGAGCCGAACTCATAGGACACTTAGTCCTCACCGTATTCCTCTTGAGCCAAAGTCACTTAGACCTCGCCCAATCACTTGTGGTAAGTCTTGAAGGTAGACTTCCAAAACCTTCACAAACTTGTTAACCGGCACACCACAATTACTCTTGGGTGCTCAGAACATGAAGCCTAACCGTCTGGAAGAATGACAGCCTTCAAAGGTAGCAGGCGTCGGATCACACAGATCAATCCCTTCAGTGATGCTCAATCACTTTGGCTCTGGTTGGGTTTTTCCTCACTTGGGTCTCTCTCAAAGTCGTCAGAGAAAGGGTTGCTCTCAAATGACAAGTGTAAAGTTCTCTAGAGTAGCCAACCAACAAGTGGTTGTAGGGGCGGCTATTTATAGCCAGGGGCAACCCGACATGAAATGTCATAAATGCCCTTTTAGACATGACCATTGTCAGGATAAGGCTCCACTCGACAGCTGGCACGCAGCGCAGCAACGGCCGAAATATTGAACTCTCAATTTCGTCGGGGCAATCAATTTCCTCACGATAGGCAGATCACACTAGCGAAATCCTAACTCCTTAGTCTGGCCAAATTCATAGTGACCAGATGAACTGTGTCACTATCGCTTCAGCAAATTCATCAGCTGTACCCGAGATTTCCAAAGGCTTCAGTTGAAGCGGTTAGAGTGTGTATAGGTTTGAGCATCACATTAAAAATATGAAATATGTTTCACCTAGAACCCCTTTGACAGTACGGTTTTCCTATGACTCGAATAAGAAGATAGAAACTATGAAAACAAAGTCTTCAAGCCTCAAAGTCTTCACATCAATCTCTTCAGAGGTCGTACCAATTTCTTCACTTGAAGAAATACATTTTTAGGGGTCGTCTTCCATTGGTTAAACCAAATCTTCAGGGTGTACACTCACAAACACATTAGTCCCTCAACCTATTTGTCTTCAATACTACAAACCCACTAAGGGGGCAGTTGATGCACTTACAATTAGGCAAGGGGCACTTGTAGCAATGGTCCCCCTACACATGCCCTATTAACTAGTAACTGGTCATAACTCTATGGTTAAGCTCAGTGGGTCCTGCAACATGCTCAACGTCCTCCAAGTTTAGGCCAAAGTGCTCATCTAGGTGAGTCACTAGGCCACCAATAAGTATAGAGCTGGATGGCTGCTTGTGTTGCCGTCGGAAATGGATCATAAGAAAATCTCCCAAGTTTGGCTTGGGGGCTAAATTGGGATGAAGTGCTGCATGAAGCACACACATGTCATAGCTCGACATGCCCCCGAGGTTCTTCCTATCGAATATAGTGTTTGCAATGAAGGTCATGAAAAAGCGAATGGCAGGGTTTTGGGTGCGCGATACCTTCTTGCCGGCAAAGTCGTGATCATCCTTGACAGAGATGAGGTCCCACTTCCCAGATGCCTCGGTGATGGATATGACCTTGTCGTTGAGTACCCCACATTTCTCAAACCCAAAGTAGTTGCACCACTCCTCGAGCGTCATCCTATGTTGTACTCCTCCGAGCATGAAGGAGCACCTTGCCTGCACCCTCGAGTCCTCAAGGGTGTGCTTGAAGCTAGCGAGGAACTCGTTGGTGATGTCCCGGTACATCGGGTAATGGAAGTTACTAAAAAATCCCATCCTGGCATTATTATCTAGCCAGGCAAAGTTGTCGTGGAGCCCCTGTGACTCTAGGAAGCATTGCACTTCCACTTGGTGGCGCATCTTCCGACCACTGACCCGTGCATAGTCCTTGCTCAAAGTCGCGCAGAGGTTCTCCCCCTCACCCCATGAATGCTTGGAGCACGAGCCCATGGCCCTCTTCCCCACGGCAATCACCGATTTCATCATTGTCTACACACAACACAAATAAAATAGAAAAATATAAGTTTTATGTGGGGATCGAGTGCTAATACTACCTAAGATTGATCCTAACCAATTACTTTGAATCCTAGCATTTAAATCAAATGGAAAGACGTAATTATTTGCATCCCATCTAAGGCAAGAACAAGGATGAAATCACCAACGAATCGCGAGAATAGACAATGGATTGGAGGAGTAACTTACCGGTGATGAAGATGCACGGATCAAGCAAACGAAATCCGCGAAGAAAGGAGGGTTTTGGAGGATTTCGGGAGGATTTGTATGTGTGTGTGAGAGAGAGGTGTTAGGGGCACAAGATGGAGAAAGAATAAGACCCCCTTGCCCCGGCGGTATCATTATAAGAGTATGCACGCCATACAACCACCCATACGAGCAGGTGCGCTCGTATGGAATGTCATCTTGTGTTCAAAAAGCTTAATCTAGGGTTTGCGTACCTGGGACAACCATCCATACAAGCACGACCGCTCGTATGGAAGGCCGTCGTTTGCTCTGGAGGTCGAAGTCGTTCAGGGCATAGCTTCATACGAGCTCCCATACAAGCGTGGCTGCTCATATGGTGCATCGTCTTCTGTCCTGTTCTTTTTGGGCATTTCAGCCAAGGCTCTATACGACCGCTCATGCTAGCGGATGCACTTGCATGATAGACCATCTTCGGCTCTGGTCTTCTGATGCGTCCTGGCCAGAGTTCCATACGAGCAGGACTGCTCGTATAAAAGTCCGTCGATCTCTCTGGACCCTTCGACGTCTGTTTCACTCTTTTTGTGCGAGCATTGGTATGAATGCAGCTGCTCATACGTTAGCCTATCTTTTGCTGTACTACTCTCTGTACAATATTTCCTTCTCCTCTATTCTTTGTTCGATATTTCTCCTACAACACAAAGTCAAAATAGACTTCCTTGAGCGTTATTTATCCAAGGTCTTTCATTGATGGCATAAAAACTTAGTAAAATGATGGGTTGCCTCCCATTAAGCACTGGTTTTAGGTTGCTAAGCTCAATTTTGTACCTTTGAGGTGGACTTAGGTCTCCGGTGGCCTGAGAGTCTCCTTACTTACCACACATATTCGCTTTGGTGGTGGAATATATTTATCTTTCCCTCTGGACTTCTTCGGCAAGTATTTCATGATTTCTTTGTCATAAATTTTGAAAAAGACTTTCCCTTCTGCACAATCTAAATTTGCACCTGTGGTATTCAAAAATGGTCTCCCGAGGATTATAGACAATTTTTCATCTTCACGCATATCAAGTATAATAGAATTAGTGGATATGATATGCCCATCTAATCTCAGAAGCACATCTTCAGCCACTCCTATTAGTTTCTTTGTGGACTTGTCGATCATCTACAAGGTTATACCTGTCGAAATACATTCTCTGAAGTTCAACTTGCGGTAAAGAACTAGGGGCATCACACTAACTCCAGCTCCAATATCAGAAAGAGCATTATTTCTATCGATGTTACCAATTGAACAAGAGATTGTAGGTATACCTGGATCTCCTAACTTTGTCGGTACCTTTTTCCTCAAATGGGTACTTTGTTATCATTGCCACCTGTTCTTTCAGATTCAAACTTCTTTTATTGTTAACAATATCACACATGAACTTAGCAAAAGTGGGAATCTTTAATATATTCAGTTACATGCAATGAAACTCTAAGATTCGAAGTAGCTTGCAAGATGGATGAGTAAAGTTCATCTTTCGAAGGTGGTCTAACAGCTTTAGGGTAAGGAAGGGTTTTATTTGTTTTACATTTCTCTTTTTATTACTCCTCTTTACCTTTGTCTTGATTTCTTGAAGCTTGATTACTTTAACCCCGAGTTGGATAGGGTGGTTTAGTTCTCTTTTCCACCCTAGGTTATTCAGGCTTGCCAGCTTCTGGGCGGCTTCTTCTTCGTTATTATCATTACCATCGACGATTTTTGCGTTGGGGTCAACTTCTTTGTTATTCTCCCCTTCTACTTCATTATTTTGTGCATCTTGTTGGACTGCTTCTTCTTGATCTTCTTCTCCAAAGAGGAGTTATTTATGTTCTTGAGTCTAGCTCTAACTTTCTTTCCTTTTCAGTGCTTGCACCCTCCCGTACCATTCAGGTCCTTTAGGGTCCTGTGTTCTTGTACCACTTCGAGTACCAATTCAGTTAGAAGAAACAAGATTATCTTTATCAAGTTTTGCAAGAATCAAAGATTGAATTTCAAAAATTTGCGAGCATTGGGTTTCTATCATGCGAGAATGTTTATCGAGATTCTTCATAGCATGACTTAACCCATCCACTTCTTCTGAGAGGTAAGCTATAACCTTTTCATTGTGATGGATGCATCTTCAGAGGTCGCGGTTGAAGTTGTCTTGGTGAAGATTAAACTTATTCATCGTCTTCTTGAGCTTGTCTTCCTACTCATAAATACTAATATATCTACTTTTTCATTAATAACTGGTTCAACAGGTTAACCTTTTTCTTGAGTAATCTTCTTAAATTCTTCCATGTCTTGAACATGATAAATTTTCCCAGTATGCTTCACTGGTTCCTCAATATTCCATTGCTCTTTAGCGGTCATTATTATTTTGATTAGTGTTTGCCTTCTTCAAGAGTTAAAGCCATAAAACATCATGCACTCAAATCAAGAGTAGACTTGGATTCATCGTTAATTCCATAATTTAGTACAAGATATGGAGTATTACATATTCAGCATAACCATGGTTAGGGCAAAGATTCAGAAATTTAGAGTATCTCTCCCAGGCTTCGTATAAACTTTCTTACACTCCGTGAATAAATGAAGTAAGATTTCTTCGTAATTTGGTAATCTTGGAGCCAGGAAGAAATTTAGCCATAAATCTTTCTGCCCACATCTTCCAACTGGTTATTCTGTCATATGGTAATCAATTAAACAAAATTGCAGCAACATCCTTGAGAAAGAACTTTAAGAGTCTCAACAAAACAAATTCCCCAGACACATCTTTCATTTTAAAAGTGCCACATAAAGTATCAAAGAACATAAGATGTGCTTGAGGGTCCTCCTCTTCAGTTCCTGCAAAGGCATGCTTTTTAACTTCCATAATAAGATCACAGTCAATTGAATACTCCGTTGCATAATTGGTAGGATAGACTATGGGAGATGTGGAGCCCATGAATAGAGCACAGTGCTCTCTCACATATTTCTCTGGTTGCTGAGTAATCAACATCTCTGCAAAGAAAGTGTAAAGCTCAACAGTCTGATTCTTTTTATATTATTCTACTAATGAAGCTTGCTGCTACTGAGGAAAACGAGAAATATATTCTAGCAAATAAGTTCTCCCAAAACGAGTAGAACCCCTATCACCGACAGGAGGCATCTATAGTAACAATGCGTGCAAAACAGTTACGAAACAAATACTCTGCGCTTAGCTTCCCGACAACGGTGCCAGAAAATGCTTGATGGCCTACAAGACACACAGGGTAGTGTAGCCCTTTCACGTAAGTACAGGGGTGTTTCTACGGGGTGGCCAGGGTGGGACACAGCCCACCCAGGGATTTTGGGTCAGCCTATATACCAATAGGTTTCTAATAACTGGGCCACGCAAAAAAAAAGGTCCAATTACACATGCCCAGAAGGCCAGAATGGACGCAGCCACGCTAGTCCACATCGAGTAGAAACCTCATGGCCTCATGCCCGCATAGCACTGCCTGATGCCCCGACCCCAACTCCCAGCCACCAGACCTCACTGTTCCTTCTGCCTCAGGGCCTCGCCGCTGGTCGCCAGCCAGATCCCGAAGCCCAGGCACTCGGGAGGTTCCTGCCTCTCCTTCCCACCCACCCGCCTAGACCTCAGCTCGAGCCACACCTCCCTACGCACCCAGCGCGTGGCTGCGCCCCTGCCCTACTTGCGCGCGGCTGTCGCCAGCCGGCTAACGCTCCTACCCCTACCCCCTGCAAATCCGGCGGCAGCCACTGTCGCTTAGTCACCAGTCTCCAGAATACCTAAATTTAAGGTACCAAAATACCCCAATTTCTGATTTAGGGTTTGCATTTTTGCACTATGTTATCCACTATCAAGTACATGACCACATACATAATTTTGCACATCATTTCGGCCTCAATTAGCTTTATTGATAGAAAGTATTATCTAGTATGGTCCATGTAGTATGTACTATGTAGGCTTCTTTATCCAAAACTGAGATTTAAATGATAATTTTGGTGTGTTTGTAAGACCATATTGATCTATTTGTTTGTGATATTGATAATTATTACAAAGTTCACATGTCATATTGCTTATCAAAAAAATTGGGGCGGACCACCCTATTGTCAAATGCTAGCTCCGCCAATGTGTAAGTATCCCAATTCGTAGTCGTTCCCAATGAAAAGTGGATGAGGGTATTCATAAGTAGCAGTTCTATCACACACAAGTTGTCACAATTCTTACGTGACGTAACTGCTTGTGATTCTGCAAGCACTATTATTGTCCCAAGAGGCAAATGAACCAGAGTAGTAAATAGGATGAGTCTGTAGCAACAAGAGTATCAGAGTAATAACACTTGAAAGTAAAGAGCATAAATAAAACTAAAATTAAAGTTGTGTTTCCTGCAATGGAGAGGTTAGGCGCGGAGAGAATTCAGTTCATGGTATATATCAAGTGTGCCAGTGCAACGGTAATATCAGTTACCTTGTATCAGGAATATAGTATTTGATTTGTTTGTTCCGTAGGCCGATCACCCTAAGGTCATGGAACTCCTCCTCGCGGGATTACATTCCATTATGGTCATGCTTCGCCGTTGTCACTGAGTTGTCGTCTCTACAGTTAAGGTCCTTGGACCGGAGCTAAGCATTAAATTTAATGGATCACCATTATCTCATATTGTCTTCGGTCCTCATAGATGTGTCCACCTGTCACGTCAAAGGTCGCAAATTTCCTAAACAATATGTGTTACCTGTATAGGTCTTGAGATCGTGTTGCCTGGGCCCTTAAATTGGACAATACACATAGAGTTCACAACCGTATAACAACATATGTACTAGACAGATCATAAGACTACAAACACAAATGACGACATATAGTTTGGGCAAAAATGAATCTTACCACTCACCTACATCTCCCACGCCTAGGGGAACTACTCACGCATCATAAGAGAATAATTAATCATCTCGGAGAATAAACCAACAGAAACCATATCAATAACACAAGAAAGATCGACAATGAAATGAATGATCCAAATATTCTTGATCCCCAGATGACTATGAATAGAGTTTATAGCTCGATCTTACAACTAGGAATTCCTCTTACAATAGTGAAGGGTGAAATGATGATGGATATGAAAGGACCAAAACTACGAAAATCCCTTGAGGCTCTCCGGATCTCTTCTCTCTCTGTTCTGGTAGTGGTGGCGATGGCTAGGGTCTCTGTTGTCTCTCCCACCTTCACAAAAGTGTCTTGTAAAGATGTGGTGGAGCTCCAAGCACCTCATACGACCACCCATGCAAGCGAGTGTGCTCGCATGGAGGGTCATGTTTTGTTCTATCTCGCCTGGTGGCTTGGCCTTCAACATGGAAGTTGCTCCACTTGACTTTATTTGCAGTAATTCTCCTTAGGTTCCTTCCATATAAGATATTTCCTGCCAAACAATGGAAAAATGGACTTTCTTCTCTTTTGAAGGATTAGCATTAGAAATAACCGGGAAGCGATATTAATTCGATGGAAACCAAATGAAAACTCCTCACAAATCATCATAAATTCTCGAGCCATCACCTAGCAATAAGATAAAACCCTGTCATTTTATCCTTAGTGGAAATAATACAATATACGCGTTGTGTCCCCATTCTGTCACTGGGGTATAAGTCACCATAAGATTGAACCCCTACTATGCACCACTCCCTTTGAAGATCTACGAATCAATCTTTTTGGCAAGAGAAGAAAAATAGATTGGAAGGCATACATGGCTACTTAATTATACAGCAAATAAATCTCAAGAGATTCAAACAGATTCAATGAACAATTTGATCATAAACTCACAATTCATCATGTCCCAACAAACAAACCGCAAAATTACATCGGATTGATCACAATCATAGAAGGAAGAAGGGGAACATGGTATTGAAGATCCAAAAGAGAGATAACCATCTAGCTACTACTATGGACCCATAGGTCCTGAAGGAACTAAAATTCTTCTAGAGGTACGGTAGATGGTTTCTGTACTTATAGAGAATTATGGCGGTGAAATTGGACTAAGGCGGTATCCAGTGGCCCCACATGGACAGGTGGCACGGCCATCCCCCTGTCGTGCCATGTGTCCATGTGGGATCCTCGTGGGTCCTCTCACTGCTTCCCGAAGCTTCCGGTGTTTCTTGTTACCCAAAAAAATCATGCTAAATTGGCAACGTATATTGACCTTCATAGGTATTGATATCCTGTGAAACCAAAAACAAGTAGAAAATAGGAACTGGCACTGGCGCTAAATTAATTGGTTAGTCCATAAAAATAATATAAAAAAGTATATAAAAATGATAAGAATAGCATTTAATAATCAAAAATTATAGATACATTTAAAATGTATCACCCCTCCAAACAAGTCATTCGCAGCAAGCAAATCCATAATGAACTAAAATAGCAAGCAGTAATAAAAAAAGGAAGCACAGTAAATGTTTCTCTTAACAAATTCCACTTACCAAGAGTGCTACCCTCCCCGGCAACAGCGCTAGAAAAGAGTCTTGATAACCCACAAGTGTAGGGGATCCGTCGTAGCCTTTTTTGATAAGTAAGAGTGTCGAACCCAAGGAGGAACAAAAGGAATTGGTTGATGGAAACTATTAAGAGTTCAAAGTAAAGCTACAAAGAGTGTTTGCTTTTGTTTGAAAGCAAGAGTAATTGACATAAAGTAAATAGTAACAAAAATGCAATAATGAAGCAAGTGGTCAATCCTTAATTATGCTAAGGACAAGCCGGTTGTTTTACATATAGGGGTCAAAGCATTCTCGAGGACACATGAGAGTTTCAGCAAGTTACTTTCATCAAGATCCATTGAGTTTTCGTTCATTGCTTTGATAGTTTGTTGTGCGGTGGAAGCTATCATTATGTGTTGGTCTTACATGAACAAACGACATACTTAGGATTATACCCTCTACGCAAGCATCTGCAAATATAAGAGAATAATACAGATAACATCTAACCATAGCAATAAATTCTAGGGTTCCAACCCTCATGCAACAGTTCTTAAACTTAGCGTACGGTAATATCTGTCACTCTGGCCACCCATCCATGAACAAACTAATAACACGATCCACTCCTCTAGGCCCTTAAAGGTGAAGTGATATGCAGTCAACATTCACACATCACCACTAGAAAATTACACCAAAACATAATATCAAAACATTGAACTAGATTCAACTTCACAAGATTACTAGCAACAAGGTCTATCCCGTGTTCTCAAGAATGTAACGGACTACTCACAACACATCATAAAGGATCATGATCAGTGGAGATGAATATATGAATAACGATTTGAACATATGAATCTTTCACCAATAAAACTTCTAAGCATCAACTAGAAGGAGTAATCAACACCAGAAACTATACTTGGCAAAGGATCCGAGATAAAAGTTCATAGAACAGAAAGATGGGGTGAAGGGAGTTGATGAAGATGACGGTGCCAATGAAGATGTTGATGGAGATGATGATCTCAATGATGATTTGAGTGTTGGTGAGGACGATGGCTTCGAATCCCCCTCCCACAAGGATGGATCTCCTGCAGAATCAGCCTCCAGAGGGCAAAAGTGCTCCGCCTCGCAGCGGTGGCAGAAAAACCCCTGATTAAATCCACGAAAGTTTTAGGTCGGAATATAATTTAGAGCCAAAGGGCGTCGAGAAGCGACAACCAGGGCCTCCACGCGGCCAAGAGGCGTGTGGCCACGCCGCGTGGAGTCCTTGTGTCTCCCCTCTGGCCCCACTTCTGGCTACCAATTTATTTTCCTTCAAAAATAATTTAGTAAAATTATCAGCCTTTGCTTCGGAAAATTAGTAATAAAAAATTAGACTTCGCTCCGAAAAAAACTTTTTCCTATGTTGTTGTTTTGCCCCTATTTTCCAGTTGTCCAGTATTTTTCTGAGAATTTCCCTCTCCGTGTATTACATGCAAATTGAAAGGAAAAAGACATTAGAATTGAGCAATAATGTGTTAAATATCATTGATAAAGAGTAAATTATAATAAGAAAAGGTGATGCAAAATGGACGGCATTAGAATTGAACAATAATGTGTTAAATATCATTGATAAAGAGTAAATTATAATAATAAAAAGTGATGCAAAATGGACGTATTAGGGCATTACGTCCTTAAACTCATAGGTCGTTATACAATCTATGGCTAATACTCCACTCGAGACCGCTATCCAGCATGCACCTCAAAGTATTAAGTAAAAGCGAAGCATCACATTAAGCAAGGTGACATAATGTTGATAGTATATTGTCTTTACCTCTGGTTCATCACCAAGACAACTGCACAACTATTTTTTTATCATTGATGGCAATAACACAATACATTTTTTTCTTTCTGTCACTGAGATATATTACTTGCAAGGTTAAATCTAACTAGCATACACACTCCCTCTTGGATATCATTCATCTAAACACGACCAAGTGCAAAGACTAATAGATCAGAGAGCATATATGTCTACAAATCATGCAACAAGGAGCTCATATGAATCCAAAATAAACCATACATAAATCTAATCATATAGTGACAATTCAACACACGCAACAAACACATCATTAATAACATCAGATGGATCACACTCATATTAGGCAGCTCATGTGATATTTGTTGACGAACAAGGGAGAGAGGATGCCATCTAGATACTGTTATGGACCCATAGTCCAAGGAGGACTCCTCACACATGGACATGGTGGCAACGACGATGAATTCCCCCTCCGACCGAGTAACGGAAAATGCCTCCAGGTTGGATCGTCGCTGAACAGGAGGTGATGGCGGCGTAAAAAAATCCTTAATAAATCTTATGGGAGGTTTCGGGAAAATATAAGGCGGCAGAAGAAAGAGATGGTGGAGGGGTGCCCTGTGGGGCCCATGCACCCCCACCTTGTTGTCCAGCCCTAGACCGCGAGCCAGGGCCATGTGGGGTCCACAGATACCCCATCTGCTGGTCTCTGGTCCCTCTAGCTCCTCGATTAGAATCTTCTAGAAATATTTTTCCAAAAAAATCGTCCTCGAAAGTGGTGATTTTCTGAAAGTCCAAAAGCATGAAAAACAGCAACTGACACTAGGTACTGAATTAATAGGTCAGTCCAAAAAAGGGTATAAAATTGTGCCAAGAAAATATAAAAGTAGCATGAACATAATTAAAATTATAGATAAGTTTGAGATGTATCACCCACTGGACTATGAGTTTGTAGAATTGGCTAAGTAGCAATCTCTCCCCTCATTCTTCAATACAAAGATCGCATGAGCTTCGTAACATGATTGTGATCTATGTGTTGTAATTCTGGCGGTTACTTTCGTTGTGTGATGAATTATTACTTTATGATCAGATTATATGCAGTATTTTGTATGTCTTATAGATGCATATTTTCTTCTCTGAATCATTAGTTTAATCCCTTGGTTTAGATGAAATAGTGGAGTGGTGCACATTAGATGTGGCAAATCTTGGTAAGGGAAGTACCTCAGTGACAGTAAGAGAAAAAAAAGCTTATAATTGTATTTGGGCCACTAAGAATAATAATATTGTTGACTCGTTGCCTCGGTTATGAGCTAAAGGTGAGGGGAATATATTTTCAATTATATGCCATGTTCTTTAATGCAATGCTCTATTTTATTACATACAACCTGAGGGATCCCGGTTGAATGGTGTAGTATTAGCTATAGAAGTTTGTAGATGGGTGTTGGTCAATAGATTCATGGACGTACTGTTTATATAATATCATCACACCAGATTTATTATTTGTCATACACATACATATGCTTATATTTTTGTGGTGTTGTTATTGGGAGAGCTATACTACTAGTGAACCTACGAACCCAAGTCCAATTTTCCACCTAAAAACAACCACTACCAGTACAAGAAAAACAGACATCCGTGAAAAAGGGGCCGAATGAAAAAAAAGATGTCATAGTAGGAACACATCCGTAACAAAAAACGACGTACTCTCACACATGTGCTCACGCTTTAGAGGGGTGATGAAAATCTATGACAATGTCTCAAAAAATAGTCCTAGAAGGGCACCCACGCCCTGCTCGAACACTTGTATGACATTCTTTGGACCACCTATGACAAGATTATTCATGACAGAAGTGAGAGCAATGTTTTTTACCCGATTGCTCGGGTCAGTTGCACCGACCTTGTGTAGTTTCGACCTTGTAGAGCCTAGACATGTGAACCTCTCAATACAGGAGCCAAATGTCGCATACTTGGTGTGATCATGATGTACTCGTATGTACACGATTGGGAGTGAACTTTGTAACAAGCTGGGTCCCATATGTCATCCTCTGTACATGAGAAGTGTTCTGTACTTGGCGCAGTCACTGGAGACCCGTATGTACACAAGTGAGAATGGTTCTCAAGTGTCAACCCATCAAATGGTGCGTACATGGCGCAGTCATTGAAGACTCGTAACGTGTTGGGTCCACATATCAGCCTCTCAATACATGAACCAAATTCTCCAGCATGGTGCTCAGGGTAGCAGATTCCCATTCCTAATCAGCACAACAAGCATTCAGTAAAAGGTACACATCCAAAACAACGAAGTAACACCCTTTTTGCCTCCAATAAATCAAATCACGACCTCCATTCAACAGCCAAAACTTCAAACACAAAAATTGTACACATCAGCGGCAGGCTGAAATTACAGTGGGAATGCCGGGACAAAAGTAGCAGGCAGGGCTATTATACACGACTAGACCAAGATCCAGTCCCTGTGGCAACTCAACAACACCTTTGCAAAATCAGAACCCTAGACCCCCTCCCCCAAAAGGGAACAGAAAGAATACCTAGTACAATAACACTATTTCCTTCTGCCATCCAATAGGAAGCAAAAAGAAACACATACAACCCCATTATATCCACCGGCAAGCTGAGTATATACAGGTGAAGCCTCAGCGGATCTTCAGAGAATCTCTGAGTCTGATATGCCATACTTCTCATGCTAGGGAAACAGCTTGGAGAGCTCATACTTAGCGCTGACCTAGATGAAGTTGCATTTCCTCATCTTTGTAGTAACTTCCACTTTCTTGTAGACGATTCTATTTTGGCACGGCTGTGGGCTAAAAGCCAGTCTCTCAAACATAAATCATTTTATCTGCAGAGAAGGGGCAAGATTCCGCTGGGTGAGACTTCAGATGGATCATATCAACCAATGTCTGATGAAGCTACTATATCCAGGCAAGAGCACCTCGATCATTTGCCGCTGCTTGGGGACGGCCCCTGGTTGGAGTTGCTGGCCTGTTTGCATTCAGCTCCTGAATGCCATTTAATGTATAACATAGTCAACACATGGACCAAAGCAATCTGGCTAGTTCAAATAAAGAAATGTCTTTCCAACAAAATAGTGTTTCACCTGCATCCATGTATCTTCGATCTGATCTGGCGAGGTCTCAGGTGATGTGATTGCAGGAGGCAAAGGATGAATTAGTTTTGGAACAACGACAAGATCTCTACCCAAAACTAAGATTGCACCAGCATTGTTTGCAGTACCTGTGTGTGCGTACCATGCAAATCTATCACAAACTGAGACAAGAGAATGAGACTAGATATTCTTAAATCATATTCTCACCGCAATAATTCGTTGCTGAGAAAAGAGTGATCAGGTGGCCTTGAGCAAAGCGCTCAAAGCCATCCATCACGCACTCATGCGCTCGTACAATTAACTGAAGATCATTGTTGTTGCAGAACTCCATAACACGATCAGGCTGTGTCAACAACACGTGTTAGCTTCAGAAATCAAAGGGGACAAAGGAAAGGGGAGATGAATTCATCAATATAAGGAATAGGGAGTACTAACCCCAAATGTAACAAGACCAGGCCCCCGAGCATTTGGTCTTAATCCTTCAACGCTGTCATTTTCTGTTGGATCAGACCTGTAAGCATCACAGCAAGATCATGGATCAACAAAACACTCCAGCTAAGGGTAAATATTAGTGTGAGTTGTTGAAATGCTGACCATAGAAGATCCATGAGGACAACCGAGCCTGCTTCCATGGTAATTGGTCTTTGAAGATTCTCGATCTGTTCTACATGGTTGATTGAGCGACCGATGCCACCATGCATACAGATAATTTTCTTTTCTATGAGTGCAGCCAAAGGAAGCCAGTTAAATAGCCTATTCATACGATGCCATGTCCAGATGCCATCTCTTTCGCCCTATATTTTCAGCAAAGAACACACATTTAAGAAAAGATAAAAGGTGATATTGGATGAAATACAGTATACAAAGAAAAAGTTACCATTCGCTCTATACACTCTATTCGGAAGCCAAATAAAGCGTTAATGTCAGCAGCCTCATGATTTCCACGAATTAAATGTACATTTTGCGGATATTCAACCTGAAATGTACAATTGTTTAGATATTACAATTTAAATAAACGGCATAGAAGACCAGGTCTAAAAGTTGCTGATTACTACCTTCAAAGCAAGAAGAAGGGACATAGTTTCTAAACTGTGCTGCCCACGATCCACATAATCACCCAAGAAGAGATAATCAATGTACCTGCAGGTTAAGACAAGACAATAAACGAGCTGAAGATGACTAAACTAGCCCCTCCAAAATATCATCTCTATCAAGGGACAGCGATATTTATTAGAGACAACGAACAGGGAACAAAACTAATTCTGAATCAGGGTAGAAATTCTAGAGATTAGTACACTAAAAAAATCAGATACGGTGTTTCCCAAAAAATACTCCCTCCGTCCCAAAAAGCTTGTCTTACATTTGTCTAGATACGGGTGTATCTACACACGTTTTAGTGTTAGATACATCCGTATCTAGACAAATCTAAGACAAGCCTTATGAGAGGGAGGTAATATTAGATACGGCATCAAAATTTCTCTTAGTGTTTGGCATATTGAAAAGCACCATAACTATTAGCAAAAAGAATTAAGAAAAGTGACATCTTTACCACTCAAAAGCAAGAACTTACGCAATGTCTCCAGCCGTTGAAGGAGAACCATACTCATCAAACAATCGCATAAGGTCACCAAATTGACCATGTAAATCACCAAATATTTTAATGGGAGCTTTAAGTTGCAAAACACTTGGTTCACTTGAAAATATTCTCTCAGCACTATCACACAGATCTGCAATCTCATTGCAGTCCAAGAAGAACTGCCTTCGCACGGGAGGCTTCCAACCACGAGGTTTCAACAGAGATGCAATCACCTGGATATGTATAGCAGCAGATAGAACACAAAGTGAATATACAGATGACATTAAGAACGGTAAGTATCACAGCCAATGCCTATATTGAGAACTGAAACTTCTACATTACCAAGGCTCATTACCATAGCAAAAAAGCTACCAAATATTTATTTGTTTTTGTACATAGATGCCTAGCTTTAGATCAGAGAACACTATTAATGTGGCCGTATTTTGGATATGAAACGATACCTTTTTAGGAATACTATTAATGGACATCTGGCGGTCAAGCAACTTCCTTGCAGCAGTTGCATTCTCAGGTGTGCCATAGCTGACCCTTCTTCCTTCATTTTCAAACTGGTCAATCGAAAGCTGCCTGACCATGCCACCTAAGGCACCTCCAGTTTCCGCAGCCACTACCACCTGTCAGAAGAAGAAAAAAGAGCATGTCATCTGACGTGATGCAAAAGCAGCTTTAGTTACGCAGGTAACAAGCACTGCCAAATGTATTAGTGCACTGACCTGATATAAATAAACTGCCGAATAAAACAAATGGACTACAAATGATACAACAAAATGCAACATATGACCTATTCAGTACTCACAGCTCTATGGTGCAACCGAACACCAGGTGGAGGTGTCATGTTATTTGAAAGTGCAGAGTCTGGTTTAATGAGGCTTGAATGTTTGTTGCTTGATGAAGAATCTGGAGACTGCTCCTTGTCAGACAACTCTTCTGCCTCACCATTAACCTGCCTAGCCTTTACAGCAGCTAAAGTAGCACTAATTGCCTCTGCCTCTGCTGCTGATGCTTCAACTAAGTAATCAACACCTTTACTTGATCTCCTATGATGTAAATAATTTTGAAACAAAAAATCAAAATAATAATTTGGAAACAAATGCCAACTTGCTGATGAAAGATCACAAAACACACTCATGAAACAAATGGAGTGTACCTCTGTCCCTGCAGCACGGCGTTCTCAGGGCTAATATCAGTATACATGTCCCCATTAAGAGGAGGAGCAACTGGTGTTCCAAGAACTACAGATCCATCTGGAGCTGATTCTGAAGCTGCCTGTTTTGTACGTTCATCATTGTAAGCATATCTTCCAGGTGCCTTTCCAGCTTGTGTGTCAGTAGCTGCTGCACTTGCCGCTGCGTGATTAGCAGCAGTTGTCGTTTCTGCGGCAGCAAGATCTTCAGCCACAAGAAGATCATCCAGCAATACACCTACATTGGTAATCCTAAGATGTTAGCACAAAATAGGTAAATGTGATAGCATTAAACATTACGAAATAAAAGTATAAATACAGTCAATTATTCTCAACAGGCAAATATGAATGTACTTTATACAACTGAAAACTATATAAATTATTGTACATTATTGAAGATATTTTTTAGTGCTTCAGACAAAAGAATGAAGGAGTATGACAATGGTACTAATGTGAACTATCAACAAAACTAACCTCAGACCCCAAAGAATGTGTACGACAGACAGAGTTTAGTGGCCAGTCATTCCTAATGTGCTCAGGATAGAACTAATGGACTGGTAGTGTATGTCCCATTAAAAGATAGCAAATGAGACAAAAATGACACAGCAAGAGGAATCAAAATGAATGGCAACTTATTTGGACATTACATTCTGGGGATAACCAGTCCACGGCATCTGTTAACTACACAATGAATTTGATAACTCGCAGGGGCAGATGCTAATATCGTAAACGTCATTCACATAGAACATACAATCATCCTACAAGTACCAAACGGCCAAGGTGTGAACAATATACATTTGTAAGTTCAAAGAGTAAGTTCATTCATGTCAGAGAACACTAATTTTATTTTATCAGGGTGAATCGAAAATAATATATGGCATTTCATCTAAGCAAAAACATAGTTGTGAGGTCACATGCTCATAAATCAAATAGAAGTATGAAACAACTAGACACTGAATGTGTAAAGTGATGGCACCAGCAAAGTCAAAGCTCAGCACACATGCACGAAATGCAATGTGGAGATAAAATGGATAGGTCTTGGTTGATTTGCAATATATAGAATTAATGATAGCAAACAAGTTACCTAGCAAGTAGCAAAAGTGAGGGGCTTTGGGAGATCGGATTCATAGAACTGCATGAAAGAAAATACATGTTTATGTGCACAATTATCAGCTTACCTCCCCGTAAACCTCCATAAAGGAATATTAAGTCGCCAACAGCAGCTGCTGCATGCCTACACCGTCGTGTAAGTTCAACCGCAGCATCGCCTCCTGCTGCATCCGCACTATATCTTCCTGTCCTGGGAGTTGTGACAACTGACTTCGTGTCGCACCAAACTCCAGCAGCCGTGTCCAGCACTGGAATCAGGTCGAATGGTACGAAGTTATACGAAAATTGCAGGAGTCTGCATCATAATTCGTGTACATAGCTAAAGTAATTAACTTTGATGCTGATATAACTTTAAATGACCAAAGATAAATTAAGTGCTAGGCTGCTAGGAAAAGAGGCAGAAAAATTGGCTCATATCAGCAGCCATGGGTGACAAGAGTGAACTACAGGAATGTTTTGCTATTCAAACATCTTATAGAGATTGACATAATTAGCAAGTGATGTTTAAGCTATGATTTGCAAAATTATAATACTGAAAGTACTGGAGTTTTCAAGCACTTATAATAGTTCAGGTCTTTTTTAGACAATGAATACTAGAAATCCACAAAAAGGATCTTTAACATTTTACATGTTAACATTCAGACAAACTAAAAGAGACCGACTTCCTATAGACATTTCTGCCAATCAACAACACAAACTATGAGGTCAGAATGCATGGTTTCATACCCAGATTGTTAAACTGATATTGAAAAAAAAAGGTAATTTCGAAATTTCAAAATTGGAACCTGCAACACTTGAGGAGTCCTCTACCATCCGACCACCTCCAAGAGCACCTCCTGACACATGAAGACGTGCATTCACGAAAACCTAAACACAAGAATAACAGGCATTAGACACACACACCACGCTGAATAACATTTTTATTAAGAAAAAATAGGGATATGACTGAATGTCTTACAGCTGCATGTTGGTATCTTGGTGATGGAGAGACACCAGGGGCTATTGCCCACTCCCAGCGCCCATCTCTATGTTTCGCGAGACCATATGCACTTGAAAGTGGCTGATAGTTTAACAAGGAGGGTACATTCTTAAGAATATAAGCTATATGGGATCTAAGATCTATTCGTCACTCCTAATGCTGATAATAAAGACACAGAAGCGGTGCAATGTACTACTTTTACTAATCAAGTGTAATTAGACATCTGGAAATTCAGGGCATTACTTCATGGTAATTGTATCACTTGCATCATTTGTGCAATAAAAATGTCTTCTTTTCCTTGCCAGGAATAGATAGCTAGCCAACAGAAAATAATGCTCTCATGACAGCTGCTACTCAGCAAATGGATGTTACTCATATATGCATTAACTACTTGCCACCCATAACCATGAGCACTCCGAGGTGGCATAATTAACATAGTAACAAAAGAAATTCCACTTCATGGAAACCACCAGCTGCCTCACTAGAAACGCTCAAACGTGCAATTATTTAATTCCATGTTTCCTTTTCATTTAGTCATATAAACTTAGCTACAGCAAGAGGTTCAAACATACTACTACTTCCATTGCAAAATAGATATAGTCCTAGAAAACTTGCAGTCATATGTAACGTTCACTATTCGTGATTCTATATATGAACTTTGCTGAGATTGGTAAAACGAGAATAATATTATTACATTTGTCATAAAAATCGCAATTCCAATTCTATTTTAAATTTAATTATACGTTCACATAAAAACCAATCAAAATTGCATCAATTAGACCATCATACCATGTTTAAAATGTCATGTATTTTGGAACAGAGGATTATATGATTATGTCAGAATTGTTTCACTTACCACACTATTACCATCCCTCCCACCGCAGAGTAAAAGTAGACCATCAGATCGTGCACTGGCAGTGGCATACCTGAAGAACAATACCACATGTACGTTTAGTGTAAGAAAATAAAAACCAGCTCTACTTCCAGTAAAATAATATAAAAGAATATGACCTAAATGCAGAAGTTGGATCACAACAAACTGAATGGGCAATAGGGTTGTTAACTTTGCCACATCATGCTACTCCGTACCATTACCATACAAAATAAATAGCAGCAAATATTAATTAAAGATAGCTTAACAATGGAGTAAAGTTGTACAAGATGGTAATTTAGAACATAGGTGTATTGTCAGGAAAAATTATAATATGTCAAGCTACTGTCACTAATACACTATTTGTAGCTCACCAATGTACTTTACGTCTTTACCACATGAAGCATTTTTCATTTCTGTTAGCCACACTTACATGCATGGTGGTGGTCCTTCACCTTCTGGTTCAAGTTTCCTCCATTCATATGGCTTAGCAGCAGTATCAAGAGCCCATACATCCGCCAGAGGCCGCTTCCCTAAGCAAATGAAAACCGCCCAAGTACCAACAGCATTCAGGGAAATACTAGGAATATTTATCTCAATCTTGACAAATATTTAAGGAGCAATTGCCTACCATCATTTCCACCTATTGTCAACAAGAACCTCTGTCCAACCAAGGCCATCACATGTCCATATCGTGGACCTGGACCAGGTCCTTGAACCACCACTCTATATAGAGTATACCATCCTCAGAAGAGATAATGAAGAAATAAAACTCTCAAATCAAATTAGTGAAGAATAATAATCACCTGTGCCATCGCGGTCTCTGTTGTGTAAGATCTAGAACATGAAGGTCCTCCGCAGATAAACCAGCTGGGCCAATTCCACCCTGGATGGCAAGAAATGATGAAAGAAAGATGAGATATTTAATGTTTTACCTCCATAGAGATTTGTAAGCAATAAAGAAAACCCCTTACAAAATTAAGTCCATGGTTTTAAAAAATTATGCTATGCCTGTTACCTTGGTTAGATTAGCTTGGGAATAGTGGAGGGTTGTGGGTGTTTTCAACGGTAAAAACAAGTACTAATAGCAGACTAGTTATCTCGAACAATAATAAGGGACCAGTCTGGTCACTAAATTGACACGCCGCTAGTAAAAAAACATATACCTGAATGACAACCATGGTTCCAACCGCGGTTGCTACATGTGCAGCTCTTGGTGAAGGAGGCTCACCAAGTGGAGTAAGCCTGACAAAGTAGTATTGTGGTCAGGTTAGCTGATTTTTTGAGTGCTAAAAATCGAATTATCATGGTACCCTAGAAGAGAAGAGTTGTGAAGACTTTACTGAAGTAGCAGCCCAAGTATGAGATGTTGAAAAAGAGAAAGAAAAAGAGCAGGAAACCATTTATGGAATACCCTACCTGCTCCACTTATTTGATAATACATCATAACAGTGGACATCTGCTGTGGCACCGGCAAGACCTGCGACCAAGGAGACCGTTGAGATAGTCGCCTATGTATTTGACTGGAATAAGATCAAGAATTGCTCGCCAGAAAAGATCATCTACTTTTGCATTGCAGAGAATGATTTGGACACTGGAACAACTAAACTTGTATTTTAAGCTTCAAATGATTCTTCCAAAAAGATTACACAAGTTGGCACTCAAAAGAGAAAGCCACTAATTTCATGTCAGTGACAGATCTTGAATAAATTTCATTACGCTCCTATTTTGCTTAGATAAAAAAAATGGTTCCGCCTGCTATCTTCGTAGAATAGACACAACTAGAGATAGCACATGATTGGAGACAGTAGAATGTTCCTGAAAACCAACCAGCCAACTATAATCCTATAAACATTTAGCAACTTTAGATGGTAGAGTTGAAAGAAAAATTGTCCACGGGATAGGGGATTATTATTCAGAAAGTTGTTTTACTACTCAATTTTAGTGCTACCTGAAACGGCATTGAGCATTCTACCCAGGGAATCAATTTGGTATTAAGAACCAACCAGCAGTAACTAGATTAAGCATTTGAGTTGAGTAAATCAAATTCATCAAAATAGCGCGAATTCAATTCTTGAATAGAAGTCATATCTGAATTTCAGCATATTTCAGATTTCTAGACCCACTCAAAATTAGCTTTCAGGCCGACTTTACCCACAAAATAGCATGACCTTCTCGGTAAATGGCCTGAAGCCCGGATATTCATTTTCATTTCAAACTGAAATCTCAAAGTCTGTAAACCAAACACTGTTCGGCAGTGGGAGACCATTAGAAATGACAAGGCATGGGATAAAAGTCATTACGGATCCCAGCGCTGCCAGCTGAGGCGGGAGGCGTTGAAGAGTTGCCCTCTAGCGCGGTTGCGCCGCCGAACAGGATGAGCCGCGGCCCGACATAGCCAGGCGAGCCCTCCTCCCCGACAGCCGGCACTGCCGTGAGCGTGTGGCCGCAGCGGCACCCCGGGCCGTCCTCCTTCTTGTCGATCACCGCGTTCACCGCGGTGTACCCTGGCGCCGGCCTCGGCCCCGATCCTGCCACTGCCGGCGAGGCCGGAGCCGCCGCGGGCGTCCCGGGCGTCGACGGGGCGGACGAGGAGGAGGTCTCGCTCCCCGAGCCTCGGCCCAGCGCGGCCGCGGTGGTCGCGTCCGAGTCGGAGTCCGACTCCGTCGTCATGCGCGAGTCCACGTCCATGGCCGCCTAGCCTCGTCCTGCTGCTCCCGCTAGGGTTGGTCGGCGGGGCCCGAGATCCCCCGACGCGCCGGCGTGCGCCGCCCTAGGAGGCGCGGGCCCGGCCGCCAGCGCCGGAGCCGTGAGCCGGGCGGCCGGCGGAACCCTAGATTCCCCCGCCCGGCGCGCGGCGAGATTCGGGGGCACCGCGCGATTTGTCGGGTCCCGCTTGTCCGGCGCGGCGCGATGCGATCGCGAGGGAGCGCGCGGGGAGGGAGGCGGAGGGGAGGTGGAGAGAGAGGGAGAGCGCGCGCGCGCGTGGCCCGAGGCGCTGCCCCCGGGAGATTTGGGGCGACAGTGGGAATTCGGGAGGCCGGCCGGGCGGTGCGCGCGGCGCGGGCGTGGGGGTGGTGGTGGGTTGGAACGGGGAATTCGGGGTGTCCCTGGGGGGCGGGGTGCAAATCTAGGGGTGGCCTCGTTGGCTTTGGCTTTGGCTTTGGTTGGAGCGGAGGAGACGAACGTGGGGACGGAGACGGAGAGAGGCCACGATCGAGGTGGAGGAGAGAGAGAAGGGTGGGGAACGGGACGACGACGGGATGGGAAAATGGAGCATTTTGGTGCTACTCGGTGTGGTTTTCCCGTTCTGGCCTCGTTCCTGGCTGGCTCTGGCTTTGCTTTCCTCGCTCTGCTTCCAACTGCAGCTCGCAGCATGACTCGACTTTTTAAGCATTTCTAACCGAACCCATTTCCTGTTTGTGCGTGGGACAGAGCCCGGACAGAAAAGTGTTCTTTAACCGGACTGGGGCTGTCCGTCCGGACCCGTCTGCAACCGGAACCAGATAGATTGGATCCACCTCAAATTTTGTCCAAATCGACCCCTTCCCGTGCTAGTCCTTCCTTTTTCGCATTCACGCCGCCGCCCTCCTCCTTCGTCCTAGCCGTCTATGCCCACTGCCATGGACATTGGGCCGGTCAAGTCGGTGGGGGTCTCGACCGTTGCAAAAGCGGAGAGCATCGGCCGCAAGGACCGGCGTGTCCGCCAGCGCGACCGCGAGAAGGCTGAGAAGGCAGCTGCGGCGAAGGAGGTCATCGACTTCAAGTTCGTCGCATCCGCTTCGGCAGTGTCCGCCACGCCCACACCTGATGGCGTTCCGGCCTTCGCAATGGCTGGGCGTCCCAATCGGCTCCACACAAGACTCAGACGCCTCCCCGAACCCGGCGTACGAGTCGTCGTAGCTCCAATGATCACGTACGACATTTGCAAAGTCGACGGCAAACATGCCCACTGTTTGAGGATATGCCTCAACCAAATTTGCACGTTATTTTTGGGACCAAGTTTAGTATGGTAGTTTCATTGTGATGCATGTGTTGGGACTCCTTCGTGACGCACATGATCAATGATGGGCAAGATCCTCCAATTTGGGAGATGGTGATTAAAATTCGCCTTTGTCTGATGTTGGGCAATCCTCGGGCACTCGAAAGAAAAAGTGATGAAGAGACAAAATGCCTACTCAAGCAAAGAAGATGTCTTGTTGTGTCAAGCTTGATTGAACACGAGTATGGGTCCAATATATGAAACCAAGCAAAAGGGCTTGAAATATTGGGGAAAATCCATACATGGTACCATGAGCACAAGCACTACATAGAGCCACATCCAATCCATATCAACCGTAGTGAGAGCTCTTTCCAACATAAATGGGCCGCATCCAAAATTCCATGAACAAGTTTTTGCGGTGACTATGCTTGAGTGATGAATAGGAGCCAAAGTGGCATTTGAGTCAACAACCATGTAAGTTTTTCCTCCTCCACATTGATTGTCTTCTTTCTTGCGTGTTTCATTTCTTGCATTATGTTGCTGTGTGATTCTTGCTAGATTAGGTTGATGGTAACTTTGTAACTTCATCTTGAGAACAAGCCATTCGCGATGGTTCATTGTTGGATGGAGTTGAATGGAAAACCCAAAGAGGAGCAGTCACTTTGAGATGGGGAAGTGAGAGAAAGATGGGGTCATGCATGATGGTGTGGTAAGCAAGATTAGGGAGAAGTGGGAGAGAGATAGGAGAGATCATCCTGAAGCTTTTAGGAAGAGAGGCTTGTATTACCCATGTACGAAGCCATAAATTTGCAAACCATTTCATGGCTAGTTATGGCCGAACCTATACATGTACTTTTGTGTGGCCTGGTGCTGGCCCTATGGGTGTCGAAATGTAACCAAACCTGATGAGTAAGGGCATCTCTAATGTCGTCCCTCAAATCAGACTCGCTATACATATGCGGGCGTGCACACGTATACGGATACGGGAGCCGAACATCCAACCCTATACCTCATATGTCCACCTGTAATAACTTAAAAAAATAGTTATTGCCTTCCGCAAGATCTTATGGATTTCACCTGTAGCCTCCCCCAACTTATTTGAAACTAAAGACTTTATTGTTGTTGTTGCCTTCCACAAGATAGCCGGTCACATAAGCAAGCCTTCCGGCAAATCCAAATGCTAGCCAAACAACCTTCCATCAAATGCTAGCAACAACCAAACAACCTTCCGCCTAGTTGGAAAATTCGGGGCTCCTTTGATTCGAAGAAATTGCATAGGTTTTTTGGATGGTTAGAATCTTTAGTATTTTTTCCTACGTTAGTCGTTTGATTCATAGGATTGAATCCCATAGAAAATTTTCAAGTATACTACATTCCATTGAAAATCTAGCATCCAACCCAACTTCTTTTTACAATTTTTTTTTTTTGCTGTGACATCAAACACTCTATGCTAATGATATAGAATTCATGTGGACAATTGTTTTTCTTATTTCTGTGTTTTGGAAGTCCTGCAAGGTAAAGAGGGCCTTAACCGTTCTTCTTACGTCAAACAGCAACAACCATCTGTCAATTAGCAACGGCATTGCGCGGACGAAGAGGAGAGAGGGGTATGTGGTGGCTTTTGATTGGTCGGGCGGATGTTCAAACTCTCACTACCCTTCCGCATGTTTGCTTCCGATTTGCGGAACGTTCAAACGACTCTGTCCGGACGATTTAAGCGACGGCATTACAGATGCCCAGATACATTCTTTCTTTCTGAAAAAAAAAGGTACGGTTTTATGGTCTCTGGTGCACGTGTAACCACATCACGGATCGGAACTTGAGAGCATCTCCAACAGTGGCTGCAAAAAACGCGCGTGCGGTAAAAAGCGATTTTAGCGCGCGCGGGGCGGTTTCGCGCCCTCCAGCGGCGGTGGGAAACTCAGGCGCGCAGGAAAAGATCGCGCGCGCACGAAAAAGCGGTCGGGCGCGCGCTAGCGGCGTCCAACGCACCTATAAAATGCAGCGCCCGCCACGCGCCCTCCCATCATTCCCCACCTCGCCACGCGCTCTATGCCGCTCTCTCCCCGCTCCCTCTACCGCTTTCTCGCCTCGCTGCCGACGCGCCACCACCGCGCCGCCGGGGAGTTTCGGGCTACTGCGGCGTCCGCGCGCGCCCCTCCGGTGCCTTCTCCGCAGAGATTCGGTCCGGCGACGTGCGCCTCGGCCTCGGCACCTTCGAAACCGCTCACGAGACCGCCCGCGTGTACGACGCGGCGGCGTGGCGCCTCCGGCGTTCGCATAGGGACATGAACTTCCCGGAGGTGCCGACGCGGGAGCTGGCGCCTCCCCCGCGGCTTATCACCGACGAGGATCATCGCGAGAACCGGAGGCGGGAGCGCCGTCTCAGTCTCGCCGAGATGGACGAGGAAGCCATGGCGCTGTGGCGCCAACGCTTCCCGCAGGACGTCACCAACGAGCAGCAGTTCTTTGTGCAAAGGAGGGCGGAGAGGGGGGAGAGGATGGCGGAGCGAGCCGCCTATCGCGAGGACCGGCGTATGCGGAAGGCGGCCGCTCAATTCAACATCGAGCTAGGAGCAGTGTCGTCCTGGGACTCCGAAGACGATCGGTACCTTGACGCCTTCATTCAGACGTCGAAGGAGGACATCACCGAGGCGGAGTCCGAGTCGGAGTCCGAGTCGGAGGAGGAGGACGACGAGGAGTAGTTTTTTTATCTATCGTTTTATCTATCGTAGGAGGAAGCTATGAACTATCTATGCACTATATATGTATCGTTTTTTATCTATCGTTTTTAATCTATCTATGTACTATCTATCTATTGTTTTTATCTATCGTTTTATCTATCTATGCCTATAGAGTCGGAGCCGAATGTGTATCGAGTCGTAGTAGAAAAGAAAATAAATAACTCATCTAGATGAGATATAATTTGGTCTCATTCACATTGAAAACAAAAACAGATAGAAAGTAGTACCAACCCACGTCAGCACACACGCATCTTATAGCATCACATCCAATGACTATAAAGATGAATGAGACATAACTAGAACTCAGCTAGATGAGTTCTAGCAAAACCGAACAAATATAGCGCGTCTGCTGAAGCGACTCGCGCGCTATATTCTGCGGCAGCCGCTGGAGCCAGCGCTCCGCGGCCCGAAAAACTCGCGATTCTGACGCTGTAAACATTTTTTTAGCGCGCCGTGTGTTGCGTGCATGTTGAAGATGCTATGAAAAAGAAGTGAACCATGCATAGGATACCCGTTGAGGAGGCCAGGAATCACACTAGTCGAGGTAGCTGCCTTGGCCTTGCTGCACTTTTGTCTTTGGACAATAAAACATCTGAAGCAAATCAACTCGTGAGATTAAAAAAGAAGGAAAGGAGATGATCGTACTGCTACGAACACAGAACGTCGGGTAGAAAACACAAAAAAGACAAAAATGTCGTTAACTGATCCGTGTGTGTGTGTGCCCGTCTCGGCTGTCTCGCCCTTGCCACGCACAAATGGAGGCGTCCGGCTATCGCGGATGCTGGCGGCGTGTAGGGTTGTTCCTCAAAATTCGGGAAAATTACGATGCATTGCCCTTCTTTGGCGCGGGTGGTGAGGAGCCGGCGACGGCATGAGCAGGTTGCCGCAGCCGGGGCCGGCCATGGACTTTCCTTGCTGGCTTGTTGCATTGACACTCGTTGTGTTGCGACGGTATCTGGCCACGTAAACACAATATTGCATTGTTTAGACCATATGCAATCCAAGCTGTGGCGGAGTGCTAAATAAAATTAAAGTGAGACAAACTCTTAAGCTTTGATGTAAAACCGATATAGTTTTTTATACATTGAAAACCATGAACATGTTTAAATAAAAAAAGAACCTAAAACAGAGAGAGGGTGGTGGCTATCCCGACGAGGCAGAGGCCATGATGCGGCGGTTACACGCCCCTGAGGCGGCGGTGTTGTCCATGTCTTCGTGTGGAAGCAGTAGTCGTCCGGCGAGAGAGGAGATTAGGAGAGTGACGTCGTGCGCTGCATCCGCTTGCTGCCGTACGTCGACCGTCGTTCGCTACATAGGGGTTCGTGTCGTGGCGCGTGTCGCTATAGCTGGGAGCCAGGGGTTAGCTTTGTGCCGATACTCGGGTTGGCTTGATCGATCCGTCATGTCTGGTGACTGGAGTGAGTCGCGTCGCTTGGTTGCGCCGCATGAAAAACGCATGGACTCTTCTATAGCATTAGGTGTATGACATAGTTGTCATAGATACAAAGATTAGATCACGTAAGGTTAGACTCGATGGTACGTTTTCATTGGAATTGCATGCAAAATAAACTACTCCCTCCGTTCCTAATCCTAAATATAAGTCTTTTTGACATTTCAAATGGACTACAAAATACAAATGTATGTAGACATATTTTAGAGTATAGATTCACTCATTTTGCTCCGTATGTAATCACTTGTTGAAATTTCTAAAAAGACTTACGTTTGAGAACGGATGGAGTATAGTGGTTTCAAATCTTACAAACCAAACAAACTCTATAGGAAAATTTCCTAGGGAATTGAGTTCTCCTAAATCTGTACACAATTTCATACTTGTTTCTTTGTCTGTAGGTGACTGAGAGTTGGCTCGACTCCGTTCCTTCTTGCTTGGTCAAACTGGCCTCCTGGCTGATGACTCTAGTCTCTAGGAGACTGGACTGTGTTTTTTTTTCGATGCACTGTGAATCTATTGTATCACTAAACTCCCTAGAGGTAAAAGGCTTCACAATCAATTGAGGTGTCCAATTAACCAAGTCAACAATTTCTCAAAGGTCCCATTCAATTTTTTATACAATACACTATAGACTATGCTTCTTAATTTTTAATTCCTCGCAATTCATTGAGGTCTTCAGTTTAGAATTTGGTCACCTGATTTTGATCGGGTCAATAATTTCTTAAAGAGCTCTCTCATTTAATTATTTTAATTCATCATATTCTCTAATTTTGAAGCTCTTTTATTCGATTGAGATATTCAATTTTGAATTTGATTTACGATTTTGATCGGGCCAATGATTTTTCAAATCAATCAACACCAACCGCTAGAAAGCCATATCCACCCAGTGCATCCTCTTACCACCTAGAAAAAAGAAGTGCCACCATGTGATGATACTATAGCATCAATATAGTACTCCATCTCTCTCAGTTTATAGGGCGTGCGCGTACCCCTAGGTCATCAATTTGACCAACCTAATACAAGTCATATATTACAAAAAATATACCAATATAAACTTCAGATGTTCTATTTTCAAACGGTATAATTTTTGTGTTATATAGTTTATATTAGGGTGATAAAATTGACAACCTAAATATACGCGCAAGACTTGTAAACTGAAACGGAGGGAGTACATGTAGCCACCGACGCAGAAATTTACCCACAAAAATATGAGTTGATTAGCACATAACAAAGAATCACACCATGAAAGGCCCACCAAATAATCATATTATAAATAAACATAAAACACACTCCATCGTCTCCCCCATCTGCCAAACTAAATATTCCATCAGGTCCAAAATACAAGGGGTATTAGTTATTTGGAAAGTCAAATTTCTTTAATTTTGACCAAGTTTAGAGCCAAAAATATCGATACCCACAATATTAAGCCAAAAAAATATGAAAATTCATTTCATGATGATCTAATAACACCAATTTGATATTACAAATTTTGATATATTTCTTCATAAATTTGATCAAACTTAAAGAGGTTGGACTTATTAAAAAAGTAATACACCTTATATTTTAAAACAAAATGAGTAATTTTTTCTTTAGAATCTCAACAACACCAACGACACAACAAAGCGCACCCAATCCTTCTAGTATATACTCCCTCCGTCCCAAAATAAGAGCAACTCCAACGCGCTGACCCAAACGGATGACGCTTTTGTCCGCCTTTTGTCCGTTTGGGTCGCTCGCCCGCTCGGTGTCCGCCTTGTTTATCATTTGAGTCAGCAGTGCGTCCAACGCGCCGACCCATATTTGCCGGCGTGGCCGGCTGACCGCCCTTTCTCAACAACTATGCACACATTTTGCATTATTTCACAAGCAAACATATAGTTTCACAACCAAATAAAACATAGTTTCAAAACCAAATAAATTAAGCATAGTTTTACAAGCCGAATAAAAATAAAATTGTCTCACATACTTTTATAAGCCGAATAAAAAAGATACATTTATTGGTTGCCAACATGAGCTCACATATGCTCAACCACATCATTTTGCAGCTGCATGTGAGTTTCCCAATCACGCATTTCATGATGAAATTGGGTGAACTATTCAAACGTTGCCGCTCCTCCATGCTCAGGCACAACATTCTCACCCTGAAACTGAAACCCTTGATCGTAGATACGTTCCAGACGCTCATCTTCTACGATCATATTGTGCATGATCGCACAAGCAGTCATCACCTCCCACAACTTCTTGGTGCTCTAAGTCCTAGCAGGATACCGAACGATGCCCCATCGAGATTGCAAAACACCAAAGGCACGCTCGACGTCCTTCCTAGCACTCTCTTGCTCTTGGGCAAATCTTTTCCTCTTCTCTCCGACATGGTTGGAGATTGTCTTCACAATAGTGGTCCACTGAGGATAGATACCGTCACCTAGGTAGTATCCTTTGTCGTAGTTGTGGTCGTTGATGGTAACATTCACCAGTGGGCTGTTGCCTTCGGCGAGCCTTGCAAACATCGGTGAGCGTTGAAGCACGTTGATATCATTGTGTGATCCGGCCATGCCGAAGAAAGAGTGCCAGATCCAGAGATCTTGCAAGGCCATGGCCTCAAGTATGACAGTGCAAGCCCTGACATGGCCGTTATACTGCCCTTGCCAAGAAGAAGGGCAGTTATTCCTGTAACACCCCCAGTGGTTAGCTACAATAATCCCCCTTTTGATAATGCCATGTCATCATGATCAACAGTGCTTAAACATCATTTGGATCATATCTCTTTTCAAATTCAAATTCAAATGGGAATTCAAACTGAAAGTGAAAATAAAAGTTGTTCAAATCCAGGAACTAAAATGTTCATAATATTGTAAATAATCCAGAGACAATTCTAAAATTATAACCAACATATACTAAATTAATTATGTGCCTCTAACAGCAACAAAACAGAGATATTTAATCCATATTCATTTAATAAAAATCCAAATGAAAAGATCTGGACTCCAAACCTTTTGTAGCAGTGCTAGAAATTGCACTGAATTTATTGGGGCAAGACTCATGTTTTACAAAATTGAAAAAGTGCGAAAAGAAAATACAAAACAGAAACTAAAAAGGAAAAACAAAAGAAAACTGAAAGAAAAGAAAAAGGCCCATGCTACTGGGCCTAAGTGCCACAGTGCAGCCCAGCCCGCGCCTGTCCCCTCCTTCCTCCTCTGTTCACCGCCCACGCCGCTGTCGTCCTCTGCACATGCGCGCGCTGGCCCCCCCTCGCCTCTGCTCGACAGCGAGCCGTGCCACGTGCCGCGGACGCCTACTTAACCTCGCCCTCGCACCGCGGACAAACCCTAGCCGCCCCACTCGTCCTCCCTCCCTCTCCGTCACTTCACCCGAGCGGCGCCATGGCGTCACCGCCGTAAGTCACGTGGCCACCGTGCCCCGTTCACCCCGCCGTGCTGTCCAGCTTCCCCGCCGCCCTCGACTACGTCGGTTGCGACGACTAGACCGACTCGGGAGCCCCTGCATCGCCGTCCTCGACCTTCTCCTTCCCCTACGGCCGCTGGGATCGCCGTCGTCGATTCGCTCCGGCAAGCCCTCCCCGAGCACACTTTGCGCCACTACGGGCTCCCTGTGAGCTCCGCCTCCCTCTTCCTCTCTCCCTGCGCTCTTCCCCTCGCCGTAGCCGCCGCTCCATCCGTGGCCGTACTGGATGCTGCGGAGCTCATCGCCGACGTGTCGTCGGTGACCAAATGGTCCCGTGGCCGTGTCCGCTAACTTCCCCGCATCGCGTAGGGCCTCGCGACGTAGTTAGTTCGCTCGCGCGCGTGCTGTTGCTGCGTCTTCTTCACCACCCGAACGCTGCCGTCAGCCGTCACCGTCGTAGCGCTCATCTCCAGCCTCCCCAGCTCCGGCCGTGACCACCGCCGGACGCGCCATCGTGTGGCCGGTCGAAAGAGCCTCGCCGCGCTCCAAGCCGGACTCTGTGGCGTGATTCCGAGCTCGCCGGAGTTTCGCCGCCGCGGGAGAGCTCGCCGGCGTACTCCAGTGGCCAGCGCTGACGTGGACGTGTGGCCCCAACCCCCCTGTGCCACTGACTGTGGGCCCCGTGGGGTCCGTTGACCGGTCAGCGTTGCTGACTGGGCAGCCCGTGTCACTGACACGCGGGCCCCACACTGTTAAATGATATTAAAAATAAATAAAGTGTTAATTAAAATGTTAATTAGACTGTTAACAAATTAGTTAATTAAACATGCACTGACTGGTGGGCCCAGTAGGTTAATTAGTTAATTAGATTAATTTAACAACTCTGTTAGCCCCACTGTCAATGACAGGTGGGTCCCAGGTGTCAGTTTGACCAGTCAACTGGCTGGTTGACTGTTGACGTCGTGGTGATGTCATGATGATGTCATTATTTACTATTCAGGATAATTCGAATTTAAATAAATAAATAAATTTAGAAAATCAATAAAACTTTGAAAAATCATATAAAATAAAACTGTAGCTCAGATTGAAAAACTTAATACATGAAAGTTGATCAGAACGACGAGACGAATCCGACCGTGCCATCTGTTTCCATGTCGGGACCCTCTACGGAGGTGAACCCGCAACTTTTAGCCTGTTTCCGGTAGATGAATAGTGCAATTGCACCGGTTAATAATTCCAACTTAAATCCTAAAATAACTAATATGACTTAGACATGTTTTTAGGCAACCCTGCGCTGCACGTTAGCATAGCCTGCTCTGTGTTGCATATGTTTGCCGTGTATTTATTTGTTTCCTCCCCCTCTTCTCTCTCGGTAGACCCCGACACCGACGTCGTCCCCGAGACCGCCGCAGCTCAGGAGCCCGACGACACCGTTGACGACCTTACCTTTGCCGCCAAGCAACCAGGCAAGCACCCCCCTTTTGAGCATACCGATATCGCCTACTCTTTCTCTCTCATGCTTGCATTAGAAATTGCTGCTGCTGCTTTATCTATTCTGATGCATAGCCTGTTTATTGTAACCTGCTATTGAAACCTTACTTGCTTATCCTAAACTGTTTAGTATAGGCTGGGTAGAGACTTACCAGAGACCCCAACTTGTCCCCAGTTGCCCCGCTGGATTATCAGATGACTTGATCAACAGGATCGACAGCCAGACCCCGTCACTGCACAACACCCCCCCTTTGTTGTACGACACTACAGCGTCACCATCGAGTGCCGAGGGTGATACCTCGTATAGCACTCCTGATGTTAACTCTGTAGAGTAGCTATTTAGTCGTGGTCATCGAGGGTGATTCCACCTTCTCCACTTCCGATACGACCCTGTCGCGCAACACTTCAAGTGTAAACCTCGAGGGTGATTCCTCCTAAGTTCACCTTGACGGTTACATCGAGTGGGCATCCGTCGAGGGTGATACCTTGGATTCCCCTGATGTTATGGACACACGGTTACTGTGACTTTACCCTTGAACCTTGTTAGAAACGGGTCGGCCCCGAGGGCGACCCGAGGGAGTTACTTTTACTGCAGAACTAGAGGGACAGGCGGTACCGCCCAGTAGAGGTGGACCTGAGTTCCCGACAGTCTTTCGCGAGACGGGCTGACCTGGACGATGCCCGAGATATGAATACGAGGCGTGGCCGGGCATTCTTGGCCCTTGCCGCAAGTCCTCGAGACGGGGCGACGGGGTCACATCGACCGTGAGTCTCTGCTCGTTACCGCACCACCAATACACTAACGGTTTGGATATGTGATCTGAATGGGCCTCTGGCCCAATAGCACTAACCATCACGCGGGAATAAATATGGGTACTCTGCATCGTATGCATCAGCCGAAAGCTCTGTTAGATGTCCAGTTCAGCATTGCGGCCGGGACGGACCGGCGCCCCCCTGGTGCCTGGCTTCCCCCTGCACGCAACGACTCGGAGTGCACAGGGCGATGGCCCAAGACCCCTGAGCACTTAGGATGTAGACCGACGGGGACCTCTCTGCTGAGCTCTAGGTAGGGTTGCGGTGTGTCGTTTGGCCGAGGCCGGGCATGACCCAGAAAGGTGTGTCCGGCTGAAGTTAAGTGAGTGTGGTGGGTAAGTTGGTGCACCCCTGCAGGGAAGAACTAATCTATGCATAGCCGGATCCTCGGTAACGGACGCTCGGAGTTGTATCCCGATCGATACAACTAGAACATAATGATGATATGAGATATGGATATTATGCCTCTGGGATTACTTTCTCGCAGGGAGTCGAGAAAGGATCTCTAGGTGAGGTTGAGACTTAATGATACTACTACTTCATACTGTACTAATCTACACTCTTCTAATGCTGCAAGACCGCTGAAGATGCTAGTCTTCGATAGGACTAGGCCTTCTCTCTATTCTGGCATTTCTGCAGCTCAGTCCACATATACAGCCTCCCTTTGATAATGTTGCATATGTAGTGTAGATCCTTGCTTGCTGAGTACTTAGGATGAGTACTCACGGTTGCTTTGCTTTCTTTTTCCCCCATACCCTTTTGGTGCAACCAGATGACGGAGCCCCGGATACAGCTGCCCTCGCCGACGATCGCTACTACTACCCCGAGGGTGGATACTTCTACGAGTTGGCCGACGACCAGGAGTAGGTTCAGAGGGTCCCACGCAGGAGGCCTGCGCCTTTCGATCGTAGCTTTTGTTTTGCCCCGCCTTTCTAGAGGCTTATCTATTTTTGTTTCATATCTGTACTCAGATATCTGATGCTTCCGCTGACGCTTGTATACGAGCTTATGTATTCGAGCCCTCGAGGCCCCTGGCCTGTAATATAAAGCTTGTATGCCTTCATTTATGTTTTAGAGTTGTGTTGTGATATCTTCTCGTGAGACCTTAGGCTTGATCGTGTGCATTTGCGTGTATGATTAGTGCACGATTGAGCTAGGGCGTCACAACTCCACTCCCAGTGCATGCAGTCTATGCTGCCAAGCATCCCTGGGAAGCCCCTGCTGGGATTCATCGCCAACGAGCGGGTTGTATCTTGAGGAGCCGGTTTCTCAAGTACTCAGGGCCAAACACAACAATCACAGCCTTGCAGAACTTGTACATGGAGTCTAGGCATGTAGACTCGCTCATGCGGACGTACTCATCAATGAGATCACCGGGCACTTCGTATGCAAGGATCCGGATGGCTGCAATGCATTTCTGATAAGATGAGAAGCCAATCTTTCCAAGGGCATCCTCTTTGCACTCGAAATAGTCATCGTATCTGACTACCCCCTCTCTAATATAGTTGAAAAGATTCCTACTCATACGAAAACGCCGCCGAAATTTCTGATGTTTGAACAGCGGGTTGGTTGTGTCAAAGTAGTCCTTCTAAAGAAGGAAATGGCCGCTCTCTCGGTTGCGATTCAATGCCAGAAGGTGCCCCGGGATCAAGCCACGGAACAACGGCCGCTGGCTATTAAGGTGGTGATGGACCAACACGACAGCCAAGATCTCCTCTTCATCATAGGACGAGGAATCGTCGGAGTCGCAAGGAAATTGTGGAAAAAGAACTCGTCGGCTGATTGCTTGTATCTGCGTTGGTATTTCCCCGAAGAGGAGGGGATGATGCAGCATAGCAACGGTAAGTATTTCCCTCAGTTATGAAACCAAGGTTATCAATCCAGTAGGAGAACCAAGCAACACTATGTAAACGGTACCTGCACACAAATAATAAATACTTGCAACCCAACGCGTAAGAGGGGTTGTCAATCCCTCCTTGGTAATGAGATAGATAAAATTGTATGAGATTGGATAAATAGATCTAGCGAAAACACAAAATAAAATAAGAAAGAAAAGTGCAGCAAGGTATTTTTGGGTTTCTGGAATAATAGATCTGAAAACAATCTGATAAAAGATAGACCCGGAGGCCGTAGATTTCACTAGTAGCTAATACGTCTCCATCATATCTACTTTCCTAACGCTTTTGCTCTTGTTTTGGACTCTAATTTGCATGATTTGAATGAAACTAACCCGGATTGACGTTGTTTTTAGCAGAACTACCATGGTGTTGTTTTTGTGCAGAAATAAAAGTTCTCGGATTTGGACGAAACTTTTTGGAGAATTATTTTGGAATAAATAAAGAATATTGGAACCAAGACCCACTGGAGGGAGGGGGCTGGCTGCCCACAAGACACCAGGGCGCGCTACCCCCCTCTGGCGCGCCCTGGTGGGTGGTGGGATTCTCGAGGCCCCGTTGACCCTAATTTCGACGCTATAAAATCCTATTTTTCCAGAAAAAAATAGGAGAGGAAGTTTCATCATGTTTTACAATACAGAGCCGCCGCCACCTCCTGTTCTTCATCGAAGGGCCAGATCTGGAGCCCGTTCAGGGCTCCAGAGAGGGGAATCTTTGGTCTTCGTCATCACCAACCATCCTCCATCACCAATTTCATGATGCTCCCCATCGGGAGTGAGTAATTCCTTTGTAGGCTCGCTGGTCGGTGAGGAGTTGGATGAGATTCATCATGTAATCGGGTTAGTTGTGTTAGGGCTTGATCCCTAGTATCCACTATGTTCTGAGATTGATGTTGTTATGACTTTGCTATGCTTAATGCTTGTCACTAGGGCCCGGGTGCTATGATTTCAGATCTGAACCCTTTATGTTTTCACCATTATATCTATGTTCGTGATCCGATCTTGCAAGTCATATGCACCTATTACATGTTATGATCCGTAAACCCCAAGGTGACAATAGTTGGGATACTTTCCGGTGATGACCGTAGTTTGAGGAGTTCATGTATTCACCATGTGTTAATGCTTTGTTCCGGTTCTCTATTAAAAGGAGGCCTTAATATCCCTTAGTTTCCTTATGGACCCCGCTGCCACGGGAGGGTAGGACAAAATATGTCATGCAAGTTCTTTTCCATAAGCATGTATGACTATTTACGGAATACATGCCTACATTATATTTATGAACTGGAGCTAGTTCTTTGTCGCCCTAGGTAATGACTGATATATGATGAATATCATCCAACGAATTCACAGATCCAATGCCTACGAGTTTTTCACATATTGTTATTGCTAAGTTACTACTGCTATTGCTACTGTCACAACTGCTACAAAATTATTGCTATCACTGTTACGTTACTATTACTGTTACCACTGCTATCAAACTATCATATTACTGTGCTAGTGATCACTTTGCTGCAGATATTTAATCTCTAGGTGTGGTTGAATTGACAACTCAACTGCTAATACTTACAAATATTCTTTGGCTCCCCTTGTGTCGAATCTATAAATTTGGGTTGAATACTCTACCCTTGAAAACTATTGTGATCCCCTATACTTGTGGGTTATCAAGACCTTTTTCTGGCGTCGTTGCCGGGGAGCATAGCTATATTTGTTGAGTCACTTGGAATTATTATCTATTTATCATTATGAAGAATCTGAAAGATACAAGAACCAAGATCGTTCCCTCTAAGACGAGGGGAGGTAAGCAATTGCCATCACACTCTGCGCTTGATTCACCTTCTGTTTTGAATAGACTTGCAACACCACCACATGCTATAAATCCTGATATGTCGCAAGTTATTGATGATGCTACTTCTACTATGAATGATGCTTATGATGATGCTAGTACCTTGCTTGATGATAATGTGCCACTAGGTGAATTTCTTGATGAACAAATTGCTAGAGCTAAAGATATTGAGAATGCTGAAACTGATGAAATTACTAAAACTGATGAAGTCTTTGAAACTGAAAACTATGAAACACCTACTAGACCTAGCTCTCCTAGATTTGAATTGCCTAAGATACCTGAGGGTTATGTTATGGATGGAGAGGTAGCTAGAGACTTTCTTGCTTGCAAGGATAGAGATGATCTTAAGAAATTATTATGCAAGCTGAAGGAAAAATCTTTGAATGCTAGAATGAATGTGATCCTAAGTTTGCTACTTCACCTATATTTGTTACTGATAAGGATTATGAATTCTCTGTTGACCCAGAGTTAATTATTTTGGTTGAATCTGATCCTTTCCAAGGCTATGAAACAGAAACTGTAGTGGCATATCTTACTAAGTTAAATGATATAGCCACCCTATTTGCTCATGATGAGAAAATTCGCTATTATTATATCCTCAAGTTATTTGCGTTCTCATTAAAGGGTGATGCTAAGATATGGTACAATACTCTTGCTCCTAGTTGTGTGCGTAATCCCCAGGATATGATTTATTACTTCTCTGAAAAATATTTTTCTGCTCATAAGAAACAAGCTGCCTTACAGGAAATATTTAACTTTGTGCAAATTGAAGAAGAGAGTCTCCCACAAGCTTGGGGGAGGCTTCTCCAATTACTTAATGCTTTGCCTGATCATCCTCTTAAGAAAAATGAAATACTTGATATCTTCTATAATGGACTAACTGATGCTTCTAGGGATTTCCTAGATAGTTGTGTTGGTTGTGTTTTCAGAGAATGAACTGTTGAACAAGTTGAGGAATTATTGAATAATATATTGAAGAATTATGATGATTGGACTCTTCCTGAACCACCGCCTAAACCCACTCCGAAGAAGAGGTGTATTTTATTTCTCAGTCCTGAAGATATGCAAGAGGCAAAGAAATGTGTGATGGAAAAAGGTATTAAAGCTGAAGATGTTAAGAATTTACCACCTATTGAAGAAATACATGGACTTGACACACCACCACCACAGGTGGTAGAGGTAAATTCTTTATTAAAGTTTGATGAAGGTTATATCCCTTACAATAAACATACTAGTCAATGCCTATATGAATTTGATAATTACATTATGAAGCAAGATCACTTCAATGCAAATGTTATGAAACAACTGAAACAAAATTCTGATATGATTGTTCGCTTGAGTGACTTGTTATTTAGAATCACTAATGATGTTAGAGGTGTAGGAAAACATGCCTCTATGGTTCAAACTCAGTTAGAACAAGTTGCTAAATCTCAAAAAGAATTGATTAGTGAAATGAACAATAATATAAATGATTATGCTGTTAGAGTAGCAACTATAGGACGCAAAATGACTTAGGAACCACTTTACCCTGAGGGACACCCTAAAAGAATTGAACAAGACTCTCAGAGAATTAACACTAATGCGCCTAGTCCTTCTAAAAAGAAAAAGAAAAATGATACGACTTTGCATACCTCTAGTGAACCTGAAATAGAAAAACTTCCTGAAGATAATAATGATGTCTCTACTTCTAATGCTGCAACTCAATCTGGTAATGAACATTCATCTAGTGATAGTGAAAATGATAATGATGATGTTCATGTAGATGCTCAACCAGACAATGATAAAGAACCAGATAATGATGTTGAAATAGAACCAGCTGCTGATCTTGATAACCCACAACCTAAAAATAAACGTTATTATAAGAGAGACTTTGTTGCTAGAAAACATGGTAAAGAAAGAGAACCATGGGTTCAGAAACCCATGCCCTTTCGACCAAAACCATCTAAGAAAAAGGATGATGAAGAATTTGAACGCTTTGCTGAAATGCTTAGGCCAGTCTTTTTGCGTACTCGTTTGACTGATATTTTAAAGATGGCCCCTTATGCTAAATACATGAAAGAAATTGTCACTAATAAAAGAAAAATGCCAGAAGCTGAAATCTCCACCATGCTTGCTAATTATTCTTTTAAGGATGGAGTACCTAAGAAACTTGGAGATCCAGGAATACCAACTATACCTTGCTCTATTAAAAGAAATTATGTCAAAACTGCTTTATGTGATTTAGGAGCTGGTGTTAATGTTATGCCTTTCTCTTTATATAAAAGACTTGATTTGAATAAACTCACACCTACTAAAATATCATTGCAAATGGCTGATAAATCAACTGCCATACCCATCGGTATTTGTGAGGATGTGCCCGTTGTTGTTGCAAATGTTACTATCTTAACAGACTTTGTTATACTTGAGATGCCCGAGGACGACAACATGTCGATTATCCTTGGTAGACCCTTTTTGAATATTGCAGGGGCTGTTATTGATTGCAATAAAAGCAAAGTCACTTTTCATATTAATGGTAATGAGCATACGGTGCACTTTCCAAAGAAACAATTTCAAGTGAATGGTATTAATGTTATTGAAAAGTCTCCGACAATTACTATTGGAAGTTTTCAACTCCCTTTACCTACTGCCAAGAAGAAATATGAAATACTTATTGTTGGGGATATGCATATCCCCGTTGAGGTAACTTAGTGCTTTACGACGGTTCTTCGGGTTCATGTTAATCGAAAGTGATTATTAATGAGACTTGATCGACCTTATTAATGGATTGTTTTAGAGAGACATGTGATCGATGAATTTAGTAGGCACAACCTTCTGCCCCTACTTTTAGTTTTCTGTTTTTCTTAGTTAAATAAAATAAAATGATATGTTTATCCTGTTTTCTGAATTTTGCGTGCAATAAAAAAGTGGTAAAAAATAAAAGTGCTCAGAATGACCTGAAATTTTAACACGATTTTTTTTAATATTTAAGAATTTATGGTGCAAATAACATCACGAGGGGGTGCCCCTGGTGCCCACAAGACACCAGGGCGCGCCAGCTACCCCAGGCGCGCCCTGGTGAGTAGTGGGCCCCACATGCCCCCCCTCACTTATCCCTTTAGCCTATGTCATCTCCTACCTCCAAAAAAATCACTCTTGCTCTCTCTCCCGTGTTCTTGCTCTCAAACCCACAGATTTTGATCTCTTTGCTCGAAGCTCCGTTTTCGAAACTGTTTTGGGGATTGCTAGTTGGTATGTGACTCCTCCATTGCTCCAATTAGTTTTTGTTCTAGTGGTTTAATTTTTGAGTATTTAGCTACTCTTGGTGCTGCTGTAAATGAGCTTGCATGTTGAATTCTTTGAGTTCCAAGTAGTTTGAATGCTTGATTTGACCTCTAGGCATCCATATGAGTAGTTGCTATCAACCTTGTGAAGTTTTGTTGACAAATTTTCGTGACCCAAAAATTTCAGAAAATTGTTCGCGAATAAAATGCACCTCTTTAGGTGTTCTTCGAGGAGGAGGTCCTTGGAGGCATCCTCGAGTAGGAGCTCGATACGACAATCCTATGTTGAGCCAAGTGCAAGCTCGATGCGGGACGCTGACACCAAATCGTGCCTATGGCCGTGTAACGAGTTCATGGTTGGTGCATGTATCAAGGAAGAATTTGAGCAGTATGTTCAAAACACCAAGCTCGCTCCTTTCATCGCAGATAAGTGCATCCAACATCTCAACCTCACAGAGAAGCTCACTAAGAAATTTAAATTTTATCCTCGTGAGTCTAGAGTTTCATTTAGCCTTTATAATAATGCTTTCACCATGCCTCTAGAATAGTTCTGTGTTGCATGTAAAATTCCATATTGGGGTTTGCTGGTCGAACCACCAAGGTCTGAGTATGAGTCGTTTTTTACTAGTCTCTGTTACGGTGAGGATAGAGGAGTGACACAAGCTAGAATAAAAAGTTTACATTTTCCATCAATTCATTACTTTGCACTCTTTAATGGCAAATGCATCTTGGGGAAACAAGATAGCAGCACACTATGTGCCCCTGACTTGAGCCTCTTACACACTGCTCTGATAGGAATTAAACGTTATAATCTTGGAGCGATCATTGCACGAAGGTTGCAACGCAACACTGATAGTGGTTACTTTTATGGTGGGATTTATGCCCCCCATGTAGCTAAGGAGCTGGGTGTGTCACCTTGGCCTAATGATCCCATTCTACCTACTCAGTACTTAGACTTTGAGGCAATGAAGCGCCATCAGTTCATTAAGGCCACAGCCACTAACTACACTTACAACTTGATGTTCAATAAAAGCCCTATTGTGCATGTTATTTTGCTTGCACCTGCTCTCTTTGATTATCACAGCAAAAGAAGATATTACATTCTTGAAAGCGAGGCCCACGAGTACAATGCGGCGGTCGAGGCTGCTCGATGATCTGAAGAGGCCGCACCAAGGGCCTCCGTGAGCTATCACTCTAACTATTATCCAGGCCGACGATGGTGATTACCAAGCTAGGCCAAAAGCCTCAGCTTGGGGGAGTACGTATTTCCACCGACATTACATTCATGTTCACACATTTCATTTCAGTTGTCGGTGCCCACACTTTTTCATTGTATTATCCATGCTAGATTTATTTTCTTGCTTTCTTCTTGTGTGTTTGAAAAAACTTTGAGAAAATCCAAAAAAAAATCTTGCTTCTTTTCGGTTTTTCTTTCTAGTTTAATTTAGTTGTAGTATTAAAAGAAAACCCAAAAATATTTCCCATTCCTTCTTTTGTTTGTTGGGAGCTTTCCCGTGTAAATAGTTTTTCTCATCCTTGTTTTTCTTTCTTTAATTTGTTTCCTTTTCAAGAAAAACTAAAAACTCCAAAAATATTTCAGCGTGTTTCTCTGAATTTCCTTTCTTTTCTTTTGTTGAGTCATACCAAGGGAAAGACCACGATGAAAATGTTGAGTGGCTCTCATATGCATTACTGTTGATTTAACAAAGAGCCTATATTATTTTGCCTTTCCCTCTGAATAAAATGTTGCAGATTCCAGCTTAGTCCACGACACTCTTGCACTATTATTATTTTCATGTCACTCGGTCATGCAAGTGAAAGGCAATAATGATGATATTTGATGAAGTGATTGTGGCAGGGAAAAGCGGGTATGAACTCAACTTGTTTTTTTGTAAATATGTTTAACTTATGTCGGTGCAACAAACATTCGTGTTTGGTTGCCCGGACTTATACACAGGCGTGCTGGCATTGCATGTCCTACACCAAGCTGAAAAACAAGACCAAACTAGAGAAACCGCTCTTCATGGGATCAAGGAGCGGATCAAGAAGACCAAGACAAGCAAGACAGCAAGGCATCACCTTGGGAAGGCCTCCCTTGCCGAGCAGGAGAGCCTGGCCGGGTCGAGGATGTCCCAGGGACAAGTCCAAGATTTCCCCGACAAGCTTGCCGGGTCCGCCAAGAACGAGGACTCCTGCCAAGGCACCACCGCTCCACCGCACCGCAATGCAAATCACTCATCAATGCGGTGTCAAGCCCCCAAGTGATTAAGTGGCTTCTGCTAAGCACGTGGCAGCCCATTGGAAGACAGATTACCCTCGCATGACACCCATCCAGAGGCGTGTCAAACAGATAAGCAGAAGATGATTAAGCGGCACAGCAGGCTTGCCGGGTTTTGCCCTTAGCATGACACCTAGCAGTGCATTTAATGCACTTTGTCCTAACTGCCAGAGTTAGGTATGATATCACTGTTAGCTATCTAATCACCAGATAAAGACTATTTTGCCACTGTGGTCACCCCTTAAGCTATAAAAGGAGGTCCAAGGCTAACTAGCAAAGGATTCGGACCCTTGCACCCTTGTACGCGCGTAGCTGCTCTCCCCGAGGCCACCTTGCCGGGTGATGTCTGCTAGAACTACGTCGGTTTTTTCCCAGAGAGGGAGGGATAATGCAGCACAGCGACGGTAGGTATTTCCCTCAGTGATGAGACCAAGGTTATCGAACTAGTAGGAGAACCACGCAACACCACGTAAACAGCTTCTGCACACAAAGAACAAATACTTGCAACCCGACGTGTTAAAGGGGTTGTCAATCCCTTTCGGGTAACGAGATAGATAAAATTGTAGTAGATTGAAAGATGCAAATAAAAGCAAATAAAATTCAGCGAGGTATTTTTGGGTTTTTGGATTAATAGATCTAAAAATAAAAGTTGCAAATAAATAAAAGAGCGAATAGCAAAATAGATCTTGAAGGCAAATATATTAAAGAAGAGACCCGGGGGCCGTAGTTTTCACTAGTGGCTTCTCTCGAGAAAAATAGCAAACGGTGGAAACAAATTACTGTTGGGCAATTGATAGAACTTCAAATACTCATGACGATATCCAGGCAATGATCATTATATAGGCATCACGTCCAAGATTAGTAGACCTACTCCTGCCTGCATCTACTACTATTACTCCACACATCGACCGCTATCCAGCATGCATCTAGTGTATTAAGTTCATGGAGAAACGGAGTAATGAAATAAGAATGATGACATGATGTAGACAAGATCTATTTATGTAGAAATATACCCCATCTTGTTATCCTTAATGGCAACGATACATACGTGTCGTTTCCCTTTCTGTCACTGGGATCAAGCACCGTAAGATCGAACCCATCACAAAGCACCACTTCCCATTGCAAGATAAATAGATCAAGTTGGCTAAACAAAACCCAAATACCGGAGAAGAAATACGAGGCTATAAGCAATCATGCATATAAGAGATCAAAGAAGACTCAAATAACTTTCATGGATAAAAAGATAGATCTGATCATAAACTCAAAGTTCATCGGATCCCAACAAACACACCGCAAAAAAGAGTTACATCATATGGATCTCCAAGAGACCATTGTATTGAGAATCAAACGAGAGAGAAAGCCATCTAGCTACTAACTACGGACCCGATGGTCTACAATGAACTACTCACGCATCATCGAAGAGGCACCAATGAGGATGATGAACCCCTCCGTGATGGTGTCTAGATTGGATCTGGTGGTTCTGGAACTTGCGGCGGCTGGAATTGATTTTCGTCGACTCTCCTAGGGTTTCTGGAATATTGGGGTATTTATAGAGCAAAGAGGCGGTGCGGGAGGCCCCCGAGGTGGGCACAACCCACCTGGGCGCGCCTGGGCCTCCAGGCGCACCCTGGTGGGTTGTGCTCCCCTCGGAGCACCCCCCAGGTGCTTCTCCGGCCCACTGGATGTCTTCTAGTACAAAAAAAATCCACAAAAAGTTTTGCTGCGTTTGGACTCCGTTTGGTATTGATTTCCTGCGATGTAAAAAACATGCAGAAAATAGTAACCGGCACTGGGCACTATGTCAATAGGTTAGTACCAAAAAATGATATAAAATGATTATAAAATGATTGTAAAACATCCAAGAATGATAATATAACAGCATGGAACAATCAAAAATTATAGATACATTGGAGACGTATCAGCATCCCCAAGCTTAATTCCTGCTCGTCCTCGAGTAGGTAAATGATAAAAACAGAATTTTTGATGTGGAATGCTGCCTAACATGTTCATCACATATTCTTTTCTTAATAGCATGGACATGTGGACTTTTATATGGTTCCAAGCAATAGTCTAGTTTTGACATGATAACTTAAATACTCAAGCATATGAACAAGCAACCACGTCTTTCAAAATATCAACGCTAAAGCAAGTTATCCCTAGCCCGTCATGCTCAATCGATCTATTCATGAAACACACTCGAATATTAGCTACACCCAATGCTCAAGTACGATCATAGTGCCCCTTAGTTGGTGCTTTGTAAGAGAAGATGGAGACTCAAATTAAAAATAAAAATTGCATAAAGGAAAAGAAAGGCCCTTCGCGGAGGGAAGTAGGGATTTGTAGAGGTACCAGAGCTCAAAGCTTAAATTGAGAGATAAAAACATTTTGAGAGGCATACTTTTCCCAGCAACGAAAACGACTTAGAGCTCCCAACACTTTCCATGCTAGATATATCATAGGCGGTTCCCAAACAGAAAATAAAGTTTATTCCTTTTTCCACCATTTCTTTCACTTTCCATGGCTAGCCGTATCCACGGGTGCCCTCCATACCAACACTTTCCAAGGAATTTATTATTTGACAACATAAAGTAAATTCATTTTTCATTTCGGGACTGGGCATCCCAAATACCTTTGCCGTACTCTCGTGCAATGACAAGTGGATAAACACTCATCGTGAGAATAACACATCTAGCATGGAAAATATCGGCCACCCCTCACCGCCTCGCGAGCGGTACGAGCACACAAAAGAGAAATTTATTTTGAAAATTAGAGATGGCACATACAAATTTGCTTAGAACGACATGGAAATACCGCATATAGGTAGGTATAGTGGACTCATATGGCAAAACTGGTTTAAAGTGTTTTGGATGCACAAGTAGTGATCATACTTGGTGCAAATGAAGGCTAGCAAAAAGATTGAGAAGCGCCCAACCAAGAAACAAATAATCTCGTAAGCAAGCATTAAGCATAAGTAACACCAAATAATGCACCATAAGTAAGATATAATTTCATTGCATAACTATTGACTTTCGTACTTGCATAGGGAATCACAAACCTTAACACCAATATTCTTGCTAAAGCACAATTACTCATCAACATGGCTCACATATTATATCGTCATATCTCAAAACTATTACAAAGAATCAAGTTTATTTTGTCCAATGATCTTCATGAAAGTTTTTATTATATCCTTCTTGGATATCTATCACTTTGGGACTAGTTTCATATGTTGCTTTTAATAAGCTCAAACAAATATAAGTGAAGAACATGAGCATAATATTTCTTTCTCTCAAATTAATCTAAGTGAAGCAAGAGAGAATTTCTTCAAAATTTTACTAACTCCCAAATAAATCTAAGTGAAGCAAGAGAGAATTTCTTCAAAATTTTACTAACTCCCAAATAAATCTAAGTGAAGCATGAGAGCATTTCTTCAAAATTAACAAAGCACACTGTGCTCAAAAAGATATAAGTGAAGCACTAGAGCAATTCCAAGGCTCTAAAAATTTAAGTGAAGCATAGGAGCAAGCATATCATAGTTTTTGGCACTCTCAAAAAGGTGTGTCCAGCAAGGATTCAAGACTTAAAATAAAAAGCAAAACAAGAAAAGACTCAAATCATACAAGACGCTCCAAGCAAAACTCATAATATGTGACGAATAAAAATATAGTTCCAAGTAAAATACCGATGGTCGTTAGAAGAAAGAGGGGATGCCACTCGGGGGCATCCCCAAGCTTAGTTGCTTGATACTTCTTGAATATTATCTTGGGGTGCCTCGGGCATCCCCAAGCTTAGCCTTTTGCTAATCCTTATTCCTTCATCCATCGTAATATCACCCAAAACTTGAAAACTTCAATCACACAAAACTCAACAAAACCTTCGTGAGATCCGTTAGTATAAGAAAACAAATCACTACTTTAAGTACTATTGCAAACCCATTCATATTTTATTTTTGCATTATATCTACTGTATTCCAACTTTTCTATGGCAAAAACTCTTCAAAGAAAACCATAGAATCATCAAAACAAGCACACAACGCAAAGAAAATGGAATCTGTCAAAAAAAGAATAGTCTGTAGCAATCTGAAAACTTCGAATACTTCTGTAACTCCAAAAATTCTGAAAAATTAGGACAACGTGAGAAATTTGTTTATTAATCTTCTTCAGAAAGAATCAACTCAAAATCACTCTTCTGTAAAAAATAAGAATTGTTTTCCTGAGCGCAAAAGTTTCTGTTTTTCAGCAAGATCAAATCGACTATCACCCAAATCAACCCAAAGGCCTTGCTTGGCACAAACACTAATTTAAACCACAAAAACACATCTAACCAGAGGCATAATTGGGTATTTTATTGAAAACAGCAAGAAAACCAAAAAGCAAAAAGATACAAGTTGGGTTGCCTCCCAACGAGCGCTATCGTTTTACGCCCCTAGCTAGGCATAACGCAGAAGATCTACGTGTTGTCAACTTTGTTTCGAGATCCATAAGATGCCCTCATGATTGATTCATAAGGTGGCATAATTCTTGTCCTAGGGAAGTGCTCCATACCCTTCCTTAGTGGAAATTGAAATTTAATATTGCCTTCTTTCATATCAATCACGGCACCAATAGTACGTAAAAATGGTCTACCAAGAATAATTGGGCAAGACGGATTGCAATCAATATCAAGAACAATAAAATCTATGTGCACATAATTCCTATTTGCAAGAATAAGAACATCATTAATTCTTCCCATTGGCTTTTTAATAGTAGAATCCGCCAAGTGCAAATTTAAAGAGCATTCTTCAATATCGGTAAGACCAAGCACATCACACAAAGATTTAGGAATTGTAGAAACACTAGCACCCAAGTCACATAAAGCAAAACACTCATAATTTTTAATCTTGACTTTGATAGTAGGTTCCCATTCATCATGTAGTTTTCTAGGAATTGAAACTTCTAATTCCAACTTTTCTTCAAAAGCTTTCACCATAGCATCAACAATATGTTTAGTAAAAGCTTTATTTTGTTCATAGGCATGGGGTGAATTTATCATGGATTGCAACAAAGAAATACAATCAACTAAAGAGCAACTATCACAATTAAAGTCTTTGTAATCCAAAATAGTGGGCACATCACTAGTTAAAGTCTTGACCTCTTCAAACCCACTTTTATCAAAATTTTCAACAAGATTTTCACCCTCCAAATTATCGGGACGCCTTCTAGCTAAAGTTGACTCTTTTCTAGTCCCTTTATCATCAATCTTAATTTTACTAAACAAAGAATCAATAGAAGAAACACCAATCATTTTAAGATCTTCATCACTTTTATGAAAGCAATCACTCGAAAACGCTTTTTCTAAAAATTCTCGTCTAGCTCTAAGCATAGCGGTTCTTTTCTTACTTTCATCCATAGAAACATAAAGAGTTTTAATAGATTCCTCAACCTTAGGCACAAAAATTTTCATCTTGAGATTTTCCACATCATGAGAAATTCTATCAATACTTCTAGACATATCATCAATCTTATTAAGCTTTTCTTCGATTGTAGCATTGAAAACTTTTTGAGTATTGATAAATTCTTTAATATTATTCTCAAGATCAGAGGTGTTCCTATTATTATTATAAGAAGGATTACCATAGGAATTACCATAATTATTAGAGGAATTACTAGGAAAAGGCCTAGGATTAAAATTACCTTTATAAGCATTGTTATTAAAGTTGTTTCGCGAAAAAAAGTTCACATCTATGGCATCACTATTTTGCTCAATCAAAGTAGACAAAGGCATATCATTAAAATCAATAGGAGCATTTTTATTAGCAACCAACTTCATAAGAGCATCAACTTTTTCACTCAAAGAATTTATTTCTTCTACCAAATTAACTTTTTTACTAGTAGGAGCCCTTTTGGTATGCCATTCTGAATAATTTGCCATGATGTTATCTAGTAATTTAGTAGCTTCACCCAAAGTAATTTCCATAAAAGTACCCCCCGCGGCAGAATCTAAAAGATTACGAGAAACAAAATTCAATCCCGCATAAAAAATTTGTATGATCATCCAAAGATTTAACCCATGAGTTGGGCAATTCCTTAGCATCATTTTCATCCTTTCCCAAGATTGTGCAACATGCTCATGCTCAAGTTGCTTGAAATTCGTGATCTGGGTTCTAAGGGAAATGATTTTTGTGGGCGGAAAAAACTTAGTAATAAAAGCATCCTTGCACTTATTCCAAGAATCGACACTATTGCGAGGCAAAGAGGGAAACCAAATTTGTGCGTGATCTCGCAAAGAAAACGGAAATAATTTCAACTTCACAACATCATTGTCCACATCTTTTTTCTTTTGCATATCGCATAATTCCATGAATGTGTTAAGATGGGACGCGACATCCTCATTAGGAGTACCGGAAAACTGATCTTTCATAACAAGATTCAACAAAGCAGTATTAATATCACATGTCTCCGCGCTAGTGGCGGGAGGAGCAATCAGAGTGCTAATATAATCATTGTTGTTGGTATTTGAGAAATCACACAACTTGGTGTTCTCTTGAGTCATGGTGACTTCGCAACAAGATTGCACTCAAAAACAAATCTGACGAGAAAACGGCGAACGAAAAAGAGGGCAAATAAAATGGCAAATTTTTGTGAAGTGGGGGAGAGGAAAACGAGAGGCAAATGGCAAATAATGTAAATTGCAAGGAGATGAGATTTGTGATTAGGAACCTAGTTGATGTTGATGATGTCTCCCCGGCAACAGCGCCAGAAACTCCTCTTGATGTCTGCTAGAACTACGTCGGTTTTTCCCCAGAGAGGGAGGGATGATGCAGCACAACGACGGTAGGTATTTCCCTCAGTGATGAGACCAAGGTTATCGAACCAGTAGGAGAACCACGCAACACCACGTAAACAACTCCTGCACACAAAGAACAAATACTTGCAACCCGACGTGTTAAAGGGTTGTCAATCCCTTTTGGGTAACGAGATAGATAAAATTGTAGTAGATTGAAAGATGCAAATAAAAGAAAATAAAATTCAGCGAGGTATTTTTGGGTTTTTGGATTAATAGATCTGAAAATAAAAGTTGCAAATAAATAAAAGAGCGAATAGCAAAATAGATCTTGAAGGCAAATATATTAAAGAAGAGACCCGGGGACCGTAGTTTTCACTAGTGGCTTCTCTCGAGAAAAATAGCAAACGGTGGAAACAAATTACTGTTGGGCAATTGATAGAACTTCAAATACTCATGACGATATCCAGGCAATGATCATTATATAGGCATCACGTCCAAGATTAGTAGACCTACTCCTGCCTGCATCTACTACTATTACTCCACACATCGACCGCTATCCAGCATGCATCTAGTGTATTAAGTTCATGGAGAAATGGAGTAATGCAATAAGAACGATGACATGATGTAGACAAGATCTATTTATGTAGAAATATACCCCATCTTGTTATCCTTAATGGCAACGATACATACGTGTCGTTTCCCTTTCTGTCACTGGGATCAAGCACCGTAAGATCGAACCCATCACAAAGCACCACTTCCCATTGCAAGATAAATAGATCAAGTTGGCTAAACAAAACCCAAATACCGGAGAAGAAATACGAGGCTATAAGCAATCATGCATATAAGAGATCAAAGAAGACTCAAATAACTTTCATGGATAAAAAGATAGATCTGATCATAAACTCAAAGTTCATCGGATCCCAACAAACACACCGCAAAAAAGAGTTACATCATATGGATCTCCAAGAGACCATTGTATTGAGAATCAAACGAGAGAGAAAGCCATCTAGCTACTAACTACGGACCCGATGGTCTACAATGAACTACTCACGCATCATCGGAGAGGCACCAATGAGGATGATGAACCCCTCCGTGATGGTGTCTAGATTGGATCTGGTGGTTCTGGAACTTGCGACGGCTGGAATTGATTTTCGTTGACTCTCCTAGGGTTTCTGGAATATTGGGGTATTTATAGAGCAAAGAGGCGGTGCGGGAGGCCCCCGAGGTGGGCACAACCCACCTGGGCACGCCTGGGCCTCCTGGCGCGCCCTGGTGGTTTGTGCTCCCCTCGGAGCACCCCCCAGGTGCTTCTCCGGCCCATTGGATGTCTTCTGGTCCAAAAAAAATCCACAAAAAGTTTCGCTGCGTTTGGACTCTGTTTGGTATTGATTTCCTGCGATGTAAAAAACATGCAGAAAATAGCAACAGGCATTGGGCACTATGTCAATAGGTTAGTACCAAAAAATGATATAAAATGATTGTAGAACATCCAAGAATGATAATATAACAACATGGAACAATAAAAAATTATAGATACGTTGGAGACGTATCACCGGGCTTGAGCATTGCGTGCTCGTCGTGTTCTCTCATCCAATCCACCAAAGTAGGAGTAGGGTTTTACGCTTCCCAGTGGCCCGAACCTGGGTAAAAACCACCAGCGTCACCACCGCCGTGTTTGTCCATGGCCTCTGCTCTTTGTGCAACGTGATCTTCCACCTTACCAAACCATAAGGGGCCGATGGCCCCATAGATGATTGTGTCTACGCATGACATCTTTGGTGCGCCAGGTAGGGGGAATCGCTTGCGCGAACCTGAGGTTGTGAACAACGCGTCCATCATCAACATCGTCTTCATTCATGGCGCCCAAGAAGAAACCCGGCGCTACCGCGCACCCTTCCACTTCGAAGACCCCCTTGCACACGGCCACGGACGCCGTTGGTGCCACGGTGGCGTTGGGAGGAGCGGGTATTGCGGGGGACGCTACCGGCGCAGGCGGCGCCGTCGTTGTGTTCCTCGCAGACGAAGCCGGTGCAGGAGGTGCCGGGGGAGCGCAACATCAACCACATCCCAACGGGCATGACCCACAAGTTGCGGGTGGAGGGAACGTTCAATCTCCACCACCCCGCCGCACTAGCGGGGGCAGCTGCAGGAATGATGGCCGCTCTGGTGCGAGTCATGACCCTCTAGTCATGCCTACCACGGGCGCGGCCACTGAGCGCGTGCCTCGCCCAGAGCGGGGCGAGCAAGACGGAGCACCAAACAGGGTTGCCGATCCCCGAGCGAAGCCCGCTCATCTCCAGACTGCCCTGGCAGCCGGTTCGCGACGACATGAACGCGGCGCCGCCCCTGCTGGTCCTACCAGGAGTCGAGCGATGTCGCGGTCTGCCTCGTCATCTATGTCGAGCACGGCTACGGAAGCCATGGCGCGGGCCCAACTTCTACTGAGGTTCCCACCAGTGGCTGATCAAATGGATGAATGGAGAGCCACCATCTAGAGTTTGATCGGCTTCGCTGAAGCTGGAAAATCGCAGCAGGAAGAGCCATCACGGCACCCGCGAACTGCAATAGCAGCCCGGGCTAGTGGCCGCGCAGAGGAGGCCGCGCCAACGGTGCAATCTCCTCCGCGACAGCAGGCCCAAAGGCGACAGCAGCAAGAATAGCATGTCCGCGAGCCTGACAAAGCATCGATGGCCTCTTCTGATCCGTGAGCCCATCGGGACCAGCGGCAGGTCCTGGAGGATCGGCGGAGGAAAGATGCGCGCGTCACCATAGAGCGACACCGGGAGACTCGCCGTCAATCTGACAGGCGAAATGGCCCAGACGTTGACGAACCCGCGCCCAGTGATGGCGGGTACTTGCCTTACGAGGTTGGGTGCCCCGCCTTCACTCGCGAGCTGCGGCAAGTCCGCTGGCTGTCTGCCCACGTCTTCAAACCCGAGTTACCAGAAAAATATGATGGAAAGTTGAATCCGGCAAAATTCTTGAGCATTTACACAATTGCCGTTCAAGCCGCCGGGGCAGGGATGAGAAAGTGTTCTCCAACTACTTCCCTTTGGCGCTCAAGCCAAACGTGAGGTCGTGGCTGATGCACCTGCCAGAGAATTCCATTTCGTCATGGTCTGACATGTGCAACAAATTTGTTGGCGCCTTCACGGGTGGCCACCAAGAGCTAGGACGGCCCAGCGATCTGCAAGTCCTTCCACAGAAGGAAGGGGAAATCTTGCGGAAGTACATGCAAAGGTTCAGTCGAGTACACCGTAACATTCCAGAGATACATCCAGCAGCTGTGATTGCTGCATTCCATTCGAACGTGTGCAACAGAAGGATACAGTCCAAGATGAACGTTCGGCTGCCCAAGACTGTCAATGAGTTGTACACGTTGGCAGATAAATGTGCTCGGGCAGAGGAGGTAAGGCGAATCCCCGGAGAAGAGGATGGCGTCGAGGTCGATTCAGAGGATGACGACCAGGCCACCAACCCTAAGAGGAGGAGTCGGAAGCGCAAGGATAAGTCAGTATTGGCCGTTGAGAACCCTGGCAACCTCAACACTGGCAAGAAGGCCAAAACCGAAGCCCCCGGTAAGGAGGCTGCCGCATGCGTTGATTGCCGGGAGGCTGCGGCGGCAGAGAAAGCTGGGAAGTCTGATGGGCCATACTGCAAGATCCACCACACCAAAGGTCACGATCTCCAGGAATGCCACCAAGTCGAGCATCTTGTCAAGAAGCAGAAGGCAGAATATGAGAAAAGGGACAGGGAGAAGGACTAAGAGGGTGCTAGAGGAAAGGGCCGTGGCGGTAGAGGAGGCCGCCGTGGCAAGGCCCCGCAGCAAAAGGAGAAACCTGCTAGAGGCCGTGAGAAGAAAGAAGAAGATGGTGAGAGTGGCGAAGGGGATGAAGAAGAAACCAGCGAGCAAGAATTCCAGAAAGCAACTGAAGCCATGTGCGTTGACGGAGGTGCATCTCTGCACTCCTCTCATCGCCAGCTCAAACAGTGGGCGCGAGAGGTTAATGTTGTGGAGCCGGCTGCAGACTCTCGGAAACCGCTCAAGTGGTCCCGCACGCCTATCATCTTTGATGAAGAGGATCACCCCAACGATCCGCAATCTCAAGGTCACAAAGATGCTAGTTGACGGCGGGACTAGGTTGAATCTGATCTCCCCCAAAGTGGTCAGCAAGTTGCAGATCCCTGATGAGGAACTCAAGGTTACTGGTACGTTCCAAGGAATCAACCCCGACAGGAGCCGTCCTAAGGGAAAAAATCACGCTGCTGGTGACGTTTGGTGGGGAGCTAAACTACCGGACTGAGTGGATTGTGTTTGACATTGTTGAGCTCCCCTTGCCGTACCACGGGATCCTTGGCCATCCAGCTCTGGCAAAATTCATGGCAGCATCCCACTATGCTTGCAACACCTTGAAGATGCCAGGACCGTTGGGCGTCATTTCCATTCCGTCAGATAAGAAAGGTGCAGTCATATGTGTGGATTAGATGTATCGAGATGTGGTAGCAGCTGAGGCTGCTGAAGCCACGGCTCCTGCCAAGGAGGCAAAGAAGGGAAAGAAAGCTAGCAGTGATGCCGGCAAAGACTCTGGGAAGCGTGCCTCTTCGGAGTGCGCTGCACCTGTTGAGGACCTGTCGAAGAGTTCCACTAGCAAAAGGCCTAAGGCTACTCCACTTGCTGTGAAAAGGGTCCCAACAAGGCAGGATGGCGCTGACGGTACATTCGCCATCAACGCCATCCTTGATGACAAATAGGAAAGCGCGCTCGTTGCCTTTCTGCGGGCGAATGTTGATGTGTTTGCTTGGCAACCATCTGACATCCCCGGAGTTCCCAGGGAGGTAATCAGGCACCACCTTGCTGTCTGCCCTCACGCCTAGCCCGTCAAGCAAAAGGTCAGGAACCAAGCTTTAGAGCGGCAGCAGTTCATTGTCGAGGAAATCAAGAAACTTGAAGCAGCTGGTTTGGTCAGGGGAGTGCTCCATCCAACATGGTTAGCAAACCCAGTGGTAGTGCGCAAGGCAAATGGGAAATGGAGGCTATGCATTGACTTCACAGACTTAAACAAAGCGTGCCTGAAGGACCCTTTCCCCCTGCTGCGCATCGATCAGATCGTAGACTCCACTTCCGGGTGTGATCTACTTTCCTTTCTGGATGCGTACTCTGGATACCATCAGATATTCATGTCCAAGGAAGACGAAGAGAAGACCGCATTCATAACTCCATGTGGCACGTACTGCTTTGTACGTATGCCTTTCGGGTTAAAGAGCACTGGATCCACTTTTGCAAGAGCAGTACAGATTGGTTTCGAACCACAGCTGCACAGAAACATAGAAGCTTACATGGATGATATAGTGGTCAAAACCAAGGACAAGTCAACACTCATTCAAGATTTGGAAGAGACCTTTGCGAACTTGCGCAAGATCCAACTTGAAGTTGAACCCTGAGAAGTGTGTGTTTGGTGTTCCCTCCGGCAAGCTACTTGGCTTCTTTGTGTCTCGCCGAGGGATAGAGGCCAACCCCGACAAGATCAAAGTGATCGAGCAGATAGAAGCACCCAGGACTGTCAAAGATGTGAGGTGCTTAACTGGATGCATTGCCGCGCTAAGTAGGTTCATTTCCAAGTCTGCCGAACGCGCCTTGCCTTTCTTCAAAATTTTGAAGAAGGCAGGTCCGATGAAGTGGACCCCAGAGGCAGAAGCAGCGCTGCAAGACCTAAAAGCCTACCTTTCCTCTGCTCCCACCTTAGTCGCTCCTAAACCACAAGAGCCGTTGCTGCTGTACTTAGCGGCAACGAACCAATTGGTTAGTGCAGCGCTGGTGGCGCAGCGGGAAGCGGATGAAGATGCAGCTGCCACAACTGTCCCTTCTGGAGATGAAGCTGAACTAGTCACGGCAGAATTGGGAGCAGATCTAGGGGAAGCAGGGCAAGTTGGATCAGGCAATCCCAAGACCACGACAAAGAAGAAAGTGGTGCAACGCCCAGTGTACTTTTCAGCTCCCAGTTACAGGGGGCTAGGTTAAGGTACTCTGGGGTTGCAAAAATTGATCTTCGGCCTCATCATGGCCTCGAGGAAACTGCACCACTACTTCCAAGCCCACGAGATCATGGTTGTCACCCATTTCCCACTGCAGCGCATACTGAGGAACCCTGAAGCTACCGGCAGGATAGTTGAATGGGCACTAGAGCTATCAAGTTTTGGCTTGAAGTATGAAAGTACCTCAACCATTCAGAGCAGAGCGTTGGCAGAGTTCATTGCAGAATGGACGCCCACTCCAGATGAAGTAATACCAGAAACAATTATCCCCGGCAAGGAGGCGCCTCAGGAGTGGACCATGTACTTTGATGGTGCTTTCTCATTGCAGGGCGCTGGACCTGACCTGCTTCTTGTTGCACCCACCGGAGAGCACCTCAAATATGTGGTTCAAATGCACTTTCCCCGGGAGAAGGCCACCAACAACACTGCTGAGTATGAGGGGCTCCTTGCGGGGCTCAGAATCGCGGTGGAGTTGGGAATCAAGAAGTTGATCATCCGTGGAGACTCGCAGCTTGTGGTAAGACAAGTTAACAAGGATTACCAGAGCTCGTTGATGGAGGCATATGTAGAGGAAGTGAGAAACTTGGAGGAGCACTTTGATGGATTACAAACAGAGCACGTGCCACGTGCGGAAAACAACATTGCTGATCATTTATCAAAGTGCGCGGCCCAAGAGCTCCCTGTGGAACCAGGAACCTTTGTCCTCGACCTAACTCAACAAACAGTGTCCCCTTCAATGATGGCCAGAAAAAGGAGGAAGTTGGACTCCGGCAAGTATCTCCCAGCAGGGCTTCCCGAAGCCGCCGGTGGAGAGGCTGTCGGGAAAAACTCTGCTTCGGTTGGTGAGCAGCACCCTATCACGGAACCACGAGGTCTTGCGATTGCGGTGAGCGCTCCCACGAACGAGGAAGTGCCATTAGTCCTTGTTGTTGAGCCTTAGGCTCCAACTTGGGCACAACACATTGTCCATTTCCTCCAAACAGGAGAACTTCCAGAAGAGCAAGAAGAAGCTGAAAGAGTAGCCCGAAGGTCCAATATGTACCAGTTTATCGATGATACACTATACAGGAAAAGGCCGAATGGTGTGAAATTGAAGTGCATTTGCCGGGAGGATGGGCAGAAGCTGCTCGCAGAGATACATGGGGGTATGTGTGGTTCTCACATTGGATCAAGAGCCCTGGCTGGAAAAGCTTTCTGGCAAGGTTTCTACTGGCCCACAACCCTCCAGGATGCAACTGAGCTAGTCACCAAATGTGAAGCCTGCCAGTTCCACTCCAAGAACATTCATCAACGAACTCAAGCTCTCCAGACGATCCCTTTATCCTGGCCATTTTTGGTCTGGGGGCTCGACATCCTGGGCCCCTTCCCCCATGCTACCAGGGGCTTTGAATTCTTGTACGTTGCAATCGACAAGTTTACGAAGTGGCCAGAAGTGGAGCTAGTGAGGAAGGTGACCGCACAGTCAGCTATCAAGTTCTTGAAAGGATTGGTGTGCCATTTTGGAGTACCCGCCAGAGTGATCACCGATAACGGCACCCAATTCACGAGCTGCACCTTCATGCAGTACATACAAAACCTTGGGAGCAAGGTCTCTTTTGCCTCCGTTGCTCATCCCCGGAGCAATGGACAAGCTGAAAGGATGAACGCTGAAGTGCTGCGTGGGCTCAAGACGAGGACTTTTGACAAGCTGCAGAAGTGCGGCAAACGTTGGATCGATGAGCTGCCGGTGGTTCTTTGGTCCCTTCGTATGACACCGAATCGAGCCACAAGACAGACTCCCGTCTCCCTAGTCCAAGGGGCAGATGCAGTGCTCCCCACGGAACTCATATACGGGTCACCTCGAGTACTTGCCTACGATGAAGTAGAGCAAGAGCAGCTCTGGCATGACGATGCCGTGCTCCTCGAGGAAGATCGTCTCCGGACAGCTGTGCGTGCTGCACGCTACCAGCAAGCCTTAAGCCACTATCATAGCCGCAGGATTCATGCCCAGAGCCTTGAGGAAGGCGACCTTTTTTCTTAGGCATGTTCAATCCGCCAAGGGTTCCAACAAGTTGATGCCAAAGTGGGAAGACCCTTACCGGGTAGTACGAGTCACCAGACCTGGCGCGGTCCGTCTGGAGAACGAAGATGGCATTAAGGTGCAAAACTCATGGAATATTGAGCATCTTCGCAAGTTCTACCCGTAAGGCGCGGCTGCCGGGCTCAGCCCCGGCAACCACCTTTTGTACAAGCCTTGCCGATGTGCATGTAACCCTTCATACAAAGCCAGGCGCAGACCCTGTCCAAAGATAATAAAATGAAGTGCTGGCGCCTAAAAACCTGCATGCATGTTTATTTTAGCATGATTCTGCCATGGTCACTTAAGAGAGGGTCATATGCTATTGTTTTCCACTGCACTAACCACAGGGCCCCTGCCGTGGATAAATTCCCACCCTCAAACATTTGTGCTCCCATCTTTTGATTTGAGGATTACTTCAATCAAATTAGTTGCAGTGGCATTTGTGAAAAGGGTTGGCAAGTGCCAGTTCTCTTCCACGCTCCCAGGCTCGCCGGGCCAAACCTCGCAGCAGCAATGGAAGGGGCCGGCAAGATATCTTGCCGGAAAACCTTGTTTACTTGAAAGTATAAAGGAGTCACTCCTCTGCATGAGTATGATACATGCACAAGTGCTCGACAAACATGTATTTTTTCATTAATACGCGGATAAACAAGTACAAGCTTTACATAGTACAAATATAGCTGAGAATATTTCATGATTTAAGATAAAGTTTGGCAAGTGCCTACATATTTTAGGCTGAAAAAAGATAAGTGCCCCGTGATGCCTTTCTTGTCCCTCTCCCCCTAGGAGCTACAGTGGGAGGTGAAGAGGGCAAAAAGAGTGCCTGGGCAGAAGCCCAGCCTGACCCCATCAGGGCCCGCGGGACGCAGTCTGACAAGATCGAGAGGGGCGGGGGCGAAGACGACGGACGGAGAGAGCGGCTAGGTGATGCCCTAGTCACCACCGCCAGCAACATCGGAACATGGCAGGAGGGTCCCCGACAGGGAAGATGAAGCCGGAGTCCACGGGGATGTCTGCCGGGGTCCAGCTGGAGGAGGCGGAGGCATCCACACCCAACACCCCGGCAAATCGCTCCGCCGGGGAGAAGACCAAGTGCAGATGATGGTGATGTCGGTGCCTTGCTGACGATGACGGTGCGTCCGGCGCTCAGCTGGAGTCCGAGCCATCGTCCTCCCACTCAGTGCCGTCGTCATCGCCATCACTATCCTCTTTGTCACTGTCGCTCGAGGAGGAGCTTTAATCGCCGGTCGAGCTCTCCGCGCAGCACCCTAAGCGAGCACCCGAACGCCCGAAGACCTTGATGGAGAGCAGATTGACCTCCATTATCCTGAAATGGAGAACGTGCCCCGCCGCCAAGCTGTGGGCACAAGCGAAGGTTTTCCATCCACACCGGAGAAGCATGACATGAGGCGCGGGGAACTCTACGTCCGCCCACATACTGTCGTTACAGCAGCCCCTCATGTGCAGCCTCAATCCTGGCGGCTGTTCTACCTCCATCACCCTTGCGAACGGGGTGGGAAGCCGAAGACGGCTGCGCAGTGGCCCACGCAGTTTGACGATGAACTCCAACGGCTGATCCCCGGCGTGGCCTTCCATTGGTTCCACGGCGACAGGGGGAGGAGCGACCAGGGCACCGCCACGTCCTCCTCGGCCCTGAGTGCCACGACGACCACGCCCACGTCCGACGACGCCACCTTGTGCGCTGGACTCTGCACATGCATCCCCAGCAGGAGGAGGGAGGCGCTGCCGAGAAGAGACCCTCGTCGCCACCACTGGAGGTCGACCACGTCCTCTTCCCCTCACCATAGTGGAAGAAAGATACCAGAAGAAGGAGGAGATGTGTGTGGGTTAGCCCCTCTCCCCCGTTCCCTTTTATAGGGGAGCGTGGCCGGGGGCTGGCTCCTCACCACCCGGAAGGCAACCATCCTACTCCACCAATCCTGCCCCTCTACGTCACTGACGGCGTCCAGAATCAACAGCCGCCCTCCTGGGCCTATCCACGGCACCTAGCTTTCTGTCATGGCACTCATTCCCGCGCCCTACGCATCCGCCACCAACCCTGCACAATGCATGCAGCGTACATGGCGGAAACAGTAGGCATAGTGGGTGAGCAAAATGGCAGTTACCTCCCCATGAACATGGGCAACCCATGAGCCATTATGTGGATAACCCCACGTCGTTTCGCACGGCTCGCGGGAAAATCGGAAACGGATTCAATCACAGGTTAATGAATAAGCAGGGAAGATACCAAGAAAGACATAAGTCCCATTGCAGTTTGGCCAAAGTATACGCCTATGTATTTGTTGGGGCCTACCCCAACGATGCCAGGCGGCACGTATGGGCCAGGCCCGGTGTGGCACCCCGGCTCAGAGGAACGTTTACCTTGCATTGCCAGCCCAGAGATCAAGTCTTCTGGCAACACACAACAACTTGGTACAAAAAACATCCGCTTTATTGATGCTAGCGGAAACATAGGTGCGATATTACATCAAGTAACGAGGCCAAGCAGCACACCCGGTGCGGCTGAACAATATGTACATTATTTAATGAACATGAAGGGGGCCTCGATCACGACAACTACGTGGCAGCGGAACGATGATGAAGCGGAACTCCATAGCACAGGGACACCGATGTGGACATGATCTGGAAATGGGAAGCATTCCGATCCGGTAAGACTTTCCTGAAATCTGGCATGCCACGCTAGGTCAGTACATTGAATGTACTTGCAAGCTCACAACAAGCAAAAGCATAATGGCAAACAATATCATGACAATTAAGCATGTTAAATGCAATGCGACAACATGCTATGAATGCAGTGAATCAAACTTGTGCTCCGAGTCCCTCGGACTCTCTTACCGAACGGGTTACCTCGTAACCATCATCATCATACGGTGATCACTCTCGGATTACAAACGAACCAACACTTTGGTTCCCATGATAACGACCATCTTCATGGTCTCACAAATCTCATCACTTAACCAATGCCAAGCATAATCATTTAGTGTGCAAGATTACTTAATCATGTTGATCCATGGTGTGACTTACTCACGAGCTATGTCCGTAACCGAGGACGCGGCTATAGATAAATTAGTAAACACTCTGCAGAGGTTAGTACACTGTACCCACATCACGAAATCCATGGCCTTGCACTCCCATTCGGGTGGACCAACGACATTCCGACAGAACCCTCCCATTGCCATGACACTCTCCCGGCCACTCCGACTAACTCCCCACTGAGCTAAGTCATGGGTGGCCCCATGTCTACCAAAGACATCAACGGCCACCGTCGTGGCAAAATAACGGTCCCAAACGGGGACAAGGTACCATAACAACAACGGGCGCACAAGGTTATGTCTGCTTACCGGGCCAGGGTACCGCACGCCCATAACCTTCCCTCGTTGGAGGTACCGACCAGAGGCATGACAGCGGGCCGAATAACGGCCTTCCCATAAAGGCAAATGTGGTTGCACTGGGAAAATTCGATTCAGTGGCACCATGACTCGATCAACATTATGTTCAAGTTGGATTAACATCAAGTTTAACTTTGAAATAAAAAAATAACTCGAGTCACAATATGCCATGAACATGCAGCTATCCAACATGCATCATATTCACATATCACTAAAAGTAAACGGATCAACATCATAGAATCATTCTACTTGCACTACTCATCACTTAAACTCACTGGTTTCAACTTACTGGTTTTAAATGTCATCATTTTAGTTATGCCTTTAACATATATAAAAAAATCAATAACTCACATATGGAAATAATACCGATCATACCCATATCACAACCATACTTTCAAAACTAACTATACTAACTCATATTAGTCCATGCATTCAAACTCTACTGTAAACTAAGCATTCCTAACATGACAAAGTAACTAACATAAACCATATTCATTAAATAATTAAATGCATGAAATAACTCATATTTAAGTTGGAAAAATCATAAATATCGAAATGACACCATGCAACTGTTGGTGTGGCTTGCCTTAGTTCAGAGGAGGGTCACACTCCTCCTGGTTCTCTTCAAGACAAGCTTCTCCCTCTGAAAACAATTAAAACAATAGAAAGAAAACATCAAGAACACTTCTGCAATTCACCAGAAATTCCAGGAAGCAGAGAAAAATCTCATCTTTGGTGTGCTGCTAGAGAATTTCAACACAAACACAATGCAAAAAGAATCAATTCATTTGGACTTATGGTTTAAAAGTTGTGGCTGGTCAAAGTTTCTGGTCAAAATATTTGAATTAAATTCAAATAAAAGAAACCAGGGGGGTGACGTCGAACACGTATTCTGAGAATACGCCTCCACTCGTACCGCTTCGGGCGCGAGTGGAGAGGCTGACAGTGGGCCCCGCCTGTCGGGTGTGGAGAGAGGGAGAGAGAAATAGAGGGGTGGCGGTGCTACGCCGAAACTCACGCCGGCGAGGAGGGCTCGTCGGGCGATTTGAGAGGGAGGGATGGCTAGAGGGGGTCACGGCGCACCTGCCTGTACCCGTGGCACGTCGAGAGGTGGCCGGAACAGCTCGGAATCTTCCTCTCCAGCGGTGGCTGCGGTCGGGTCTCACCGGAGTTGAAGAAGACGGAGGGAGGGGGCGATTCCAGGGGCTCCAACGGGGTTAGCTGGCACCAACGGACCAACAGGGAGTCGCCTGAAGAGAAGCTGGAGCTCGAGGAGTGGTGGAGAGGTGGGGGTAAGCAGAGGGGATCGCCGGCGAGCTCGAGCTTGAGGACGGTGGCCCGAGGCCTGCCCGGCCGGGCTACGGCTCTTCTACTGCTTGTGGTGGATGGCGGAGTGGATGGATGAGCTCGGAGAGGCCAGGGGTTCGGTATTTATAGGAGGAGGGGTTTGGGGGTTCTCGGCTCCGTCGGAGTTCTCTGGAAGGCGGCGCACGGCGACGAGGAGTGCCAGGGAGAGGTGGAGAGGGCTCAGCGATCACGTGGCAACTGTGGAGCTCGCGGACGAGCACAGGAACACGGGCGCGGACGAAGACAGTGGCACGGGTGCACTGTGGCTTTGGCCGCGTCATGCCCGTGCTCGCTGTGGCGGCTCCGGCGTCGGCGAGCGCCAGGGAGGGGTCAAGCGCGATGAGTCGAGGCTGGTGGCGCGGTGCGGCAGTCGGCGGCCAGCGCTGAGACGGGCATGCGCTGAACAGGTGCTCGGGCACAGCGCAGAACGCGTCGAACGCGTGCCAGAGCCCATGTCCACATGCGGTCACCACGCTAGCTAGGCCAAACCGACGCCCAAGCGATGCCAAACCATGTCCATCATGTTGTCCGTGCAGTGTTTAGTCTAGGAGACGAGATGGCACACTGCCAGGCTGACCGGATTGAACAAGAGATCATCAGCAAGTTTCTGGACAGAAGTTTGGGCACTATTTTTGGAGAGGTTCTAGAAGGAGTTTAGGGCTGATCTCTTGAGGTTAATGTTTTCTTAGGAGGGTAATGAAGCTCACGAAAAATCAGCTTCATTGGATCAAGGAATAATATACTTGCTGTAGAAACTGCATTTTGAGGCCAGAACAGAAAAGATTTTCTGTAGCAAAAATATTCCAAATAATTATGAAATATTTTGGCACACGGAGGTGTGCCAAGGTTCAAAGAATATTTGGGATTTTTCTCAGATTTTTGTGGGCAAGAAAAATGAGGGTTGCTTTGGAGCATATGTTGCTGAGGTGTTTTCAGAGAAGGAAATGGATATTTTTCATTTATGAAAAATATTCCTTGGGCCATTTTGGGATATATCAGAGAGGAAATGATGGTTTTAGAGAGAGATGGGTCACTTGGGTGAAAATCAAGGACATGCCCAAGTGATTAAGTCCAAGTGAGTTGATTCAAAAACCCAAATTCAAATTCAAATGGCAAGAAAATCCAGAAAAAGAAAGAGGGCAAAAACCAGGCCGTCACAAACCTCCCCCACTTAGGATGAATCTCGTCCTCGAGATTCGGTTGCTTGGGAAAACAATTCTGGATAGGCTGCCCTAAAAAATTCCTCTCGTTCCCAAGTCGCTTCTTCCTCGGTATGATGCTCCCACCGAACCTTATAAAACTTTATCACCTTACTGCGAGTGACTCTTTCTGTCTCATCCAATATTCGGAACGGTCTCTCCTCATAGGTTAAATCCTTAGAAAGCTCTATCTCTGCCATATTAGTCCTTTTTTCGGGTGGCGAGATACACCTTCTCAGCTGTGAGACATAGAACACATTGTGTACTTCTGACAATTCCGGTGGCAATTCCAACTGATATGCAACGGTACCAACTCGGGACATAACTGGGAATGGACCAATATATTTGGGTTCCAGTTTTCCTCAGGTGTGAAATCTCTTCACTCCTTTCATAGGTGTGACTCGGAGGTACACATGCTCTCCGGGTTCAAAGCTGATCTGACGGTGCTTTGCGTCATAGTAACTCTTTTGTCATGAATTTGCCAACTGCAGTCTGTCTCGAATCTCCTTGACTTGCTTTTCAGCCTCCATCATTAAGTCAGTTCTGAAAATGCGGCTATCTCCGGTTTGAGACCAGTTTAGCGGAGTGCGGCACTTACGGCCATACAAAGCTTCATATGGTGACATCTTCAGACTGGTCTGGAAACTGTTGTTGTAGGAGAACTCAGCATACGGCAGACAATCTTCCCACTTGGGTCCTTGGGTCAAAGCACATGCTCGAAGCATATCTTCAAGTATTTGATTTACTCGCTCAGTCTGCCCATCTGTCTGAGGATGATAGGTTGTGCTGTACTTTAGGGCAGTCCCCAAAGCTTGATGGAGACATGACCAGAATGCTGAGGTAAAGAGAGAACCTCGGTCTGAAGTGATAGTTCTTGGCACTCCATGCAAACTGACTATTCTGGACACATACAGCTGTGCGAGTTGATCGGCTCGGTAAGTGGTTCGGATGGGAATAAAGTGAGCTACCTTAGTCAGCGTGTCCACCACAACCCATACTGCATCATTGCCTCGGTGAGTTCTTGGTAGACTGGTGACGAAATCCATGCAGACATCATCCCACTTCCATTGTGGAATGGGTAGAGGTTGAAGTAGTCCAGCGGGTTTCTGGTGTTCCGCTTTCACTTTGTTGCATATATCGTAGCAAGCAACAAAATAGGCGATGTCTTTCTTCATTCCATCCCACCAAAATATCTGTCGCAGGTCTTCATACATTTTGGTACCTCCTGGGTGAATCGAGTACGAAGATTCATGTGCTTCTGCCAAGATCTTCTTTCTCAGGTCTGCTTGCTCAGGTACGCAAATCTGCCCTCGAAACCTTAGAGTACCTTGCTTATCGTTAGAGAAATCCTGGGTCTTGCCTTCTTGCATGCGCTTGACATGGTGTTGCAGGGCTGCGTCATCTTGCTGGGCCATGTGAATTTCATCCACGAGGGTAGGAGCAACTTCCAACATATTGGTAAGATCAGCATCAACGATAACCAAATTAAGCTGAGCGATCTCTTCTTGGAGTTCGGGAGGCAAGGACTCCATCAAGGCGTTCAAACTAGCAGGCTTGCGGCTGAGAGCATCGGCAACAACATTGGCCTTACCGGGATGGTAATTTATTCCAAGATCATAATCCTTGACCAACTCGAGCCATCTTCGCTATCGAAGGTTTAAGTCTGGTTGAGTCAATATGTACTTGAGACTCTTGTGGTCAGTAAATATTTGACATCTTTTGCCAATAAGGTAGTGTCTCCAAATTTTCAAAGCGTGCACAACTGCGGCCAATTCCAAATCATGTGTAGGATAATTCCCTTCGTGGGGTCGTAGCTGCCGAGATGCGTAGGCTACAACTTTGCCATCTTGCATGAGTACACATCCAATACCTCTCCTGGATGCGTCACAGTGTACATCAAAGCTGCGGTAGATGTCTGGAAGGGTCAACACAGGCGTTGTTGTCAGTCTGGTCTTTAGCTCCTGGAAGCTTTTCTCATAGTCCTTAGTCCATTCAAACTTCTTATCTTTCTTGAGGAGTTCTGTCATTGGCTTGGCAATCTTAGAGAAGCCTTCAATGAAGCGGCGGTAGTATCCGACTAATCCAAGGAAACTCCAGATCTATGTTACTATCGTGGGTGCCGTCCAATCAAGCACGTCCTTCACCTTACTTGGATCTACGGCTATGCCTTCTGTTGAAAGAACATGCCCCAAAAATCCGACTTGCTTGAGCCAAAATTCACATTTGCTGAATTTCGCATATAACTGATGGTCACGAAGCCTTTGCAAGACTGCTCGGAGATGTCCCTTGTGTTCTTCCTCACCTTTCGAGTATATGAGAATGTCATCGATGAAGACCACCACAAACTTATCCAAGAAATCCATGAATACCTTATTCATCATATGCATGAAGAAGGTAGGGGCATTGGTGAGGCCGAAAGACATGACTATATATTCATAAAGACCGTATCGGGTAGTGAACGTGGTCTTAGGAATATCTTCCTTCTTGATTTTGAGCTGGTGGTATCCGGTCCTCAAATCAATCTTGGAGAATACTTTTGCCCCACTGAGTTGATCGAACAAATCATCAATCCTCGGAAGTGGATATTTGTTCTTGATAGTGACATCGTTCAACTGACGGTAATCCACACACATACGGAGACTGCTGTCTTTCTTGTCCACGAATATTGCGGGTGATCCCCATGGTGAAGAGCTTGGACGGATGTATCCTTTCTAAAGCATCTCATCAAGCTGTTTCTTTAATTCCACTAATTCTGAGGAAGGCATCCGATAATTCTTCTTGTACAACGGTGCGGTCCTGGGCACAAGGTCAATTGCAAACTCAAGCTCTCGGTCTGGCGGCATTCCTCGTAATTCCTCAGGAAATACATCTGGAAACTCACTGACCACAGGAATTAATTCCAATTCTTCCGCTACAGCGATAAAGACCATGTCTTTCTTGGGTATGCTTCTTCGAGCAAAGAATTTTGTAGTCCGACCTTCCTGACTTGTCAATGTGACTTCTCTGGTCGCACAGTTGATGCACACTTGATTCTGGGTCAACCAATTCATTCCCAAAATAATATCCAACTTGGCAGACTCAATGACTATCAAAGAAGTTGGGAAGGTGACTCCCTTGATACCAATCTCCAAATTTCGGCAGACCAGATTGCTTCTGAGCACGGATCCCAGGGATTGGACCATCATACTTTTTCCCAAAATCGAGCAAGGAAACTTGTTTTAGCCAACAAAACTCCATGAAACAAAGGAGTGGGAAGCCCCAGAGTCGAATAAAATTATTGCAGGTATGCTATTAACAAGAAACATACCGATGACGACTTCCGGGTCCTCTTGGGCTTCATCTGCGGAGAGGTGGTGAACTTGCCCTTGGATGGTCTTCTGGCCATGATATGGTCCCACGTGGTTGACTTGCGGCCTGAATGGAGCATTTGACTTGCCGCCCTTGGGACACTGTCTGGCATAATGTCCGGTTTGCCCGCAATTGAAGCACGAATTGTTGCGTTGACATTCTTCGTGCACTGGGCTGGTTACGACATTCTTGACTTGAGTAGTGGTCTTGTTCATGTTCTGCTGCAAATTGGGCTTCTACTCAACTTGAGTCTGCTGCCAGGTACGAGCCTTCTGCACTGGTTGTCCATCCTTCTTAGGCTCGAACTTGCGTTTAAGATCATTATTGGCGGGCTTATTGTCGTGCACGAGCTTGTGTTCTCTTTCTGCAATGAGGGCTTTGTTTACCAGAGTCTGGAAATCCGGAAAGTCGAGCATACTAAGCATGCACCTGAGGTATTGATTCAGTCCTCCAAGAAATATGTCGATCTTCCTTTCTTCCGTAGGCACGTCATAGAGAGAATAACGGGCCAAATGATTGAACTTATGCAGGTACTCACTTACTGACAGGCTTCCTTGGGTGAGAGCAAGGAATTCGCGCTGCTTGACCTTCATAATACCGGCGGGAATATGGTACTTGCGGAAATGATCCTTGAATTTAGTCCAAGTAATTTCTTCGTCCGCAGGCCACATAGCTTTAGCATTATCCCACCATATAGCGGCAGCTCCCTCAAGATAGTGTGTAGCAAATGGAACCTTGTCAGCTTCTTCAGTGCAAGCAATCTCAAGCTTTTTTTCAATAGTCCGCAACCAATCATCGGCTTCTAAAGGATCAATAACTTGACTGAAACTGGGAGGCTTGGTCCTCTAAAAGTCTGACAGCTTGGAGTGATGACCATATGGATTTCCATTCTGCCCAACCATAGCTTGCACACTTTTCAACAGCTCAATCAGATCGTTGTTCCTTCTTTCTTCAAACATGCGCATGATTTGTTCAGTGGATGGCAGATGTGGCGGTGGAGGCGGTGGTGGAGGATACGGCTCGGGGGAATGCCCTGCCTGCCTTGCCGAGCGACGAACAGGGACATCCTCACAAGCGTGACTGCTGCTGCCTCCCCGCGTCATCCTACTGTTTGTTTTTCCCAATATAGAGCAACCGAGATGAGCAACATCCAAAAATGTGAAGAGAAGCAAGCGACAAACCCGAAAGAAAGCAGCACGAATAAAAAGCTCCAACATAATTATACATAGACTCAAACATGAAAGGTAAACATCACGACGGGTTCGACTATTCTCATACATGCAACGAAACATCATGACACACACGGCTACACCCGTACATCAACTTCATGACAACTGCGGATACCCTGATGCTCTAGTGCTCTGCTGGCTCTGGTGGGTCCTCTCCTGAGCCAGACTCGGATCCTGAACTGATAGTGGAAACCTCCGGGTTAAAAGTGACACGACAGCGCTGCCTCGAGGACTCTCCCTCAGGGGCAGGTGCGGGGTGAGACCGGAGCATAGGGGCTGCAGGAGTAGCGATAAGGGAAGCCCACGCAGCAGGGGCACTACGAGGAGTCACGGTCAGAGTGGTCGTGGCACTCTGAGTGGTTGCCAGGGTAGCAGGGGAAGCAGGGACTGGAGGAACGAACGGGGTAAATCTGACAGCAGGTGGAAGGTTCCTATTATGAGCGGCGACAAGAGCTATACGGGCTCGGGTTAACTCTCGGGCCAACTCGTTGATCAAGAGGTAGCTGGCGGTGATATAGCGAGAAAGGTGGCTAGAAGGACGATCACACGCCGGATCAATAAAAGGGAAGCGGATACGCCCGTTCTCGTGCAGAGACGGGTAGAAGTAGAAACCTGGATGAGTCTGCATGCGAACCTCATTGTAGCGCAGGTCTACAAGAGCCTCGATTGCTGCAAACTGGATGGCCTGAGATGGCGTGGGAGCGAAACCACCCTTAGAGGAACGAGTGTAAGCGCCGGAAGGGGAACTGTGGTGTAAAGTGACCTCCGTGTAATACTCGTACAATGAGCCTGCCAGGTGCTCCCGATACACCTGGTATACTGGATCAGCACCCTCTGGGTAGAGTCGACGCCACACATTCTGAAGCAGATGTGGCGAGGTGTAGGGCGCTGGCTCGGACTGATACAGGTACGGAACCAGAGCCATCTACACTCACAATCATTAGACGGTTAGCAACAACAACAAATAGAATGCATGCAATGCAGCAACGAATTGCTACTACTACCGACACTCAAAACTAAACTAGCTACCGTTCCAACTAGCGCGTCAACGGTCTAGCATGTCCTACAGTCAGCGCGGCTCTGATACCAAGCGTTGTGGCACCCCGGCTCAGAGCAACCGGTTTACCTTGCATTGCCAGCCCAGAGATCAAGTCTTCTGGCAACACACAACAACTTGGTACAGAAAACATCCGCTTTATTGATGCTAGCGGAAACATAGGTGCGATATTACATCAAGTAACGAGGCCAAGCGGCACACCCGGTGCGGCTGAATAATATGTACATTATTTAATGAACATGAAGGGGGCCTCGATCACGACAACAACGCGGCAGCGGAACGATGACGAAGCGGAACTCCATAGCACAGGGACACCAATGTGGACACGATCTAGACACGGGAAGCATTCCGATCCGGTAAGACTTTCCTGAAATCTAGCATGACACGCCAGGTCAGTACATTGAATGTACTTGCAAGCTCACAACAAGCATAAGCATAATGGCAAACAATATCATGACAATTAAGCAGGTTAAATGCAATGCGACAACATGCTACAAATGCAGTGAATCAAACTTGTGCTCCGAGTCCCTCGGACTCTCTTACCGAACGGGTTATCTTGTAACCATCATCATCATACGGTGATCACTCTCGGATCACAAACGAACCAACACTTTGGTTCCCATGATAACGACCATCTTCATGGTCTCACAAATCTCATCACTTAACCAGTGCCAAGCATAATCATTTAGTGTGCAAGATTACTTAATCATGTTGATCCATGGTGTGACTTACTCACGAGCTATGTCCATAACCAAGGACGCGGCTATCGATAGATTAGTAAACACTCTGCAGAGGTTAGTACACTGTACCCACATCACGAAATCCATGGCCTCGCACTCCCATTCGGGTGGACCAACGGCATTCCGACAGAACCCTCCCATTGCCATGACACTTTCCCGGCCACTCCGACTAACTCCCCACTGAGCTAAGTCATGGGTGGCCCCATGTCTACCAAAGACATCAACGGCCACCGTAGTGGCAAAATAACGGTCCCAAATGGGGACAAGGTACCATAACAACAACGGGCGCACAAGGTTATGTCTGCTTACCGGGCCAGGGTACTGCACGCCCATAACCTTCCCTCGTTGGAGGTACCGACCAGAGGCATGACAACGGGCCGAATAATGGCATTCCCATAAAGACAAATGTGGTTGCACTGGGAAAACTTGATTCAGTGGCACCATGACTCGATCAACGTTATGTTCAAGTTGGATTAACATCAAGTTTAACTTTGAAATAAAAAAATAACTCGAATCACAATATGCCATGAACATGCAGCTATCCGACATGCATCATATTCACATATCACTAAAAGTAAACGGATCAACATCATAGAATCATTCTACTTGCACTACTCATCACTTAAACTCACTGGTTTCAACTTACTGGTTTTAAATGTCATCATTTTAGTTATGCCTTTAACATATATAAAAAATTTCAATAACTCACATATGGAAATAATACCGATCATACCCATATCACAACCATACTTTCAAAACTAACTATACTAACTCATATTAGTCCATGCATTCAAACTCTACTGTAAACTAAGCATTCCTAACATGACAAAGTAACTAACATAAACCATATTCATTAAATAATTAAATGCATGAAATAACTCATATTTAAGTTGGAAAAATCATAAATATCGAAATGACACCATGCAACTGTTGGTGTGGCTTGCCTTAGTTCAGAGGAGGGTCACACTCCTCCTGGTTCTCTTCAAGACAAGCTTCTCCCTCTGAAAACAATTAAAACAATAAAAAGAAAACATCAAGAACACTTCTGCAATTCACCAGAAATTCCAGGCAGCAGAGAAAAATCTCATCTTTGGTGTGCTGCTAGAGAATTTCAACACAAACACAATGCAAAAAGAATCAATTCATTTGGACTTATGGTTTAAAAGTTGTGGCTGGTCAAAGTTTCTGGTCAAAATATTTGAATTAAATTCAAATAAAAGAAACCAGGGCGGTGATGTCGAACACGTATTCTGAGAATACACCTCCACTCGTACCGCTTCGGGTGCGAGTGGAGAGGCTGACAGTGGGCCCCGCCTATCGGGTGTGGAGAGAGAGAGAAACAGAGGGGTGGCGGTGCTCCGCCGGAGCTCACGCCGGTGAGGAGGGCTCGTCAGGTGATTTGAGAGGGAGGGATGGCTAGAGGGGGTCACGGTGCACCTGCCTGTACCCGTGGCACGTCGAGAGGTGGCCGAAACAGCTCGGAATCTTCCTCTCCAGCGGCGGCTGCGGTCGGGTCTCGCCGGAGTTGAAGAAGACGGCGGGAGGGGCGATTCCAGGGGCTCCAACGGGGTCAGCTGGCACCAAAGGACCAACAGGGAGTCGCCTGAAGAGAAGCTAGAGCTGGAGGAGTGGTGGAGAGGTGGGGGCAAGCAGAGGGGATCGCCGGCGAGCTCGAGCTTGAGGACGGCGGCCCGAGGCCTGCCCGGCCGGGCTGCGGCTCTTCTACTGCTTGTGGTGGATGGCGGAGTGGATGGATGAGCTCGGAGAGGCCAGGGGTTCGGTATTTATAGGCGGAGGGGGTTGGGGGTTCTCGGCTCCGCCGGAGTTCTCTGGAAGGCGGCGCACGGTGACGAGGAGTGCCAGGGAGGGGGTGGAGAGGGCTCAGCGATCACGCGGCAACTGTGGAGCTCGCGGACGAGCACGGGAACACGGGCGCGGACGAAGGCAGTGGCACGGGTGCACTGTGGCTTTGGCCGCGTCGTGCCCGTGCTCGCTGCGGCGGCTCCGGCGTCGGCGAGAGCCAGGGAGGGGTCAAGCGCGATGAGTCGAGGCTGGTGGCGCGGTGCGGCAGTCGGCGGCCAGCGCTGAGACGGGCACACGCTGAACAGGGGCTCGGGCGCATCGCAAAGCGCATCGAACGCGTGCCAGAGCCCGTGTCCACACGCGGTCACCACGCTATCTAGGCCAAACCGACGCCCAAGCGATGCCAAACCATGTCCATCGTGTTGCCCGTGTAGTGTTTAGTCTAGGAGACGAGATGGCACATTGCCAGGCCGACCGGATTGAACAAGAGATCATTAGCAAGTTTCTGGACAGAAGTTTGGGCACTGTTTTTGGAGAGGTTCTAGAAGGAGTTTAGGGCTGATCTCTTGGGGTTAAGGTTTTCTTAGGAGGGTAATGAAGCTCAAGAAAAATCAGCTTCATTGGATCAAGGAATAATATACTTGCTGTAGAAACTGCATTTTGAGGCCAGAGCAGAAAAGATTTTCTGTAGCAAAAATATTCCAAATAATTATGGAATATTTTTGCACAGGGAGGTGTGCCAAGGTTCAAAGAATATTTGGGAATTTTCTCAGATTTTTGTGGGCAAGAAAAATGAGGGTTGCTTTGGAGCATATGTTGCTGAGGTGATTTTCTGGGATATATCAGAGAGGAAATGATGGTTTTAGAGAGAGATGGGTCACTTGGGTGAAAATCAAGGACATGCCCAAGTGATTAAGTCCAAGTGAGTTGATTCAAAAACCCAAATTCAAATTCAAATGGCAAGAAAATCCAGAAAAAGAAAGAGGGCAAAAACCAGGCTGTCACACCCGAGGGCTCCTGTCGGTGCAACAAACATTTGCGTTTGGTTGCCCGGACTTATACACAGGCGTGCTGGCATTGCATGTCCTACACCAAGATGAAAAACAAGACCAAACCAGAGAAACCGTTCTTCATGGGATCAAGGAGCGGATCAAGAAGACCAAGACAAGCAAGACAGCAAGGCATCACCTTGGGAAGGCCTCCCTTGCTGGGCAGGAGAGCCTGGTTGGGTCGAGGCCGTCCCAGGGACAAGTCCAAGATTTCCCCGGCAAGCTTGCCGGGTCCGCCAAGAACGAGGACTCCCGCCAAGGCACCACTGCTCCACCGCACCGCAATGCAAATCACTCATCAATGCGGTGTCAAGCCCCCAAGTGATTAAGTGGCTTCTGCTAAGCACGTGGCAGCCCATTGGAAGACAGATTACCCTCGCATGACACCCGTCCAGAGGCGTGTCAAACAAATAAGCAGAAGATGATTAAGCGGCACGACAGGCTTGCCGGGTTTCACCCTCAGCATGACACCTAGCAGTGCATTTAATGCACTTTGTCCTAACTATCAGAGTTAGGTATGATAGCACTGTTAGCTATCTAATCACCAGATAAAGACTGTTTTGCCACTGTGGTCACCCCTTAAGCTATAAAAGGAGGTCCAAGGCTAACTAGCAAAGGATTCGGACCCTTGCACCCCTTGTACGCGCATAGCTGTTCTCCCCGAGGCCACCTTGCAGGGCTTGAGCGCTGCGTGCTCGTCGTGTTCCTTCATCCAATCCACCAAAGAAGGAGTAGGGTTTTACACTTCCCAGCGGCCCGAACCTGGGTAAAAACCACCAGCATCACCACCGTCGTGTTTGTCCATGGCCTCTGCTCTTTGTGTTCCTTCCAACGTGATCTTCTTAAATAGCACCAATAGATTTATCATGTAATCGAGTTAGTTTTGTTAGGGCTTGATCCCTAGTATCCACTATGTTCTGAGATTGATGTTGCTATGACTTTGCTATGCTTAATGCTTGTCACTAGGGCCCGAGTGCCATGATTTCAGATCTGAACCTATTATGTTTTCATGAATATATTTGTGTTCTTGATCCTATCTTTCAAGTTATATGCACCTATTATGAGTTATGATCATAATTGGGATTCTTTCTGGTGATTACCATAGTTTGAGGAGTTCATGTATTCACCAAGTGCTAATGCTTTGTTCCGGTTCTCTATTAAAAGGAGGCTTTAATATCCCTTAGTTTTCTCATGGACCCCGCTGCCACGGGAGGGTAGGACGAAAGATGTCATGCAAGTTCTTTTCCATAAGCACGTATGACTATTTACGGAATACATGCCTACATTATATTTATGAACTAGAGCTAGTTTTGTGTCGCCCTAGGTTATGACAGATATATGATGAATATCATCCAATGAATTCACCGATCCAATGCCTACGAGTTTTTCACATATTGTTCTTGCTAAGTTACTATTGCTATTGCTACTGTCACAACTGCTACAAAATTATTGCCATCACTGTTACCGTTACTGTTGGTGCAATATCTGCCCACCTTGTGTTTTGGAGATTGTTGACAGAAAACAGGTATGGACTGATTTGTTTGCTAGTGCATACAGAGAGAAAGAGTCCATACACAACCGAAGATAATGTTGTCTCTAGTACTGAGTTCGAGGAACTTCATCGGAGTATATCTGCGCTGCAGAGAAGAACGAGCTATATTTGTTGATGTCACATAGTCGAGAAGATTGATGAGAAGAAATCAACCCCTCAAAAATTTACTGCTGAAGCAAAGCATTTGATTCGGTACTGGCATCCGAAGAAATTGACTGCAGCGATGGAAGTCGAAGACAAAGTGAAGACGTAGTATTCATTTCGTTGTTCCTCTTTCATTCTTTTGAGTCATAGGACCTCTGTACTATTAAGAGGGTCTAGGTTCTCGATGCTTAGATCCGTTGTGATGCTTAGCCAAAACCTATGAAAGTTGCGAGAGAAATCTCTTTGTGCTCCGAGCAAACACTTGTCAGCAAGAGACTGTGATCTTCTTCGTTGCGAGAGATTTGTCTCAGACCGAGGAGTTAGCATTTCTTGCTCCGCAAGCAATGTTACCGTTGTGCTCAAATCCGACCGTTGGACTCGTGTCGTTTGGCCATTGGCTGATCCCGATGTCTAATTTGGTCATTTCCCATCAGGGAAGGCTGTGGTTATAAATAGCCACCCCGCTCCAACGTTGTCCATTGGCTGCTTCACTTGAGATTTCTGAGAAGATTGATTTTAGCAAACCCTCTCCGAGTGATTTGAGTTTAAGATCCATCGAGAGAAAAATCAAGAGCCCTAACTTAGATAGTGGTTTAGCATCACAACAGTTCTGAGTGAGAGTTCTTGTACTTATTACTCTTGAGAGTTGCGCATTCTCTAGACGGATAGGTTTTGGTTCGAGTGATGAAGAGTTGTTGTCTTCACCGAGCCTGATCTTCAGCAACCAAGAGTGATTGTGGTTCGCAAAGGTTGACCGAAGGTTTGGAGATCGCCGACAAGGATCTACCACAAGTGAAATCAACCTGAGTCTGATCAGCTCTGCGTTGAAGGAGAATAGGGTGAAGAGAGTTTATCTTCCGTGTTAAGTCACAGCCCCTCCAACCAGATGTAGCTCTTTGGCATAAGAGTGAACTGGTTTACCAAATCTTTATGTCGCCATCGAACACCACTGGTTTTATTTCCTTCACTGCAATTCCTTCAGCAGCCTTTTATACGTGCTCTGTGCCGATAGTTTTCTGATCATTTTCTTCTGCCGTCTACCTTATATATCATCTTAGCCATCGTGTCACATTCTCACAACTTGTATTTACTTAATTATGACCATCATTTTTCTCTGTTACCTGTGTAATCACTTCATTGTATTGTTTCACTATTTGTGCCATGTGGTGTCTTGTTCTACTGCATCTGTTTGCGTCCTGCATCCCTCTCATCGTAGTTAAACCTATCATTTCTGTACTAGTACTGTTATTACATCCTTCATCGAGGATTATGCTTCCAAAAAAGAAGATTGATTTAGCTTATTTCCTTTGATACTCCATTCCACTGCTGTGATTGGGATAAGTTTCAAAATCTTCGAAAGAAATTTTGAATCTCCCATTCACCCACCTCTGGTCGATATACTAGGTCCTAACAATTGGTATCAGAGCGGGTGCTCCCTGTCTCTGTTTATTAAAGGTCTAACATCCTTGGAGTTTTGAGTATGTTGTATGCAGGTAGATCCTCGCACTCTGAACGATTTCCTATCTTCGATGGAAATGACTACCTCTACTGGAAGGAACGGATGAGAATCAGAATTCAAGCCACCAACTATGATCTATGGCAAATTGTGGAAGATGGCTACACCATTCAGCAACAGAATGATCTGACTTCCGATGATAAAGCAAATCTGCAGTTGGATGCTCAAGCAAAAGATATGATCTGTAGCAGTCTATCAAAAGACATTTTATTTCGGTTCCAAAGGCTCAATACTGCAAAGCAAATATGGGATGCTATCAACAATGCTCATGAAGAACTTGTTGCCAGATCAGATCCCCACATTCAAATGCTTCGTGCCATGTTCACCGGATTCAGATGCCTTCGAAAGGAAAGTGCTATGGAGCTCACTGATTGTCGGGGTACACAAACAGGGGTGTATGTTTCCCCTGACTTGTGCACGGACGAAAGGCCTCCTCCCCGGCAACCAAGGCCAAGCTAGAGAAGCAGCTCCTAGTGAGATCAAAGAGCGGATCGAGAAGACCAAAAATCAGCACGACAGAAGAATATCACCTTGGGAAAGCCTCCCTTGCCGGGTAGGGGAGCCTGGCCGGGTCGAGACCGCCCCAGAGACAAGTCCAAGACTTCCCCGGCAAGCTTGCCGGGTCCGCCAGAGGCGGGATCCCCGCCAAGACACCACCGCTCCATTGCACAGCGATGCAAGTCACTTATAAGTGCAGTGTCGAGCCCCCAAGTGATTAAGTGGCCTCTGCTAAGCACGTGGCGGCCCGTTGGAAGACAAGATTTATCTAAGTGACACCCGTCCAGAGGCGTGTCAAGATGATAAGCAAGAGATGATTAAGTGGCTCGGCAGGCCTACCGAGCTTCACCCTCAGCATGACACCTAGCAGTGCATTTAATGCACTTTGTCCTAACTGCTAGAGTTAGGGATGATAGCACTGTTGGCTATCTAATCAGTAGATAAAGACTATTTTGCCATTGTGGTTACCCCTTAAACTATAAAAGGAGGTCCAAGGCGACCTAGCAAAGGATTCGGACCCTCACACACTTGTACGCGCGTAGCTGCTCTCCCCGAGGCACCCTTGCTGGGCTTGAGTGCTGCGTTCTCATTGTGTTCTTCCACTCAATACACCAAAGCAGGAGTAGGGTTTTACGCTACCCAGCGGCCCGAACATGGGTAAAAACCACCAGTGTCACCACCGTCGTGTTGTTCCATGGCTTCTGCTCTTTGTGCAACATGATCTCCCCCTTGCCGAACCACAAGGGGCTCATGGCCCCATAGGTGATCGTGATCCCCCACGACATCTTTGGCGCGCCAAGTAGGGGGAATCGCTTGCGCGAACCCAAAGTTGTGAGCAGCGCGTCAAGCTGCATCACCATCTTTGTCAACGCTCGCTTCGTCAACGGCTTCGGAGAGGAAGGGCAGCGTCACTCCCTCGCCTCGTCTTGCCTAGATTCTGTCGCTCGTCTCCGCCGCAGCCGCGACGGCAACGGGAATGGGAGGCAGTGGTGATGCGATGACCGCGGGCAGCTTGGGTGGCGTGGCCACCATGCCACCTACATCTGGAAAAAGGTGCGAAACATGCGGCGATGTTGCCCTCCTTGCGAGCTCCTGTCAAGCATGTCCGATGCCGAAAAGTGTCATTTGGGCAAGCAAGAAAAATGGTGCGTGGTCCGCCCCCCTCTTCCCTTCTCACTTGTCAATGATCGAGCCATGAAGTGGTAGCGTTATCAGTGTCGATGAGCCCGCGTGGAACTCGGTCCAGTATTTATCCCGCCAAGGGTAAATCCTGAGTGGAGCGCTGGTGCGAATCCGTTGGTCGACGCCCCGGCAAGCATGCTCCGGCAAAGCCGTTCACGTCGGCATGGCCTTCATGCCCGCCGATGTGAGATCGTTAACAGTATAAGGAAAAGGGAGAGAGGAGCCGACCCTTCCTTTCTACCATACATCGTCAGCTGCAAACGTTCTATTAGCCCCTCCAGCTCTTGCCGGGGGTGGACGCATAACTAATAAACTGCCAAGTCTTTCCCTTGTGCACCTTCTTGTTTGTTGTCTTTTCAGAACAAGGATGGATACACGAACGGGAGGAACGATCGCGAGTGGGGAAGGAGGTGTTATCGTGACCTAATGCATGCCCGGCAAGGGAGGGGAGCATGAACGAAAGATAAGTTGGCATGATCATTGACTTTTCTTCATAACTTGCGCGGTTTATCCTTCGGACAACCAGGATTTTCGTATGGCAAGCCTTTCGTATGATGGTACCTTACTGTATTTGCCTACTCCCCTACTTTGTTTCGAGCCTGCTCAACAAAGTGGGCGGCTGCATCAAAGACTGCTAAGGGAAAACCTGCCGGCAGCATTCCCTCGCCAGCTGAATGCTAAGGACCCGTTCCTCACAGCAATCGTGGCAGCATGCTACTGGCGGGCAACCAAAGTACGCAAAAGAAACTAACCATACGAACATCGATGGGTAAATAGAAGAGGGATAGCGTGCATTGGCATAATTAAACATCAGTTCAACAAGTGCAAAACCAGAAACAGTACGGGACCTAAACACATGATGCATGATTGTTTTGTTACAGGGCACCACGGCAATAAGAACGGCTCAAGGCTGGGCGTGCTGATCTCCGGGAACCCTTGGGACAGAGAGAACCTTGTCGGCAAGGGGACCGGCCTTCGCCTCAGCAGCAGAAACATCGGCGCCCGGTGGCAGCCTCTTGAAGCCATCAGAGAGGTTGAGGTTCGGATGGCGATAGGCAAGGTTGCTCAAGATCATAAATAGGGCGTCACGGGCAAGCTTCCGGGATTCAACAGCGAAGCATTCGGCCCTGTCTTCCTCATACATCTTCAACCCTTCAATCAAACCTTCAAAGAAAAGCGTCAGCTTGACACTTGGAACTTCATGGTCGCTGACGAAGAAAGCCCAGCTCTTCATGTCCATCTTCGAGATTTGGGCAGTGAGGTGCTCGGCGATGTCAACCAAGTTTTTGATCCAGAGGTCGCGTTGCTCGATCTGGTTCTGTAGTTTATCTTCCGCGTCCCGTCGGAGAGTTCTTGCATTCTCCAAGTACTTCATCAGCAACTTCTCATGGACGCCGGCAGACTCAATCTCACTTTCCAGGGTGCCAAGCCGTGCTTTCATATCAGTGATGGTGCCGTTGGCAGTGTCAAGGTTCTGACTCTTGGACGAAAGTTGCGATTGCGTCTCCTTCAGGAGGGTCTTTGCTTTTTGTGCTTCCTCTTTAAGAGCCACGATTTCCTTGGTGCTCCCGGCAAGATCCTCTATCAGCTTGGCCACCTGTTGGTCAAGGTCAATCTTGGCAGCAGACGCAGCGGCAAGCTCATCGGCGACCTTCTTCAACTGAGCAGAAGAGTCAAGTGTGAGCGTGTCAAGAGCCGCTTTGTGCTTGTCCTCCAGGTTCTTGGTGCGCTGCTGGACAAGAGCCTCCAGTTCTTCATCCTTGCCGCAGAGGATGGCTTCAAGGTTCCCTTCCCGGGTAGAGATATCCTTCTCCTTGGCATTCAGAAGTGCCTCGCACTCCGCCAGGTGGATCTCCCGGGCAGCAACATCCTCCTTGGCCATGGTTATCACCTCCTGTTGCCGCAGAAGGGATTGGGACTGTTTGCTGTGCCACTCACGCAGTTTGCTGCCCTTGTCCCTCAGCTTCTGATCCATGAGACCGGCAGAGTCGCGCTGCTCCTTGATCGTCTGCCACTTCAGGCTGTACCTGCTCTGCATATCTTTGATACCTATTGCCACGGACTCCAAGAAGGACAGGTCCATGGTTGCGCCAACGGAATCATCAATCTCTTCAGTTCTCTGGGACAACGGTGCCAAGATGCGCCGGATCTCTTCATCGAAGTCCGCACCCACTGCAACAGATGAGCCAGGGGCTGCAAGCCCAGGCTGGGCAAGGACCAGTGCCAGCTTGCTTGAGGATGGCTGTGGGACTGCGGCCGGTGTACCAAACGAGGGAAGGGACCCCATAGTTTGTAGAGGGGTTTTCTCCTCCACAACTGCGTCTTGGCCAGATGTGCTGTCGGGGTTTTTTTCTGTTTCTTCTGGAAATTCTTGTATAGTCCCGGCAGTCTGACCTTGGCCTTCCGTGGCAGCAATTCTGGTGGCCTCCTCGGCAGCATCCTTGCCAATACTGGCCACTTCTTCCAGCAGCTCAGGTTCCTCGGCCAACGAAGCTGCAGACAAAATTAACAAGCAATGATAAAGATATGCGACAAATCCCTGAGTCGGACACCTAGAAGCAAAGTAATTCAAATAAGAAGAGACAAGGGCAAGCAGTTTACCCGGTGGCATTTGCCGTGGAAGGGCATCGGCCTCCCCGGCAACATCGGTTGTTGTGGCACGGTCCATGACCCCTTCATCGGTGACCATGACCTCAACATGGGCCGACCCTCTGTGGAGGCCCTTGCTGGTGATTTCTCTGCTTGGACGACGGGTGGGGTGGACCTCTCATGGTGGGCCCCACCCTGGTGGATCTCTTCTCCTTCCTTGGCGGGGGATGAGGCACGTTCTTCTGTGTCTCCTAGCGGGCAAAACTTGCTCCACACTTTCGTGCCGAGGGCTGGGCTGGAGGCTGGGCGCATGATCCTCTGTGCTATCTTCCGCCAGGCTTGTGCTCGCCAAGGGCCCAGACGACGCCACCTACTTGGTTCATTTGGCCCGGTGGATGAGGGGTTCTTCGTCCCTGACAAATCAACAAGTCAGATTGAGTCAAGCAAGCACCAAGTACATAGTCCCTCAAGAAGAAAAGTCAGTATTCTCCTTACTCTGGGTCGATGAGCATGGAGCCCAGTGCGTATCCCGCAGGTGGCGGGGTCGCTCTCCCCCTCTTCAGGGTCGGGGGAGAGGAACTTCTCGGCAGCTTTGAGCCATTTTGTGGAGCCGGGGGCTCCAAAGGGATCGAGTTGCGTGAGGACGCTGGGCTTGACTGGGGGCTGGGATCAACCCCCGTGACCGCTCGTCGCTTGGCGGGTGGAGTCTTGGCCTCGAAAAGGCGGGAGGAATGGCGACGTACTACATCCAGCTTGTCGCTCTTGGAGGCGATCTTCTTCACTGTCTTGGTGGCTGGCGCGGGAACAGGGGCCACTGTTCCCCGGCTGGCCCGCCTACGGGGACGCTGGTCCAGATCGGGCTCTGGAGCTTGAGAACCCATTGTGAGCCATTCCTCCTCAGGCTGCTCTGTTTCCTCAACCTCGCCTCCTCCTTGGGCCTCTACTGCCACGGACTGAAGAATTTCGGCCCCGGCAGGACTAATCCCGGCAACTTCCTCTGCGGCGTGCCCCTCATCCCTTTCATCTGAGGAGCCTTCGCCTTCGGCCTCCACTTCTTCCTCCTCCTCTTCCTCTTCTCCGGGCCTCGCCTTCCCGGCAGCCCGGAGCGCTTTGACCTCTTCGATCTGCCTCCTGATAAATTCTGCCTCTGCCTTAGAGGTGCGCTTGAACATGTTGCTTTCCACCCTGGAAGCCCTTTCTTCCAGGCCGGAGACCCACTCCATCTCCGCATCAAGTTCGGGCAACTTCCAATCACCTGCAACCCCATAAACATTGCGGTCAGGCATCCATTTCAGAATTTGGTCCCGGCGGAGTTGATGTGCAGTGGGACGACCCTTGTCGGCAAAGGGAATGGCCCAAGGCTGCCGAACAGCTGTTCGCACAGCCAGCCGTGGCCATATATCGATAAGTTGTTGGCAAGGCCCGGGTACAGACGCATCCTGTCAGCGGCATCCCCATACTCCCAGGTGAATCTGTCCCTCTTCTGAAGTGGCACAATGCGGCGCCGGAGGAAGTTAGCCCCCACCTGCTCGATGGTTAGCCCGGCAGCCTTAAGGCGCGTGATTCGATTCGGCATAGGGCGAAGCCTATCGTAAGTGAGGCCTGGCTTGCCCCATTCGCTGCCGCGTACGACGCATTCCGTCCACGCCCTACAGTACTCTGGGGCGTCTTCTTCCTGGATCCAGCACCAGTCCGCCCTCCATTCCTCCCATCTGCCGTGTTGCTGGCCAGGGAGGTAATCCCAATTCTCCCTCTTGCCCCGGGGAATCCATCTTATGTTTCTAGAGCGGTGGGTCTTGTCCTCCACCCGTGGGACGAAGAAGTGCCTGAACAAATCCATGTTGGGGGCAACTCCAACAAAGTTCTCGCACTGATGAGCAAAGATCGCCATGCACGCCATTGCATTGGGTGTGAAATCCAAAAGGTGGAATCCATACACCACCATCATGGCTTCGAAGAAATTAGAAAAGGGGGAGGTGAGGCCGCAGAGAAAGTATGCGCAGAAAAAGCGGTATGAGTTCGGCGGAACCTCTTTCCCCTCCGGCAGGACCACAGGCGCTCCATGCCCCTTCTGGACTGCCCTTCCCCACATGTACGCATACCTCACTGTCGGGGCTTGGCTGTCAAGGCTCGACGGAAAGAAGACCACGTCCTCCTGCCGTTTCTTGCCCAGCTCCGCCGCCCTCTTCTTCTTCCCTTCCGCTGCAGCATCCTTTGCGGTGGTCGCCCGCTTCCCTCTTGTGGCGGCGGCTTTCTTTCCCATCCTTTGGGATCACCGGAGGAACGGAAGGTCTGGTGGAGCGACGGAGGCGAATGTTGGCGTGGGAACAGTTGCTTGGCTTGAGGAGGAAGATGATGGAAGGAGGAACAGATGCGAACAAGCAGCGCCCCTTCACATTGTCTTTTTATTAGGAACGGGCGTGGGGGCTGGCTCTTCGCTATCTTTTCTCAGGAAGTTACCATTTTACAGGCGCATTACCCATTAACTGCTACAATCCCATGACCCCACGACCTGCGGTAATTACACGGAGTGGACATTGGATTGACTGTTCATCATGACAACCGCTGCATTAGCACTTTTTCGACACGTGTCCGTGCACTGTTTGGGGCCTAACCCAACGTGCCCGGTGACACGTATGGCTCAGGCCCGGGGGCTTCTATCAGGGTACACAAACAGGGGTGAATGTTTCCCCTGACTTGTGCATGGACGAAAGGCCTCCTTCCCGGCAACCAAGGCCAAGCCAGAGAAGCAGCTCTTAGTGAGATCAAAGAGCGGATCAAGAAGACCAAGAATCAGCACGACAGAAGAATATCACCTGGGGAAATCCTCCCTTGCCGGGCACGAGAGCCTGGTAGGGTCGAGGCCGCCCCAGAGACAAGTCCAAGACTTCCCCGGCAAGCTTGCCAGGTCCGCCAGAGGCGGGATCCCCGCCAAGACACCACTGCTCCACCGCACAGCGACGCAAGTCACTTATCAGTGCGGTGTTGAGCCCCCAAGTGATTAAGTGGCCTCTGCTAAGCACGTGGCGGCCCGTTGGAAGACAATATTTATCCAAGTGACACCCGTCCAGAGGCGTGTCAAGATGATAAGCAAGAGATGATTAAGCGGCTCGGCAGGCCTGCCGGGCTTCACCCTCAGCATGACACCTAGCAGTGCATTTAATGCACTTTGTCCTAACTGCCAGATTTAGGTATGATAGCACTGTTGGCTATCTAATTAGTAGATAAAGACTATTTACCATTGTGGTTACCCCTTAAACTATAAAAGGAGGTCCAAGGCGACCTAGCAAAGGATTCGGACCCTCACACACTTGTACGCGTGTAGCTGCTCTCCTCGAGGCACCCTTGCCGAGCTTGAGTGTTGCGTGCTCGTTGTGTTCTTCCACTCAATCCACCAAAGCAGGAGTAGGGTTTTACGCTACCCAGCGGCCCAAACCTGGGTAAAAACCACCAGTGTCACCACCGTTGTGTTGTTCCATGACTTCTGCTCTTTGTGCAACGTGATCTCCCCCTTGCCGAACCACAAGGGGCTCACGGCCCCATAGGTGATCGTGATCCCCCACGACACTGATCGATTGACTAACATTGTCGAAAGACTTCATCAGCATGGAGTAATTGATATCACTGATAGAGATGTAGTAAACAAGCTTCTGAGTGCTCTTGATGAATCCTTCGATCCCATTGTAGCTGAAATCAAACAAAGACCAAACTATGAAGAGCTTCACTATGTTGAGGTGATGACACTACTGTCAATTCAGGAAGAAAAGATGGAACTGGAAAATGCCAATCAAGAATCTTCTTCGGAAAGTGAAGGAGAAATTCTCTCACACTATGGCAGTTTTGAAGAAGAAGAAGATGTTGAGAATCAACACACCATCACCAGAGAACTTGAAATGCTCACTCAACGGCTAAGTGATCTCAAAAGACAAAATCTCTGCCTCACAAATGATGATGAGGTTGACGCGCCAGAATCGTCAAGAAGAAGATTGCCTCCGAAAGATATGAAATGCTTCAAGTGCAAATTATACGGTCATCTCATTGCAGATTGCCCTAGCTGGGAAGGAAAACCTAGCAACAGATGGAAATATCTTCATTGCAGTGGTTTTACGTGAGTGGATCATCATACTAAGCTCTCAAAGGAAATTGCATCATCATCTTCTTCGACGAGACCAGTCACTGACATGAAAGCCAGAGCTACCATTGAATCAAATATGAAGAGGATGTCATGGCTAAATAGAGCTTGCGCTGATCTGACTCTGGACTCCGAAGAGGAAGCAACTGACACTGAATCAGATGATGAAGAATTCTACAAAAGAATTGGGAGAAGAAATGCATATGTTGCCATTGAATCATCAAAGAATTTCAGCAAATCAGATGTTGATGATGATGCGTCAAGTGATGATGATTCAAGCGATGACGAACCAATCGCCTTCTATCTCATGGCAAAATCATCAAAGGATCAGGTATCTGCAAAACACCAAAAATCCATGAACGAATATTCACCTGAATATATCTCTTATGCCAAGCTGGTCAAGATTTCTAAATCCCAACATGATGAACTTGAAATGCTTGAGAGAAATCTTAGGAAAACCAAAGGATTACTGGTCGAAGAGATGGAGAAAAATCAAAAGTTGATCGAAGAGTGAGATGCTTTTTCATCAACAGTTGATGATCTTACCAATCGAGTTGACTACGAGAGTCTATCAGATGAACTCCTTAACAGGAATCAAGAACTTGTGTCACTGAAAGAATCTCATAACGAGCTGGTGTTAGAGAAAGCTTCTCTCTTCGCCGAGCAATCTGTTCGACTTCCTGATGATTTTGTACCTCCATGCTTAAAATGCCTAGAACGTAGCAATGCTGATTCTCATGCTGAAACCTCTAATGCTGTCATAGAGAATATTGCTACTACTGAAGTTGGTACTACTAACCCCTCTGCTGAGGATTTTGTTGCTATCACTGAAGAAAATTGCAGGTTAAAGGGCTTACTTGAGACTGGAATGCTGAGGAGCCTAAAAGGGCATCAAACCCTATGTGATGTGCTCAAGAAGTCCATACTGCACAAAAACCCTCAGAAAGAAGGATTAGGTTTCGAAAAGAAACTCAATGTGGATGGATCCTATTGGACTCCGGAGCAGTATCCTCGAACAACTTGGGTTCGTGCAAAGAGTAAAAGCCTCGAACCTGAAACCTTGACTGGTTATCTTTCGCCCATTCCTGTTGATACTGACGAGTCTAATGACTCAAATTAAAAAATCTTCAAACAACAGAATGGTAAGGTTTTCGCTCGATATGTTGGAACTAACTGCAGGACAGGTTCACCCAAGAAGCAAATCTGAGTAAAGAAGTGCACTATTGAAAATCTGTCTGTCACTGCTAACCTGACTATGCAGGATAACTCTCCACGAGGAAATTGTTATCATTCACAGTCTACTCGAGTATTATCTTCGAATGATAATCATCCTAACCTGCGTCAGGAGTACATGCGTACATCTTCAAATCATTATATTCATGTATCTGGAAATAATTTCAATGCCTATTCATATGATTATTATCAAAGTGCACATGTGTCTCACAGGTTTCATCGAAGGAATGCCCTTGTTCAGTCCAAACAAATGAGATCCTCACCTCCCACACAAGTGTGGGTTGTGAAGAAGAACTAATCCTCTCGTGCAGGGAATTCTCTCAGGGATATCTCATGTTTATCTTAAGCCCTGAGATCGATTATTGTTGGTGCTTAAATCTCTGTGTTTTCGCTGGTAGTGTTTTTTGTTTTGTATTTTCTTTCGTTTGGTTTTATGTTTTGAGTCAGTTTCCTTTGTTCTTACTCGGTTCTTTTTCTTCATAAACATGCAACTTGACCTGAAATAAATTTCAATCCGACGTCCTTGGTCGCGAATGAAATCAACTTCGAAATTTCATCTGTTTTGGCGCTTGCGCTTCCTCAAACCCTTCGGCTTTCCGTTCAGTTACCAAGATTTTCGCAGGAAACGACTGACACATGCCCACGATCTCATGTTCGTGATCTCATCTGTTGAATGTGGAACGCCCCTGGTTTTTCGACCGTAGATTTCGGAGGGAGCGGTTTCGCCCTCGGGCTATATAAACCCCCATCCAGGCCTCTTCCTCCTCTGTTCTCTCTCTGTTCAACCTCTCCTCTCGCTCTCTGTCCGAGCCCGAGCTCGAAGTAGCGTCGACGACAAGCCTTGCCGTGCAACTCCGGCGAAGCCCCGTCACCGTTGGTCACGCCAGTGCGGTACTTCTTCTCTCCCGCGCTGTCGTAGTTGATCTGTATTGCCAAGTTAAGGTGTACAGATCTGGAACTAGCCCTATTCCTTTTCTGTTCTAGGGCTGTTTGTCCCGACACCATTTATCTTGTTTTATTTTCTTGCGGTAGATCTTTAGGCTTCACTAAGTCGTGACTTGTACGGTTTGTAGAAATTCCTCATACCAGTCTGTTTGAATCTAGGATTCATATGGTATACATCAAAATATTAGAGGAGTTGTTATTCTATCTTAGGGCATATTGCAATTCTCTAGACGATATCTTCCAAAGCGTATGCCATGGGTTCCTTGTTGTTTCCAAAAATTATCTGTTTTGAGTCAAAATGCTTATGTGAATGTTTGTGACTTCTTCCTGCTTTCTCTCGCTCGTTTGTTTTTCTCAGGAGTAGCCATGGCAAACAATTCGGAAGAGCATTCTGGGTCCGAGGAAGAAATTCCACAGCAGTCGCGTATGGCTGATAAAGCAAAGGTGACTGGACGAAAATCAGCAGAGCCACCAAAAGCCCCGAAGAAGAAGAAACCTGAATCAGAATCTGCTGAAGAAGATGATGATATTCCCTCAGCTCACAGTCAGCCAGAGGATGAGCTAGTCACTTACTCCAAGACCCTGTTCTCTGATGGAAATCCCAAGAAGGGTGGTCGCGGTAGAGAGAGGAACACCGCATCTGAAATGTCTGACCCTGAAACGTACAAAACTCCACCTGGAGTAGAAACTGTCCAAGAAAGAAACAACAGGTTGCAGAAGATTCGCCGTCACTGGGCAAATAAGTGGTTCAACTATGAGAACGTCCGAAGAAAATATTAGATTCTGTTTGCATTCACTCCTCCCTGGAATGACTGCATTGCAGAGGGCAGCCTTGGATAGGATGATGAAAAAGTAAGGCCAGCTCCTCCTCCCAATGCTCATGCTGATTCCTTAAAGACGATTGCTGATTTTCCCGAGGAGGTTGCTGTTGGGAAACGTTGCATGGAAAACAAAAAATTTCTATGCACACGCAAGATCTATCAAGGAGATGCATAGAAACAAGAGGGGAGAGTATGTCTACGTACCCTCGTAGACTGTAAGCGGAAGCGTTTGACAACGCGGTTGATGTAGTCGAACTTCTTCGCGTTCCAATCGATCGAGCACCGAATGTACGACACCTCCACGTTCAGCACACGTTCAGCTTGATGATGTCCTCCACCTTCTTGATCCAGCAAGACAACGAGGTAGTGGATGAGTTCCGGCAGCACGACGACATGGTGACGGTGATGGTGAAGCTATCTCTGCAGGGCTTCGCCTAAGCACTACGAAAATATGACCGGGGGTGTAAACGGTGGAGGGGGGCACCGCACACGGCTAAGGGATTGATGTCCTTGTGCTAGGCGCCCCCCTCCCACATATATATAGGTGGGGGGGAGGAGGGAGTAGCCAGGAGGCGCCCCCAAGTAGGCTGAATCCTACTTGGGGTGCCTTCCCAAGTGGCGCCCCCTGCCTTATTTACCGAAGAGGAGAAGGAAAGGCGGAAAGGAGAAGGAAGGGGGAGGCCGAGTCCCCCTCCTTTCCTTCCTTCCACTTGGCCGGCTGCCATGGAGGGTGCGCCAGCCCCTTGTGGGCTGGTGTGCTCCCCTCTAATGGCCCAATAGGCACACTTGCCTCCTGGGGGTGACCGGTACCCGCTCCGGTACTCCGATGACTACCCGGTTTTATCCGAAACACTTCCGGTGTCCGAATACCATCGTCCTATATATCAATCTTTACCTCTCGACCATTTTGAGACTCCTCATCATGTCCGTGATCTCATCTGGGACTCTGAACAACATTCGGTCACCAAATCATATAACTCATATAACACTAATATCGTCAACGAACGTTAAGCGTGCGGACCCTACGGGTTCGAGAACTATGTAGACATGACCCAGACACCTCTCCGGTCAATAACCAATAGCGGAACCTGGATGCCCATATTGGCTCCTACATATTCTACGAAGATCTTTATCGGTTGAACCGCTATGACAACATACGTAATTCCCTTTGTCCATCGGTATGTTACTTGCCTGAGATTCGATCGTCGGTATCTTCATACCTAGTTCAATCTCGTTTCCGGAAAGTCTCTTTACTCGTTTCATAATACATCATCCTATAACTAACTCATTAGTCACTTTGCTTGCAAGGCTTCTTATGATGTGTATTACCGAGAGGGCCCAGAGATACCTCTCCGATACTCGGAGTGACAAATCCTAATCTTGATCTATGCCAACTCAACAAACACCTTCGGAGATACCTGTAGAGCATCTTTATGATCACCCAGTTAAGATTATCACCGCCCATCTATAAGACATTGGTGGTAAGCAGTATGACTATCACCGCCCACAACTCTTTGTGTTCTACTCGTGCATATCATCTACGCATAGACCTGGCTCTGATGCCACTGTTGGGAAACGTTGCATGGAAAACAAAAATTTTCTACGCACACGCAAGATCTATCAGGGAGATGCAAAGCAACGAGAGGGGAGAGTGTGTCTATGTACCCTCATAGACCGTAAGTGGAAGCGTTTGACAACGCGGTTGATGTAGTCGAACTTCTTCGCGTTCCAACCGATCGAGCACCGAACGTACGGCACCTCCGGGTTCAGCACACGTTCAGCTCGATGACGTCCTCCGCCTTCTTGATCTAGTAAGACGGCGAGGTAGTGGATGAGTTCCGACAGCACGACGGTGTGGTGACAGTGATGGTGAAGCTATCTCCACAGGGCATCGCCTAAGCACTACGAAAATATGACCGGGGGTGTAAACGGTGGAGGGGGGCGCCGCACACGGCTAAGGGATTGATGTCCTTGTGCTAGGCACCCCCTCCCACATATATATAGCTGGGGGGAGCAGCCAGGAGGCACCCCCAAGTAGGCCGAATCCTACTTGGGGTGCCTTCCCAAGTGGCGCCCCCTGCCTTATTTACCGGAGAGGAGAAGGAAAGGGGGAAAGGAGAAGGAAGGGGGAGGCCGAGTCCCCCTCCTTTCCTTCCTCCCACTTGTCCGGCTGCCATGGGTGGTGCGCCAACCCCTTGTGGGCTGGTGTGTTCCCCTCTAATGGCCCAATAGGCCCACTTGCCTTTCGGGGGTGACCGGTACCCCCTCCGGTACTCAGATGACTACCCGGTTTTATCCGAAACACTTCCGGTGTCCGAATACCATCATCCTATATATCAATATTTTCCTCTTGACCATTTCGAGACTCCTCGTCATGTCTGTGATCTCATCCGGGACTCCGAACAACATTCGGTCACCAAATCATAACTCATATAACACTATATTGTCAACGAACGTTAAGCGTGTGGACCCTACGGGTTCGAGAACTATGTAGACATGACCGAGACACCTCTCCAGTCAATAACCAATAGCGGAACCTGGATGCCCATATTGGCTCCTACATATTCTACGGAGATCTTTACCGGTCAAACCGCTATGACAACATACGTAATTCCCTTTGTCCATCAGTATGTTACTTGCCCGAGATTCGATCGTCGGTATCTTCATACCTAGTTCAATCTCGTTACCAGCAAGTCTCTTTACTCGTCCGTAATACATCATCGTGTAACTAACTCATTAGTCACTTTGCTTGCAAGGCTTCTTATGATGTGTATTACCGAGAGGGCCCAGAGATACCTCTCCGATACTCGGAGTGACAAATCCTAATCTTGATCTATGCCAACTCAACAAACACCTTCGGATATACCTGTAGATCATCTTTATGATCGCCCAGTTACGTTGTGATGTTTGATAGCACACAAGGTATTCCTCCTGTATCCGGGAGTTGCATAATCTCATAGTCGAAGGAATATGTATTTGACATGAAGAAAGCAATAGCAATAAACTGAATGATCATTATGCTAAGCTAACGGATGGGTCTTGTCCATCACATCATTCTCCTAATGATGTGATCCCGTTATCAAATGACAACACATGTCTATGGTTAGGAAACCTTAACCATCTTTGATCAACGAGCTAGTCTAGTAGAGGCTTACTAGGGACACGGTATTTGTTTATGTATTCACACATGTATTTAAGTTTCCGATCAATACAATTCTAGCATGAATAATAAACCTTTATCATGAATAAGGAAATATAAAATAAGAACTTTATTATTGCCTCTAGTGCATATTTCCTTCAGTTGCAAAGAGGGAAAAGGCCAAGGCCAAGCGTGAGGCAAGAGCCGCGAAGAAGAATCAAGTGGAACAATGAAATGTTGAGTTAACTCAACAAGATGTGCAAGAAAAGAAGGAAAGGGCATCTGCCCAAAAAGAAAAGAAGAAGAGGAAGTCTGTTTCTCCTCGAGCTTCGAAGAAGAAGTCTGTTGCCAGAAAGTCAAGGAAGGCAGCATCTGCCTCATCTGATGATAACGTTGGCGAAGAAATTCCCATGTACGATCAAAGAGCTCTGCTTTATAAGCCATACCAAACTCCCTCTCCAGCAAAGGTTTCACCTCCATTGAGATCATCACCGAGGCTTGCTACTGTGGCATCAGATAAACCTTCGGGTTCTGCTGCCCCTGCCACGAAGAGAAAGTTGCTACCTGATGAAAAAGCTGCTGCTGCTTCCAAGAAGGCCAAGACAACTGTTCCCGCTTTCACAGAGGAATATGATTTTGATCTTATGTTTGACATCATTAAAGGTTCTTCCTATGATGCAAATCCAGCTGAATTGAGCAGTTTGGGTCTGCCTGAAGATGTTACCAAGATGGCAGCAAAGCACTTCTCTGAGCTGAGAGAAATCACCAAGGAACTCAATCAAGTTGTCGAGGACAAGAAACTCCTTGAGCAAATGAGGAGGGATGCTAAACCTGAGTCTGAAAGAAAAGACGTGAACAAGGGAATTCTTGAGATCACCAAAGCCCTCACTGTTATGAGGAACAACAAGATTGAGTGGCACTCTAAGCTGAAGAGGGATGTTTCTTAGCTCTGTGATTTTAGAAATGATGAAATCAAGCGTCAAGCAGATCTTGCTCGATGAAGAGAAAGAGAAGAGAAGAGAAGCGTCAGAGAGCTCAGGCAAGAGCCAGCAAGCCAAAGCCTATCAAGGATCGTTGTGTCCAATCTGTAACGACTGATGCACCTGTTGACTCAATTGTCCCACTGCAACAGATACCACCATGCCCTCGTTCCGAGGAAGAAACTGAACAACAAGCTGAGCCTGCGGTAGTTATCATTCCTACCTCAGTTGCTCAAGAATCTGATGTGGTGGACATGTATCAGGTCAATCTTAATGAAGAGAATGTCATGTCCGAGCAACATGCTCCTGAAGAAAGAGTTGACGAGGAAATTGAGATGGAAAAGGAAGCTTCATCGCCTTTGAAGAAATTTCAAGCTGAGCCCTCCGGATCCGCAAAGGAGGGTGATAATGTTGAGGGGGAGCAAGTTGCTTCCCGAGGAAATACCACCCCGGTCTCCTCATCTGGTGCCCCTACCCAGATGGAGGTTGATCTCGCTCCTGGTTCTTTGGCTTCATAGCCAGAACAGGAAGAAAAGGAAGATGGAGAGCCCATGGCTCACGAAGAAGTTGCTCAAGCAGTTGTACCACCAGTGTTGCCCCAGCAAGATGTACCATCAGTTTTACCACAGCAGACCGAACAAGTTGTTGTGTCTCCTGCTTCTAAAAGTTCACCAAAAGAAAAGGCCCTAGTGCCTGAGAGTGAGAAAGCCGCTGAAGGAGTTCCAGTGAAGGATAGTGAAGGACAAACCAGTGCTCCCACGCCATCAGCTCCAGAGAAAGCCAAAAGGCCTCTTGCTCCATTGAAGCCAATCGATGAAAATGTGCCAGCTTATGATGATGTTCAGCCGATGGAAATCAGTGATGAAGAATATCAGAAAAATCCCCAGGAATCTTTTTCGCTGTTTCTAGCTGAATATGGCCCCAATGGCCCCGCATTCAATGAACAACTTCATTCCTCGAAGCTTTCATTCTTTGGGGTCAGCCCTTACGAAGGAGAAAGGACTTCATTGTCATCGAGGTTTTGGACTGAAGAACAAGCTCTCTATTATGCTCGGATCTTGTTTGGCAAGCACAGAATTTTCAATCGCAAGACATTGGACTTCGCTGAACTTGAGAAAATGCCCTATTTCCATCATGCAATTGAGCATATTGAACATGCTCTACTGAAGGGATTCATGCGCTTTAGTCATGGCTAGAACAAAGAAATTATCCTTTAGTTTTATGCCACATTATACATCTCAGGAGAGATTGGAAATACCTCAACCTGGACGCTTGAATGGATGACTGGCAGGGAAAGGATCAAATGTTCGGCAGATCATTTTCTGGCCATGATAAATATTCCTCAATGTGAGTTTGAGAAGGATAGAGAGCACAGGCTGCATTTCTGGGAAGTGTCCGAAGCACAACTCCACATCCTGATGGATCCCATCATGGTAGGTGACAAATGCATTGATGTTGATCCGAAGAAGTTGGCTTATGACAACAAAGTTCTATTTCACATTCTGTGCAATACTATCACGCCAACAAACATGCCAAACTCCATCAAAGGCATTGTGGGAAATGCACTTGTGGCCTTATCCCAAGGAATCAAGTTTGACATTCCTGATCTTTTCATTCAAAACCTTGCATGTGCAGCAGATAGCCCTCAGTCTCTAAAGCCCTATGCTCCTTGGATTATGTTCGCCATCAAGCAGCTCACCAATGAGAAATTCTTCTGGGCTTACATTCGGAAGACTTTCATGCCACCAGTTTGTGACACCTTGTGCATTGTGAAGGATAGTGGAAAAGGGAAGGAACCAGTTGACACTGCTGAAAATGCATCTGCTTCTGAAAATGCAACGAAGATCAAGAAGGCAAGGGTTATAATCCCTCGTGAGGAAAATCCATCTCTTTATGAGATTTGCGTTCGCACTCAGCAGACTCTGGAAAGCCATATCAAGCTGGATAGAAAGGAAAAGGTGGAACTAATGACTGAGCTGAATTTTCTTCATAATCAAACTCGCCAGATTCTTCTTCATGAGAAGGAAGCAAAGAAGCGATCATGGAATTTGTTGAGAAAGCATTATTGTCGCAAAGATTTAGCCAAAAAGGGTATTCTAAAGGATTATAACCATCTGGACTTGCTTGCTATTCCTCGCATTCGAAGACAAACTCCAGTGCTTCCATAGCGTTCTGCCTCAACGGGTCTGTTGTTTGTCAATCATGATGATGAAATTGCAGATACAGCTGGTACTCTTATCTTCAAGCCAGATGTTCATCGCTCCAAGTCTTCCAAAGCCCAGGCTGCCACCCCTGCTTCTGCCTCGACCATTCCTCATTCTTCAGACTTTGATTCGTCGGGTGGTTTTAATTCTGATTCTGAGGATTCTCCCACGGAGTAATTCCTCGTATGTCTTCTCATTCCTTTTTGACACTTGTTGACAAAAAGGGGGAGAATAATATTGAGTGATAGTTTATTGGGGTTCTTGCAGGGTGTTTTCATTCGTGTTTTGGTTTTCCCTCAAACAATTTGCTTCATGAACTTATCGCACCGCTTGTGGTGTTGAAAAACTCGGTCGTCATGTAACGTTAATAACCCCGCCTGCAATATCATTTGCTTCATACTATCTGTTTGCAGGCACCATCAAATGTGTTTTCCAATGAACGACTATCTTCGATAATTATCCATATCACGGGGAACATATTTACCTCTCGAAGAAGAATATGAACTCATCAAGGGGGAAAAGTACTTAGAGTACTAAACAATTTATGACTCTTGTGGTTGGATATGTGCTGATTTTTTTCCCTTCATTAACTAACCTTGCAGGAAGAGAATGCCAGTTTAAGCTTTTATGCCTTATGATGTGAAGGTCATATGACTCACTGACAAAGTGTTTTCCCTCGCTATTATCTCTTTATCTTTCATATGATAGGGAAACCACATCTGAAGCATATCCACTCCGAGCAATATATTTTCACTGTTTTCTTGCTCTGAGTGTATCGTATATCAATCCTGCAGGAAAATTATATCTCGTGTGGATTCAAACTTTGTTCTGAGAAAACCTTCATGCTATATCCTTAGTCACTAATCTTTCAAAGCTAATTCTTTTCGAAGATTTGTGTGACAGGAATCATCTCAGACACCGTCGAGTGCATTGACAGAAGTCAAGTACTAAATCATAGATCAATGTCACTTATACGAAGAATAATCTCGGTTCCCTCTGGATCTTCATGCTCTGAAGCATATCTTAAGGGGGAGAATACTTTATCTTCGTAATTATCTCTCGTCTTTTATTATTCTTCGCATTTCATTCAATTCTTTATCTATCCTTCGATGTGATCTATTTTGTCAACAATCGTCCAAAAAAGGGGGAGATTGTTGGTGCAATATCTGCCCACCTTGTGTTTTGGAGATTGTTGACAGAAAATAGGTATGGACTGATTTGTTTGCTAGTGCATACAGAGAGAAAGAGTCCATACACAACCGAAGAGAATGCTGTCTCCGGTGCTGAGTTCGAGGAACTTCACTGGAGTATATCTGCGCTGCAGAAAAGAACGAGCTATATTTGTTGATGTCACATAGTCGAGAAGATTGATGAGAAGAAATCGACCCCTCAAAAATTTACTGCTGAAGCAAAGCATTTGATTCGGTACTGGCATCCGAAGAAATTGACTGCAGCGATGGAAGTCAAAGACAAAGTGAAGACATAGTATTCATTTCATTGTTCCTCTTTCATTCTTTTGAGTCATGGGACCTTCGTACTATTAATAGGGGTATAGGTTCTCGATGCATAGATCCGCTGTGATGCTTAGCCAAAACCTATGAAAGTTGCGAGAGAAATCTCTTTGTGCTCCGAGCAAATACTTGTCAGCAAGAGACCGTGATCTTCTTTGCTGCGAGAGATTTGTCTCAGACCGAGGAGTTAGCATTTCTTGCTCCGCAAGCAATGTTACCATTGTGCTCAAATCCGACCGTTGGACTCGTGTCGTTTGGCCATTTGCAGATCCCGATGTCTAATTTGGTCATTTCCCATCAGGGAAGGTTGCGGCTATAAATAGCCACCCCGCTCCAACATTGTCCGTTGGCTGCTCCGCTTGAGATTTCTGAGAAGATTGATTTGAGCAACCCCTCTCTGAGTGATTTGAGTTTAAGATCCACCAAGAGAAAAATCAAGAGCCCTAACTTAGACAGTGGTTTAGCATCACAGCAGTTCTGAGTGAGAGTTCTTGTACCTATTACTCTTGAGAGCTGCGCACTCTCTAGATGGATAGGTTTTGGTTTGAGTGATGAAGAGTTGTTGTCTTCACCGAGCCTGATCTTCGGCAACTAAGAGTGATTGTGGTTCGTGAAGGTCGACCGAAGGTTTGGAGATCACCGACAAGGACCTACCACGAGTGAAATCAACCTGAGTCTGATTAGCTCTGCGTTGAAGGAGAATAGGGTGAAGAGAGTTTATCTTCCGTTTTAAGTCACAGCCCCTCCAACCAGACGTAGCTCTTTGGCAGAAGAGAGAACTGGTTTACCAAATCTTTCTGTCACCATCGAGCACCACTGGTTCTATTTCCTTCACTGCAATTCCTTCAGCAGCCTTTTATACGTGCTCTGTGCCGATAGTTTTTCTGATCATTTTCTTCTGCCGTCTACCTTATATATCATCTTAGTCATCGTGTCACATTCTCACAACTTGTACTTACTTATGACCATCATTTTTCTCTGTTGCCTGTGTAATCACTGCATTGTATTGTTTCACGGTTTGTGCCATGTGGTGTCTTGTTCTACTGCATCTGTTTGTGTGCTGCATCACTCTCATCGTAGTTAAACCTATCATTTCCCGTACTAGTACTGTTATTACATCCTTCATCGAGGATTATGCTTCCAATGAACAAGATGGATTTAGCTTATTTCCTTTGATACTCTATTCCGCTGCTGTGATTGGGATAAGTTTCAAAATCTTCGAAAGAAATTTTGAACCTCCCATTCACCCCCCTCTAGTCGATATACTCTCGGTCCTAACAGTTACTATTGCTGTTACCACTGCTATCAAACTATCATATTACTATGCTAGTGATCACTTTGCTGCAGATATTTAATCTCCAGGTGTGGTTGAATTGACAACTCAACTGCTAATACTTACAAATATTCTTTGGCTCCCCTTGTGTCGAATCTAAAAATTTGGGTTGAATACTCTACCCTCGAAAAATGTTGCGATCCCCTATACTTGTGGGTTATCAGTGGCTTCTCTTGAAAAAATAGCATACGGTGGGTAAACAAATTACTGTTGGGCAATTGACAGAAGAGCAAATAATTATGACGATATCCATGGCAATGATCATGTATACATGCATCACGTCCAAGATTAGTAGACCGACTCCTGCCTGCATCTACTACTATTACTCCACACCATCGACCGCTATTCATCATGCATCTAGTGTATTAAGTTCATGGAGAAACAGAGTAATGCAATAAGAACGATGACATGATGTAGACAAGATCTATTCATGTAGTAATAGACCCCATCTTTTTATCCTTAATAGCAACGATACATGCGTGCCTCACTACCCCCTTCTGTCACTGGGTGAGGACACCGCAAGATCTAACCCATCACAAAGCACCTCTTCCTATTGCAAGAAAAATCAATCTAGTTGGCCAAACCAAACCAAAGTTTCGGATAAGAAATACGAGGCTATACAATCATGCATATAAGAGTTCACAGAAGACTCGAATAATATTCATAGATAGAACTAATCATAAGCTCGCAATTCATCGGATCCAGACAAACACACCACAAGAAGTCATTACATTGAATAGATCTCCAAGAACATCGAGGAGAACATTGTATTAAGAATCAAAAAGAGAGAAGAAGCCATCTAGCTACTGTCTACGGACCCGTAGGTCTGTGGTAAACTACTCACGCATCATCGGAGGAGCACCAATGAGGATGGTGAACCCCTCCGTGATCGTGTTCCCCTCCGACAAGGTGCCGGGATAGGGCTCTAGATTGGATCTCGTGGTTCTAGAACTTGCGGTGGCTGGAATTGTGTTTCGTCGACTCCCCTAGGGTTTCTGTAATATTTGGGTATTTATAGAGCTGCGAGGCGGTGGAAAGGACTCCCGTGGGCCCCACTACCTACCTGGGCGCGCTAGTGGCCTCTGTTACGCCCTAGTGTCTTGTGGGCCCCACGGGCCTCCCATCTGGTACTTCCTTGGCTCCCAAGGTGTCTTCTGGGATAAAAAAATCTCCAAAAAGTTTCGCTGCATTTTCTGTTTGATATGGATATTCTGCGAAGTAAAAAACAAGCAAAAAACAGCAACAGGCACTGGGCACCATGTCAATAGGTTAGTCTAAAAAAATGATATAAATTTGCTATAAAATGAATATAAAACATCCAAGAATGATAATATAACAGCATGGAACAATCAAAAATTATAGATACGTTGGAGACGTATCATCGGCAGAGTCCATTTTTGTACCTTGGCAAACTGCCGAACAGCTTGCGAGCGTCGATGAAGGAGCCGGCTGGCGAGGAGACGCGTGCCTCCCTTGGACCAGGTGGCTGCCCTGGAGGCATCCGACGAGCGTGCCGGCGTCAGGACAAAGGAGCTGGCTGGCGGCGAGGCGGCTTCCATGCTCGCGTCGGCGTCGGGAGGTGGGGGTGGGAAGCTTCGGTGCCCCGGCGGCGAGACGGTGGTGGGGGCGATGTTGGAGGTGCCGGCGTTGGGGGAAGGTGTATCGGCACCGGCTGCTGGCAGAGGCACCGGAAATGGGTGGCGGCGGCGACGCGACGGAGGCGGACAAGGGTTTGCTATCGATCTTGGGGTGGGAGAGGATGGCCAATGTGCCATCGACTACAGGGCCAGGGGAGGAGTAGGCGGGCGGCGCGCGCGTCCGTTTCGTGTCCTCGCCGAAGCAAAAGAGTCTCAAAACTGGGCCGGGAATGGGTCGGCAGGCGGACTGTCGGCGTACGACACATATGGGGCCCCAAAACACCCCTTTACGATTCGGCAGGGAGAGAGGTATGCACAAAGAGCAGAACCAACGATCGACGCGGGGCGATTTTACCCAGGTTCGGGCCGCTGATCAACGTAAAACCCTACTCCTGCCTTGTTTAATTATGAGTGTTCTTGAGCCCAGGCTCCAGGAGCGCTCGCAAACTATCCCTTTAAAGAACTTGACGGCTGATTATGCTGTCACCTTCCTCACTGCTTCCACCTCCGGCCACTTTGTGAACTTGTCGATAGCAACGTACAAGTACTCAAAGCCCCCGGTAGCACAGAGGAAAGGGCCCAGTATGTCGAGCCCCCAGACCGAAAAAGGCCAGGAGAGAGGGATCGTCTGAAGAGCTTGAGCTGGCTGGTGCGATTTCTTCGAATGAAACTGACACGCTTCATCCTTGGTTACTAGTGCAGTTGCATCCTAGAGAGCGGTGGGCCAAAAGAAACCTTGCCGGAATGCTTTCCCGACAAGTGCTCTTGATCCTATTTGAGAGCCACATATGCCTCCATGTATTTCCGCCAATAGCTCTAGTCCATCCTCCCGAGGAATGCACTTCAATTTCACACCGTTCGGTCTCTTTCTATACAGGACGTCATCGATGAACTTGTACATAACAGACCGACGGGCTACTTTTTCCGCTTCTTCCTGTTCCTCCGGGAGTTCTCCTGTCTGAAGGAAATGGACAATGTGCTGCGCCCATGCTGGAGCCTGAGGCTCGACAGCTAGGACTAAAGGCATCTCCTCCGCCGGGGGAACATTTGTCTTGACAGCGAAAGTGTGAGGTTCCGCCGGAGCCTGTCGTTCCCCGGCAGGTTTGTCGTTGATCCCGGCAGGTTCCTTGCCGGCGGCTCCGGGGAGCTCTGCCGGAAAGTATTGTCCAGTGTTCAACTTTCTTCTCTTTCCTTGCCGCATTGATGGCTCCACGGATGGTTGAGTCAAATGGAGCACAAAAGTTCCTGGTTCCACAAGCAACTTGAGGGCGGCGCGCTTTGACAGGTCGTCGGCAATACTGTTCTCGGCACGAGGGATGTGCTTCATTTGCAGACCGTCAAAGTGCTCTTCCATTTTTCTCACTTCATCCACGTAGGCTTGCATCAATGGACTCTGATAACTCTTATTAACTTACCTGACGACAAGCTGCGAATCGCCTCTGATGACGAGCTTCTTGATACCAAGGTCTGCTGCGATCCTGAGACCGGCAAGCAAGCCCTCGTACTCCGCAGTGTTGTTCGTCGAACTCTCCCGGGGAAAATGCATTTGGATTACGTACTTGAGGTGCTCTCCGGTGGGTGCGACAAGCAGCACGCCAGCACCGGCGCCTTGCAGCGAAAAAGCCCCGTCAAAGTACATACCCCATTCCTAATCAATTTCCTTGCCGGGGAGAGTTGTTTCTTGAACCTCTTCGTCTGGCGTTGGGGTCCATTCCGCAACGAACTCTGCCAAGGCCCTGCTCTGAATTGTCGAAGTGCTTTCAAACTTGAGGCCAAAGCTCGACAACTCCAATGCCCACTCCACAATCCTGCCGGTTGCTTCTGGATTTCGCAAAATCCGTTGCAACGGAAAGCGAGTGACAACGGTGATTTCATGTGCTTGAAAATAATGGCGCAGCTTCCTCGAGGCCATAAGGAGGCCGAAAAGCAACTTCTGCACGCCAGAATATCTTAACCTAGCTCCTTGCAAAAGAGAGCTAACAAAATAAACTAGGTGCTGCACCACCTTTTTCTTCTGCACTGGTTCTTCTGACTGCACAGATCCTGTCTTGCCGGGATCAACCCTTGCCGGGGAAGATCCTGCCACGTCGCCTGACGGTCCTGCCGCTGGTGTTGCTTCCTCATCAGCTTCTCTCTGCGCCACTAACGCAGCACTAACCACTTGATTTGTTGCTGCCAAATATAGCAGCAACGGCTCTCGTGGTTTAGGCGCGACTAGCGTCGGCGGAGAAGAAAGGTATTTCTTCAAATCTTGCAGCACAGCCTTCGCCTCCGGAGTCCATTTCATCGGACCTGCCTTCTTCAAAATTTTGAAAAAGGGCAGGGCGCGCTCAGCAGATTTGGAAATAAACCTGCTTAGAGCAGCAACACAGCCGGCAAGACGACGGACATCCTTGACGCGTCTTGGTGCTTCAATCTGCTCAATAGCTTTGATCTTGTCAGGGTTCACTTCGATTCCCCGTTGAGATACAAAGAATCCGAGAAGCTTGCCGGAAGGAACACCAAACATGCACTTCTCAGGATTGAGCTTTAAGTTGATCTTGCGTAGATTTGCAAATGTTTCTTCTAGATCTTGTATGAGCGTCACTTTGTCCTTGGTTTTGACCACTATATCATCCATATAAGCCTCTATATTTCTATGGAGCTGAGGCTCAAAACCAATTTGGACCGCTCTCGCAAATGTAGAACCAGCACTTTTCAACCCGAAAGGCATTCGTATAAAACAATGCGTACCACATGGGGTGTTAAATGCGGTCTTTTCTTCATCTTCTTTTGCCATGAAGATTTGATGATACCCTGAGTAGGCATCAAGGAAGGACAGTAGATCACAACCAGCGGTGGAGTCCACAATCTGGTCGATGCGCGGCAAGGGAAAGGGATCTTTTGGACGGGCTTTATTGACATCTGTATAATCGATACACAGCCTCCATTTTCCATTCGTCTTGCGCACTACAACCGGATTAGCCAACCAGGTTGGGTGAAGTACTCCTCTGACCAATCCTGCCGCCTCCAGCTTCCTGATTTCTTCGGCAATGAATTATTGCCACTCCAAGGCTTGCTTCCTGACCCTCTGCTTGACGGGCCGCGCGTGAGGACAGACAGCAAGGTGGTGCTCAATTACCTTCCTGGGAACACCGGGGATGTCAGACGGTTGCCATGCAAACATGTCGACATTCGCCCGCAGGAAGGCAATGAGCGCGCTTTCCTATTTGTCATCTAGGGTGGAACTTATGGTGAAAGTTCCTCCCGTTCCGTCCTCCCTGACGGGCACCTTCTTGGTCTCTGGGGGAGCGGCCTTGGATCTCTTGTTCTTGCCGGTGGAACTCTCTGGTGCATCCTCAATGGAAGCGCAGCACTCCGAGGAGGTGCGCTTACCGGAGTTCGCGCTAAGATTCTCGCCGGCCTTCTTCTTCCCCCCAGGAGTTCCAGCGGCAGGAGCAGATGCCTTGACGGCAGGTGCTGCAACTGCTTACCGGTAGAGTTGGTCGGCACAGATGAGCGCATCCTTCTTATCGGAATGGATAGTAATGACACTCAACGGCCCGGGCATCTTCAAAACATTATACGCGTAGTGTGATGCCGCCATGAACTTAGCCAGCGCTGGCCGACCAAGGATCCCATTGCATGACATAGGGATCTTGGCGACATCAAACACTACCTTCTCGGTCCTGTAGTTGAGCTCGCTACCAAATGTCACCGGTAGTGTAATCTTGCCCTTTGGCTGGGTTCTTCCTGGATTGACCCCTTGAAACGTGCCCGTTTCTTCGAGATCTTCATCAGGAATTTGGAGCCTCTTAAGCACATCCGGTGAGATTAGGTTCAGCCCGGCCCCACCGTCAACTAGCATTTTTGTCACCTTGAGGTTGCGGATTGTTGGTGAGACCAACAATGGCAAGCACCCGACCACGGTTGTGCGATCAGGGTGATCCTCGGCGTCGAAAATGATAGGCGTGTTGGACCACTTCAGGGGCTTACATGCATCCAGTGATGGCTTTGTTGCATTGACTTCTCGCACCCACTGTTTAAGTTGACGGTGGGAAGAATGCAACGAGGCGCCTCCGTCGATACACATGGCCTCTGTAGCTTTCTGAAATTCTTGCTCGCTGGACTCATCATCTTCTCCATCATCATCATCATCCTCTTCTTTGTCTCGGCCTCGAGCGGGCCTCTCCCTCTGTTGCTTGGCCTTGCCACGGTGACCCCCTCGGCCACCGCGCTTCTTGCTGGATCCGTCAGCATCGTCATGGCCTTCTCCTTGTCTCGTCTTTCATACTCAGCCCTCTGCTTCTCGACAAGCTGTTCAACTTGCCGGTAGTTTTGGAGATCATGACCCTTGGTGCGATGGATCTTGCAGTACTGCTTGCCGGAGTTTTCCGACTTGTCGGCAGCCGCCAAGGCCTGGCATGAGGAGCACCCGGCAAGTTCCTTGCCGGGGTCATCAACCTTGGTCTTCTTGGCGGCGCCGGGGTTGCCGAATTCCTCGACAGCAAGCACGGCCTTGCCTTTGCGCTTCTTGTTCCGCCGCCGGCCTTTCCTTGACGGGGTTGCAGCGTCTTCGTCTTCTGATTCGCTCCCCGCGCCAACAGCCTCGCCAGGGAGTTTCCTCCCCTCTTCAGCTCGGGCGCACTTGTCGGCCAAAGCGTAGAGCTCGGCAATACTCCTGACTTTGTTCATTGCCAGCTCTTCCCGTATTCTGCGGTTACGCACGTTCTGGTGAAACGCGCTAATAACAGCGGCAGGGTGAACGTCAGGAATATTGTACTGCACCCGGCTAAATCTCTGCATAAACTTGCGCAGGGGTTCGCCCTCCTTCTGAGGGATGATATGCAAATCACTCTCTTGGCCAGGAGCTTGGTGGCCTCCGACAAAGGCGCCAACAAACTGATGGCATAGATCTGACCAAGAAGAAATAGAATTCTCCGGCAGATGCATCAACCACGACCTGACGTTGGGTTTGAGCACCAACGGGAAGTAGTTGGCAAGTATCTTGTCATCTCGGCCCCCGGCAGCCTGCACCGCAATGGTGTAGATGCTCAGGAACTCTGAGGGATGAGTCTTGCCGTCATATTTCTCCGGGACCTCTAGCTTGAAGGTTCGGGAATTGGGCCACTGGACTTGCCGCAGCTCACGGGTAAACGCTGGAGTCCCTACCTCGTAAGGCAAGTCACCTGCGTCCCCTGGCGCAGGCTCGTCGACAGCCGGCCCTGCGCGCTTATCAGATTGATAGCGCGCTTCCCGTCGCCGCTCGATGGTGGTTCGAGCGTCCTCTTTGCCTCGTTCCTGGAGAACTTGACGCTGGTCGCGGCGCATCCGTGGATCGGACGACGCCGTGGAATCATCATCACGGCGATCGACCCGTTGGGTTGTCGACCGCCGCTGGTGTCGCGGAGGGGAGTGCACCGTGGTTACACCACCTCCGGTTTTCTCCACATCGGCTCGCGCCGGATCGATGGGCCGCCGCTGTGAGGGCCCTGCCTCCTGTGGCCCATCTTTGTTGGCGAAGCCAATGAGGCTCTGGATAGTAGCTCGCCACTCCTCCATCTTCTCCGGAGCAGGAGGGAAATCGAGGAGCAGCTGCGCACGTGCCAAGGCTTCCGCTGGCGTAGGCGGCGGCGACAGGTGCGAGGTACGTGAGGTGCTCTGACTCCTAGCCATGTTAGAAGGAGTACCGTCACGGTCACGCGACCGCGCGCCACCTTCGCCGGCAGCTCGGTGTGCATGCTGGGCCCGCGCACCTTGGGATTGATGCGCAGAAATCTTTTCATGGGGACGCCCTGAACCACCAGCGCCATGACGTTGCTCATCGTGCACGGCCTGGGAAGGCCGTGATGCTGGCGCCAGCGCGGGAGCCCCAGAAAGCGTCCTCCGATCTCTGGAATTCGTTGTGCCACCCGTAGGGAACACAGCTCCATCTTTGGATCCAGTGGCGTGTGGGTTGCCGCTGCCGCTGCGAACGACGCCGCTCGCCTGGCTTGGATCACCGGAACGCCGTGGAGGCTCTAATCCTCTTCCTTCTGCACCCACGCCATCGCCCGTATGCGAGGGCACAGGCAAAACGGACGTGGATGGTTGCGCCGTTGCGGCGCTCTTCTTCTTGGGTGGCATGATGGTGAAGATGATGAAGAAACTAAGGCACCGATCACTGGATCAGGTTCACACAACCTTCCTCCCCCTACCTGGCGCGCCAAAGATGTCGGCGTACGACACCTATGGGGCCCCAAAAGACCCCTTTACGATTCGGCAGGGAGAGAGGTATGCACAAAGAGCAGAACCAACGATCGACGCGGGGCGATTTTACCCAGGTTCGGGCCGCTGATCAGCGTAAAACCCTACTCCTGCCTTGTTTAATTATGAGTGTTCTTGAGCCCAGGCTCCAGGAGCGCTCGCAATGAACAGTACGTTCAAAGAGCAGCTACGCATGCAGAATGGGCTAAAAGATCCTCTTCCCCCCTGTAGCAGTTGCCTTGGGCCTCCTTTTATATGTCCAAAGGGGTCACCACAGTGGTAAAATGTATATACATTGAGGTGTAAAGTAGCTACAGGGTTATCATACCTAACCACTGACGGATTAGGACGAACGCATTTAATGCACCGTGAGGTGTCCTTTTAGGTGTCCTCACATTCTTGGGGATGAAAAAAGGGGCCATCCCATCAGCACCGCTTAAGCTCTCCTCCACTGGCGCGTTGCCACGCACCCAAAGGACCCAGAATGTCGGGCTTGTTGCTGTGCCAGAGCGGTGGCACAGCAACAGAATCTTGCCGGGCGCCGAACCTTGCCGGGCGCCGAATCTTGCCGGGCTTCGCAGGCCAACCCGGCAAGATCTTGCCGGGGAAGCTGGCTTTCGGATTCTAGCTCTTCTTATCTGCTGATCCTCAGATCTTTGACTTGAGAATTTCGTTGGTGGCCTGAGTCAATCTCGAACTGTTCCCCGACAAGCCTTGCCGCGAGTATGGCTACAACTGCCCGTGCACAAGTACGGGGTACTAATGGCCCAATACTTAGTACACCGACACGGATGAAAAACGGACGCGCGCGGACGAAATGGGTCGGCGCGTTGGAGTTGCTCTAAGTGTCTCAAGCTTAGTACAACTTTGTACTAACTCTAGTACAAAGTTCCCTGGAAAAAGAAATGTAGGTGCTGCGCTGATATGACGCTCTTTTTTTCATGGTAATACGTGTCTCATTTATATCATAATGATCATAGTACAAGGCACGTACAAACCGACCTGGCAAAACTGAAAAGACAGCAAAACGCTAGCATTTGCACAAAGAAACAACAGCCAAGAAGTAAAACTACAATCAAGACTGAAGAAACCTCTGAACTTGACACCAACACTCGTCACAGGCCTCTGGAACCACCATAGCAGCCACCAAAGAAAAAAAATGACGGATCACCTTTAAGCCCGAGCTCGAAGCGGCTCCATCGCTGATATGCAGCTTTGCGGACCTCCAAGGTGGCTCACCAGAAGCGAAACCATTATCGTTGAACGAATCAGACCCGGGCAACACCCCGGACACGCCATCGAACTCCAAATCTGGCATCCCCACACGACTAAGACACCGAAGGAGAAAACCACACCTGCCATCCACGAACCACAAACCCAGCACACGTTCCACCATCTTCCAGGTGTCGCCGATATAGACCACAATCTGCATCCGCTCCTGGACTACCTCCCAAGCTCCGCGTCGGCGCTGGAGCAAACGCCGTTGCAACAGCGGAGCCCGAGGACACAAGTCCACCACGAGGATGTCGCCGCCGCCACGCCATCCTTGCTTGAACAAACTGATTTCCAAATTCATCCCCAACCATAAGACCGGCCGCCTCGTCGAATTAGGTTCTGAAGAAAATTTATTGAGCGCCGCCATCGCCACCGCCGAAGCCAAGACGATGAACAACCTAAAAATCTAAACTACAAGAATAAAAAACGATCCACACGCGTGGATCAGGGCGACCCCCCTCTGTCGGGGTACACAAACAGGGGTGTATGTTTCCCCCTGACTTGTGTCCGGACAGGCAGATCTCCGGCGCGACAGCAACAGAGCAAACTGCACCAAGCATTCAAGACAAGGCCAAGCAGAAGAGATGGCTCTTTGAGAAATCAAAGGGCGGATCAAGAAGACCAAGACCAAGCAAACAAGCAAGATATCACTAAGGAAAAACCTCCCTTGCCGGGCAGGCGAGCCTGGCGGGGTCGAGATTACTCCAAAGACAAGCCTCAAGACTCCCCCGGCAGGCTTGCCGGGGACGCCAAGGGCGGATTACCCCGCGGAAGCTCCACCGCTCCACCTCACAGCAACGCAAGTCATCCATCGGTGCGGTGTCGAGCCCTCAAGTGCCTAAGTGGCTGTTATTTGGTACGTGGCAGGCCATTTCTGAGGAAGAACGCCCCCAATGATACCCGTCCAGGCGACGTGTCACGCGGACAGGCGAAAAGGTGGCTGAATGGCACGGCAAGGCTTGCCGGGCTACGCTACGATGTGACACTAAGTGGCGCATTTAATGCACCCTGTTCTGTCTGCAGAGTTAGGTATGATAGCACTGTGGCTATCTAATCAGTGCATAATGACTGTTTTGCCATTGTGGTGACCCCTGAGCTATAAAAGGAGGGCCATGGCTACCTTAGAGAGGATTCAGACCCTTGTACGCTCATACGCGCGTAGCTGCTCTCGCCTCGAGGCGACCTTGCCGGGGTAGAGCGCTGCGCCTCCACCACGGTCCTTTCATCAATCCACCAAAGCAGGAGTAGGATTTTACGCCTCGCGGCGGCCCGAACCTGGGTAAAACTGCCTGTGTCATCGGTGCCGTGCTGCTCTATGTTTTCCGCTCTTTGTGCAATGCGCTCTTTCCCTTGCCGAACCACAAGGGGCCGATAGCCCCATAGGTGGCCGTGTGATACCACGATATCCTCACCACCGATGATCGAGGCTGCCGGAGAAGGGGAGCCGCCGGAGGGCGGCGACATGGGAGACTCGTGGCCGCAAGGTCGCTTTTTCTTTCTTCAAGCCGAAGAAAGAACGATGTGAAGAAGGTTCGACTTGACACCGTACGACCGACGTTATTTCGAAGATGATTGCCATCCGCGTGGCCACAGGTGGGCCCTCACGCCCATCCATTGCTGAAGTGGACTTGGTCGACGCTCTTGTTATTTCAGTCCTCACTAATGAGTGACCGACCACTTAAATAAACCTGCAATAAACTTAGCAAAAGCTGCTCTTTCCCGTACCGCACTTGTTAATTAGGAACAGCCTGGACGGAGAAACAGTCCGATGGAAAGCCTGGCACCTTTACGATATACAACTACTTGGCCACTGATGAGTAGGCCGCTTTTCGCAGGGACGTCATACAGTCCGTTGAGTAGCAGCAGTATTTAGCATAAACCTGGAATGTGACTGGAATAACAACGAAGTGACGCGCCAGCTGAGAATCTCTCGACGTGCACGGTGCACCAGCCATCTCTCCATATCGCTCTGTTGCCACCGTTGATGTATTGCTACGTGTTCTTCCCCTTGTCGAACACAAGTACTCCCTCCGTTCCTAAATATAAATTTTTTTAGACATTTCAAATGGACTACAATATACGGATGTATGCAGACATATTTTAGAGTGTAGATTCACTCATTTTGCTTCGTATATAGCCACTTGTTGAAATCTCTAAAAAGACTATATTTGGAAACGGAGGGAGTAGTATTTACTGCCGTTTGCGTGGTCCAGAATCACGCCTTTTGCTTTGCCAAAAGAAGGAAAAACAGCGCACAACTCCTCACTGCAAACGAGACACAACTCCAAGCAGCACGGAGACATCCGGAAATTGGCCTTGGAACGTTCCCAGACACACGTGTCCCGATGCTGGCTCTGCACTTTTCCGGTGGATCTTTTAGGCTAAATCTGTAGCGCCGCATATACTAGTACTACTTGCTCGCCGCCGGTTGTTGTTTACAGCTACCTGCCTCTGCCTGACGGTGGAAAAGTCAGGTCAGCCGGCGAGCTGCCACCGGCCGTAGCCCTATCACAATCAGCCGCCGCTATACAAGAATAACCCCTCCTCCCTCCTCCTGAAGTTCCTAAAATACGAGCAGACCAGTTCTACGTCTGGTACTCCCTCTGTTTTTATTTACTTCGTATATTAGTTTTGACTGAAGTCAAACTTTATAATGTTTAATCAACTTTACAGAAAACAATATGAACATTTACAATAACAAATTTATATGATGTGAAAATATATGCAATGATGAATTCAATGATATATATTTGGTGATGTATATGTTAAATATTTTTTTCTACAAACTTGTTGGAAGTATATAAAGTTTGACTTTGGACAAACCTAATATGCAGAGTAAATAAAAATGGAGGGAGTACTTCCTCGGTTTCAAAGTATTTGAAGCCCTAGGTTTGTCACAAGTCAACTTCACAGATGTATATTAGCTATTTTTCTTATAAGTTGACCAAACTTTAAAAAGGTGACTTAGAACAAACATACAACTTCAACTATTTTGACACGTATGGAGTACTTCCCACTTCGACTCTTCCGTTGATGTCACATTCTCCCCCTTTGTGTACCGAAAGAAGGCATCAACACCTGACTCCTCCTTCTATAAGAAGAACATCAGACTCTTCTGTCACGGCGCATGGTATTTAATTGTTGTTTGGGTAAAAGCAAGAGCCGTGAAAAGCACAATGTAATTTTCATTTAGGAAGAGAGATTTATTTAGATCATAAAATAGTGCTAATACAATGCTGAGGAGACCAAACTGTTCTAGTGCAGAAAACACTAGATATGGATCCATGACGAGAGATCACTCGAACAATACGGGACATACATGCGACAGTGGTCAAAAATTTCCTCGTACATTTTGTTCTTTCATTGTCCCTTCTCAACACCGCTGAAGATGTCTCCCGACAACCATGGGCAACTGTGTTTGGTGTCGTCGGGGCAAAAAAAAAAAAAAAAAACCTTAGTCCAGTCCCAATGAGTGGCTAACTCTACAATACTTTAGATGTCCACATAGCACCACAATGTCCAACACATGCATTTGAGGTGACTCACATGCTGATGGATGAGGCGAGACCAGTCCCTTCCATCACCACTCACGCCTCTTATACGTCTTGGTCAGTCGTCTTCGTGTTGTGCCACTAGATGTCTTGTATCCCGGATCTGCGGCGGCGCGGGCGTCCTGATCCGCGGGGTGCGGCCCTCCCGACGGTGTGGCGGATCCCGAAGGCGGCGGGCTCGCTGCGGTGCACGGGCGCCCAGATGGGATTCCCGGCAGCGTGCGGACTCCCGGCGGCGGCGGGATCGGTCGACGGCGAGCTTGGGCGATGGCATCGGCCGCGCGGTGCCGGATCTCGTCGCTCGTGGCGGATCTCGCCACTCCGGCCATCGTGGAGGAACCTGGATCTGGGGCGGCGGCCCCGTTAGGCATGGCGACGGCGCCCTCAGCTGGCGACGCTCGCGGGGGTCGATGGACGGCGTCTTGACCGCGTGGGCGGTGAGTTGCCGGTGGATCTCCTCCGCGCAGCAGGCTCTCTCCCGCTGCACTTGGTGGCTTACGATCGCGGTCGTCGGCCTCGGTGCGTTCGCGGGGGCTGGTAGAGGTGACATCGGACCGGAGGAAACTCTGGATGACTCGTTCATCCCGACGGTGGCGACGACCAGGGTCGTCGTTCTCCTCCTTGCAGGCGCCGTCGAGGTCCCTGCCCTCCACCCCGACCCCATGCCCGGGTGAAGACCCAAAATCTCCTTAGATTGGGCGGCGGCGGCATTGCGTGTGTCATACCCTTCTTGGAGGCGCCGCCTGGGGCGTTTGCGTGCTCGGTTAGAGGAACTGCAGGCGGAGGGGATGGGACCAGTGGCAGCAGGTGGTGTTCGTGAAGGAGGAGCGGCGTGGCATCTGGCACGTCGACAACGGCGGGTCTCAGCGGCATGGAGCAGCGGGGTCTCACTGGTGGGCGTGTGATGATGGACGAGCGCAGGATGGTGGCGTTGTCTGGCGTCGTGGTGGCGTCGACGGCAGCTAGACCGGGCAGGGTCGATGCGTCAATACAACTTTGAAGATGGATCGGTGGAAGATGGCGGCGGCAGCCTCGGTGAGTGCGCCGGACCGGTGTGTGACCCAGTCCAGGTATGTGGCCGGGATGGGGCATCCGGCACTAGATGTTAGGATTTGGTGCGATGTCTGTTTGGTATTAGGCTCGGACATTCGGTACCACTACATCAAGGGGATAGGAGTAGCGATAGGTGTTGCCTAGAGGGTGGCTTCAGGCTTACTGATGTACTTCCTTGTAAGGTCTTTTGTGAATATTTAATAAAGTGGCCGCATGCATCGTCGAGATGCAGAGGCCGGGGGTGCATCCTCCTTTTAAAAAAAAAAGATGTCTTGTATCCCGTGGTCATATCGCAACTGATACAAATCCACATGTGACCTACCCTCTAGATGAAGTGAAGACATGTTTCTACTTTGGTGTCGATAACACCAACCCTGACTATAACCCTCGATTTGAATCCTTAACTGTAACTGTGGCTGGAGTGGTGGCATCAACATTAAGTTGTAGCATTACCGCAAACAAAAGAACACCCTGGGGAGTATAGAACACAGTCGACATGCATGAACCACCCAATCACATAAAAAAATACAAGAGGACCGTTTTTGTTTTGGATGTTATGGAAAAAAGACACGATGCAGGTTTATATTTTGAACCCTGATAAGTGCCACACGCATGGCACGAACACATGTTAATTCCAAACGTTTTTTATGACAAATTTAGTGACGCGAGGATGGCAACTTTCTTTTGGAATGACAAGTTTCGTTTTTTTTCTTTTCGGGTGACAATTTTAGTTGTAGAAAACGCCGCAACGGGATTGTTTCGTGCCACACGTGTGTCACTTATCATTTGGGTATATTTTTTGTTATTTCTGATGTTTTTTTAATATTTCTGATGTTCCTTATACAGCCATGATAAGTAGATCGGAAATCTGTACTACTTAAAAAGAACGTAAGGTTCCCATTTCACCTTTCTTCCCACCACCCCTTCGTCCAACCTTCCATGTATATGATAATAAATCACCTTAATTTACTTACCTTCTGAACCAATTCCACTTTAATTTACTTTTCAAATTTCTAATCAAAATATAAGATAACTAGCTTAATGCCCGTGCGTTGCCACGGGACAATAATATTATGCTAGACATAGATACACTGAGCAAAATATCATTTTAATTTGCAATGTATAGATCCAAGCAGTTTATTACTCCTTTCGTTCCTAAATATAAGTCCTTTTAGAGATTTCAATACGGACTACATACGAAGAAAAATGAGTGAATCTACACTAAAAAATATGTCTATATACATCCTTATATAGTCCATATTGAATCTCTAAAAGAGTTATATTTAGAAACCCATGGGGTATTATGTTGTGATAAATATTTTCTAATACATACAAATTAAACAAAATCAAGATGAAATTCATCGTCATGATTTATGCTGCTTTATTTCTCCTAACAGTCCTAACCAAATACAACATCCGTCCTAAAATACTTGTCTTAGATTTATCTAAATACGAGTGTATCTTACACTAAAACATGTCTAGATACATCCGTATGTAGACAAATAATTCGGGACGTAGGGAGTACCTTACAACTTGTGGGATATTGGTTTCACATTAATCTATATCTATATCTATACCTACTAATAAAGCAAGGTGTGTTTCATCAATTTTTTCATCCGTTCACCGCCGAAAATAAATTTTTTTCTACCCGTGGTGGTACTAAATTCTTATGCGTTTGTCTGCTAGAAAAAGAATTTTCATACGTGGGCTGCGTGTTGTAGCCCAGCGACGGCCCACTTATTTTTCTGCTCATGCAGCTGGAAAACACTATTTTCCGCACAGAGCAGCAAATATTCTGAGTTTCGCACAGGACAACCAATAATGGGTTGGCCCATTTTTATTTTTTCTATGTTTTACTTTTATTTTTATTCTCCTTTCCCTATCTCTTTTTCCCTTTCCAAGTTTATTTTTTAGAATTTATTTTGTAAATTAAAAATTCTCAAAAAATGTCCAGAAATAAAAAAACAAAATTTAGAAAATGATCAGAATTCCAAAATTTTGTTGTTATTTTGAAAAATATTCGGAACTTGCAAAAAGTTTCCAATTTTTACTAAAAAATATTATTTTTCAAAATAGTTCGAGAATTCTAAAAAGGAAATGACATTTCAAAAAGTGCTCCAAATTTGACAAATATTCATGTTTTAGTGAAATTTTCAAAATTAAAAATAATGTTTGTGTATAAAAGATACATATTTTCTACAAATCTTATGAATTTTCAATACATGTTCCCGTTTTAAAAAAATGTTCACAAATTCAAGTAATATTCATGTTTTTATAAAAAAAGTTCATGTTTTCAGAAAATATTTGTGAATTTTAGAAGATGTTCCCTTTCATATTTTGTTCACGTTTTTCTTGAAAGTGTACATAATTTTCAAAAAATTGTTCAGGATTTAAAAAATTATTCATGTTTCCTAGAATCTTCAGAAACTTCATACCTTAAATCCCCTCGATTGAAAGGATTGGAAGGAAGACTCGATTGAATAATTCATGGGCCTTCTCTAGCGTATGATGACGTAACAAAACTCTTAAATGCACTCGATCAATGAATGGAAAAATAGCGAATTGATTCCTTCACACGCAGCGAAATGGAGAAGCTAAATGTTCTTTTTTCGTGTGCACACAGGGTTTGCTTGCACATATAATTCTCATTGACTTTAAATGCATATTATTTTATCTCCCGTTGCAACGCACAGGAGTTTTTTTTCTATCCGTGGTGATACTAAATTCTTATGCGTTCGTTTGCTAGAAAAAAAACCTTTTCAGACTTTCGTACGTGGGCTACACGTTGTGGCCAGCGAAGCCAGCAGACTTATTTTTCTTGCCTAAAAAAAAGCAGACTTTTTTTTCTGCTAGCGCAGCTGGAAAAATTATATTTTCCGCACAGGGCGAGAGATAGTCTGAGCTTCGCACAGGACAACAAATAATGGGCTGAACCATTTTTCTTTGTTTATGTGTTTTACTTCTTTTTATTCTCTTTTTCCTATCACTTTTTTCCAGCCCAAGTTTATTTTTCTTATAGAATTTATTTCATAAATTCAAAATTCTGAAAAAATGTTAAGAATTAAAAAAAAAATCAAATTATAGAAAATGTTCAGAATTCCAAAATTTTGTTGCTATTTTAAAAAATATTGGGAACTTCAAAAAAGTTTCTCATTTTTACAAAAACTTTTATTGTTTTTTCAAAATTGTTCGAGATATCTAAAAATAAAATCGAATTTTAAAATGTTCTTGTTTGGTGAAATTTTCACAATTCAAAATAATGTTAAAAGGTGCACATTTTCGAAAAATGTTATGAATTTTCAACTCATGTTACTGTTCTAAAAAGTTGTTCACAAATTCAAATAATATTTATGTTTTTATAAAAAAGTTGTTGTTGACTAAACTATTTATGAATTTTTAAAGATGATCCTGTTTCGAATTTTGTTCGCGTTTTTCTAAAAGTGTACATAATAAAAAAAACTATTCAGGATTTAAAAAATGGTTCATGTTTACTATAATATTCAGAAACTTCATACCTTAAAATCCCCTCGACTTAAAGAAAAAGTAGAATGAATAATTCATGGGCGTACGATGACATAACAAAACGCTTAAATGCTCTCGATCAATTAATGAAAAAATAGTGGATCGCTTACTTCACACCCGGCAAAACCAAGAAGCTAAATTTTCCTTTGTCACTTACATATAGGGTTTTGCGTGCACATATAATCCTCACTGACTTTAAATGCATACTATTTTTTCTCCTGTTGCAACGCACGGGCATATGTGCTAGTTTTCTTTATAACAAGAGGCAGACAGTATGGTAATAGAATCCGCAACATGTATGCTTTAGATATAAATTAGTGGAACCAATCTAATTAACAAACTTGTAGACGGAGACATTGAAGCACTTGTTGAATCCTTAACATGTAATGTTTATAGTTGAATCAACCGTTTTCCTCAACATGTCAATTTTTTAGTAAGTGTTCTAGTTATTTCAGTTTTAAACTGTAAGGTTTGGACAGTTGAACCCGTACTTTCATGTGAAGTATTGACAAATAATTATATATGCAACATATTTCATTCAAACAAACATAATTCTATAAATGTCAAGAAACAATTCACTGAAAGTATAATATAATTGTCAGTCTAATTGGAAGTCTATTTTTACGGAAGTCCATTTTTACGGAAGAAAAACTATTCCACTTACATATGGATCATCGTTGACAGACCCATCCTTCACTTCCTTCCATCTTCTCTTATCCTCTCCAAATCTCATCTCCCCAAACTCCATCTTGCAAGTCACATAATCAACACCGGCGCACGCCACCACGACCTCGTGCCACGCCGTCGTCACAGAGCCCCCCAACCTTCACGCCACCTGCCACTGCTCTGCCTGCCTATGGAGCTCCCGCTGCGCGTTTCCCTCCGCACCTTCCGCTGCTCCCCTTCCTCGCCCATGATCCCTCTCTGGCACTGCATCAGATGAAATGTGTACATGCAGGTGGCAACCAGATGATTTGTTGTAGAAAAAACCATATCTTGAATTACATCACAAGCCACAAATATCTAATTATTGAAAATTCATTCTTAATTAACTTTAGAATTCTACAAAGCCTTGGGCGACAATGCTAGTCCATCTTTTACAGAAAATAATAATTGGTGTGCGCTTCAGAAGGAATGCAGGTGGTAAATGTTATCCATGATAAAACTTACAAAGCTCATTTAAACTTAATATCCATATATCCAGGCTTGTAGGTATATTCAATGAGCACACTACCAGTCATTTTCAAATAAAAACACGAGGAAATGCCTTCCAAATCCATATTAGAGAAACACCATTACTAAGTCAGTAACGACAGCAGGATATTACGAGGATCATCTTGTTGTATCCCCTTCTCAACCTTTCCAACAAGATCAACTCCAACATCAGCAGCTTTGATGTATATCCTACCACCCAGCTGGGCAATAAGAGGGCAACAAGCAACGCAGCAAAACCATATTTGACAGGAGAAGAGGCAGTACGCAAAATCAAATGAAATCAGCAACATTGGTGATGCTTTAGTTGCATAAAAAATACGCACGTAGGATTGCATCTACAAGCATATCACCACATAATGTGGAGCAATTACAGCAATCAATCTGCAAACTTACTTTCCTTTTCAGAGAGGGCACCTATTTTTTTTCTGAATGAGTTATATCATGAAATGAAACTTTAGTGTTGCTCCATTTGTGGTAATTATGCCCATCTTTTGTCTGGTGTTTTAGAATGCTCACGGTCCTAGTTTTAAAAGTGGCCAGCAATTAGTCAAAACTGTATAGACTTTCCATGTGAAGACTATACATAACATAGTACAAGACTATCCACTCAAATTTCCAGTGTTAGTCGCATTGTAGTACTTCCCAATAAAAAAATGTTGTTTTATTTTATGTCTTAGAACATGTGCGCATCAATTCTTAAAAGAATTACCATTAATATGGTTAAAACTATATACATTGTGAAAGCTAATAACTACTATCCCTGTCTCTATTTATATGGCGCCCTCGGGTTTTGTGATTGTTCCTTGACCAATAATATATGATTCACATTTCAGAAAAAAATAATGCTGGAAAATATTTTATAATACAAATTCAATGGTATAATTTTTGTGAATTAACCCACTTTTAATTGGTCAAAAGTTGAACCCGAAAATATGTCGGGGGCATGTAAACATAGGACAAAGGAGTAGATATAATGTTTAAAGTATTTTTGACATAAAAGTATCTGTAAAAGTTAATGGTGAAAAAAAATATTGATGTCTGCAAGAGATATACAGTCTGTAACCTTCATAGAATCCGGTGAATCTATAAACCAAGCCAAACATAAAATGTTGCATCTAGTAGTGCCACACCACCCATGCCAACAACTGCGATGACTGAGAAATCACCTGCACGAACACCAATCTGTTTTGATAAGTTATTCACGATTTCAAATCGTAGAAGGGGGAAACGCATGAAAGACAAACACCATAGATGAAAAATAAAACCTGGAACGCTTTCGTTGCAGACCGCCAAGCAGCACTTGAATGAAACTTGTCTCAAAAAAAAAATTGCAGAAGTTGTCCTGTTTAGCTATTAGATTAATTAGACAACAAACCACTGGTACAACCGAGGTTTCAGAAAAAACAATACGGAATCACCTTCCTAGGCCTGATGCCTCCTGCTGCGTGGTGGTAGTGCAATAAGTGACAGCATGCAAGCCATTTTGGAAATTGCTCCATACTGCATCCTAAAAAATCCTAGCAAGGATATGGCAAGTTGCAACGATCAGCTCTAAGAGACTCAGAGAACTGGAAGATACCATGCATACATGATTCAATCGATCATTCAGAGCAAGGCAATATCGATCGATCTTTACCGCGACTCCGAGGCCGATCTCCACGGACCCAAAGAGCATGCAGACGAACGCGCCGAGGCATACGAGGAAGTCCATCTTGTCGACTCTCCATATGCTGCAAGCTTCTCTGATGTCAATCAGTCAAGGGAGGCCGGCAGAATGGTGGAGGCTAGCACCGCTATGGGCGTGTAGTAGAGGAGCTTCATGAAGAACTCCAAAACGATGAACACCATGACGGCCATGACGATGTTGGAAACCGTCGACCTGGCGCCGGCGCTGAAGTTCGCCGTGGCATGAGAAAAGGAACCTGTAAACCTGAAGTTCACCGTGGCACGAGAAAAGGAATCTGCAAACGTCTTTCAGACACGCTGCCCCACATATTTTGGTTCCTTTTTTCCAGAAGATTTACAGGCATTAATCGACCACTTGTTGCCACATAGCACGAAGATAAAGATCCAGCGATGTTTGAGAACCCCATGGCTATCATCTCCTTGTTCCCATCAAGATTATACCCTATAATCGCGGCGAAAGCGACGGGCAATGGCTTCCTGACAGGCAACATGCACAAACTTGTTTGGTCAGTTCAACCTGCATTTCGCCGTGAAAACAAACACCTGTTGAGCATGATGACCGCGCAGATGATGGTTATCTTGGCGCATTCAGCGGTGTAGGAGCCGCTGAGCGGTATCTGCTTGACGGAGCTCTCGTGCACCTCGTGGATGATCTTCACGCCGTGCTTGTCAGCTTTCGTTGGCGTAGACCACGGCCGTGGACAAGATGACCGAGACCAGAGGTGAAATCGCCGAGAGCCAGAAAAGCTTCTTGTACTTCCTCCCCTGTGATTCCAGCATATTGTATTGTACGACCACTCATGTTAGCAAGAAGAGTATTGCAATCTACTAAATGAAGTGGTGGAAGATAGCAGAGTTAATTTGTTTCTTCTTAGGATGAAGCATGCGGCCAGGACGAATATGCAACTATATGCAAAAAATTCAGGTTCAGAACTTAGAAATAAAATGTTGCATTGCAAAACATGAGCGACACATGAACTCAAGAGATAACATTAGGAATTCAGAAATAGACAAAACTTTGTTTCTGGTTCAAAGATCACCACACGAATTGGAAGAGAAACTGGGAGAGGGTGAAGCCAAACTCAGAGGAGAATACATGGACCATGACAACGAATCTCGCGGAGACGGTCATGTTGATCTTGCACATCGGCACCCATCGCAGGTCTGGTACACCACCATCCACGGCCGTCGCAAGCACTGGACGTGCGCCCCGCCAAGAGCAGTCGTCATGCGCTGTCGCCCCCACGAGCGAGCCCCACGGTGATGCATCAGGATTCAGATCGGAGGAGGACGCCGGCACAAAAGAGGGGACTTGGCTGAGAGTGGAGATGAAGGGCTGGGGGGAAGGGGAGGACGGGGGCGGCGGCGGCGGCATGTGCGCTTGTGCTTTTTGCCCTAACAAGGGCGTACGAGAGGGGAGGAGGATTCCGCGACGACGGCGGCGATGGCGTCCCAGAACCACACCCTCCCATGGGTCCAGCCCTGATGTGGGGTTCCGCAATGGCGGCGGAGGTCTCGGAGGCCGCGTCGGCGCCGGGGGCGGAGGATTCTGCGGCGGCGGCGGCTGCGGCGGCGGCGGAGGAGGATTCTGCTAGGAAATACTCCTCCGTCCGGTGAAGAGTGTACATCTAGCTTCAAAATTTGTCCACAAAAGAGTGTACTTCTATCTTCCTAATGCACTTTAAAGTAGAAAAAAATACTTCTCTCTCATCACACGGTAATCAAGACCAATAGCAATCTACACATGATCTTCTTAATTTCTACATGCACTTAGCTCATTGGGGGTTGGATAATTAAAGAGGAGAGAGATGGTGGCGTGCACCTTTCCAATGCATTTTTTACTTAACACCATAATTTGTCCTAAAAATTCTAGATGTACACTCTTCACCGGACGGAGGGAGTAGATCGAGAGAGGAGTCGAGAGGGCCTCGTTCCTCTGATTTCGTTTCATGGGACTGGCTCAGTTCCTGGTTTTTTTCTAGGTGCGAGAGGAAGCGGTGTGTTGGGAAGTGAGATGAAAAAAACCAGTGAAATAAAACTGACGAAAGTGATGGGACGAAAATAAACCATGGATACTATTCACCAACTCAGACATTAGAGTAGAGATTCACGGTCAGATTTTGATGAACATTTATTTACACAATCACATTATAATTGGCAGTCTATATACTACTTAAAAAGAACGTAAGGTTCTATTTCACCTTTTTTCCTACCATCCCTTCATCTAACCTTTCATGTATATGATAATAAATCATCTTAATCTACTTACTTTCTGAACCAATTCAACTTTAATTTACTTACCAAATTTCTAATCAAAATATAAGGTAATTCACGGTCAGAATTTGATGAACATTTATTTACACAATCACATTATAATTGACAGTCTACTACTTAAAAAAACCGTAAGGTTCCTATTTTACCTTTCTCCCCACCATCCCTTCGTCTAACTTTTCATGTATATGATAATCAATCATTTTAATTTTCTTACCTTCTGAACCAATTCCACTTTAATTTACTTACCAAATTTCTAATCAAAATATAAGGTAATTCACGGTCAGAATTTGATGAACATTTATTTACACAATCACATTATAATTGACAGGTAAATCATAAGCTAACGTACTAGAATATTTATATCCCGTTGCAACTCACGGGCATTGTTCTAGTTTCCCTAAAAAAGGATTGGAAGTTTTTTCGGATGTACTCGTGTCGTCAACGCCGGCAAGCACGATGCCGAAAGAGGAGAACTAGTCCACCACGCACAAAAGTTTTTCTTTTGGCACAACCAAGCACAAAAGTACATTGAAACGCCGGTACACCCGGGCCGGGCTGTTCCTCTACCCGTGCTCGCGAAGCCCATTAGTTTAGGCCCAAAGTGCCACCTCGAATAGGGTTTAAGCTTCCCCGGTCCCGCAGCTTCCACGAAGCCCCCGTCCGATTCAACAACAGGCAAAACCCCCCTCACGCTCACGCGATGGGAGTCGCCGCCTCCGCCGCCTCCCCTCCCCCGGAGGCCGCCGCGCCCGCCGATCCACCAACCAAAGAAGATGCCCAGCATGGCTCTGCCGCCGCCGCCGCAGCAGCTGCGCCCCCGGAGGCCGCCGCGCCCGCCGATTCACCGGCAAAGGAAGAGGCCCAGTCGGCCGCCGCCGCCGCTCCCGGCGGCGAGGCGGACGCGGCGGGGGAGACGGTGGTCCTGGACGCCGCGGCGGAAGGCGGCGAGGAGGAGGAAGGGGAGTGCGGGTTTTGCCTGTACATGAAGGGCGGCGGGTGCAAGGAGGAGTTCGTGGGGTGGGAGAAGTGCGTGGAGCAGGCGGAGGCGGAAGGCAGCGACGTCGTCGAGCGCTGCTACGACACCACCGCCGCGCTGCGCAGGTGCATGGACAAGTTCCCCGACTACTACGAGCCCATCCTCCGCGCCGAGCGCGCCATGGCCGAGGATCTCGAGGCCTTCAAGGCCAGCGAAGCCTCCGAGCCCTCCCCTGCCTCGCCGCCGCCCCCGGCGGCCGAGGAGGAACAGGGCGACAATAAGAAGCAGGCGGAGGCGGTGGTGGCGAAGGAGAAGGAGGATCTTGCGGCCTGATCCCGCCGCCTAGGCGTGGGATCTTGCGATTTTTTGGTGAGATTTGAGGCATCCTAGATGTGAATTATTTTGTTTTACCTGGGGCGTGATCTGCAAGATGGGGGGGAGGGGGGGGGGGGGGGGGGGGGGGGGGGGGGGGGGGGGGGGGGGGTGGCCTCTCCAAGAAAAATTCGATTCTTTTGGTGGGAATTATACACTTGTTCACGAGTTCTAGCTCGTGAACTAATATGGAGAAGTGATCTTGTGCTGTAATAATAATCCAATGCATCGATACTGATTTGACACGATTAGCTCTTGTGCTGATCTTATTCTTCAAATTTGTAACGCTGATCATGCGTAGCAAACAATTGACTAGAAGTTCGTCCAGTAATCAGTTCCACAATCAGTAACTGAGTGAGCACTAATCTCCGTTGTTACATGCTGGTTTTGTTCATGGTGCTGGTGAGATTTGCCACTCTTATTTGGCTGGTCTTAGACATTTGTCAGCGAATTTTGAGCAATTTAATGTAACATTATAGGGGTTGCCGTTTAGTGTCTGAATCAGCAGTGCTGAGGCTGTCCATAGACTCCATACCGTCTTCTGTTCGGTATATGTTGGTTCCAGCCGGCCTCATTTTGCCTTACAACAGCAAGAATTTCCTGACAGTTATAAATATGGGTTTCTCGAATAATGATTTGATTGGTTATAAATCGCCATTTCATTGACACTGCTGGTGTTACCCTGTGCATCATGTTGGCCTTATTTGCCCCAATCTTTGGCTAGTGTTGCAAATTTACAGTTGAATTTGAGAATTGCAGCCTGTTTAAATACATTTGAATTGAAAGTTTCAGCTGCGTTTCTGGGGCAGCTTGTAAGGTTCCTTCAGTATTACACCCTATGTTCCTAAATGTAAGACGTTTTGGCAGTTCAATTTAAACTGTTAAAACGTCTAATATTTTGATTTAGAAATAGAGGTACTCACTTGGTACAACTAATAGTACTCCCTTCGTTCCTAAATATTTGTCTTTCTAGAGATTTCAACAAGTGACTACATACGGAACAAAATGAGTGAATCTATACTCTAAAATATGTCTATATACATCCATATGCGGTAGTCCATTTGAAATCTCTAAAAAGACAAATATTTAGTAGTTTTGTTCATCGACATGTTGTACGCAGTCCCGTTACAGCCGGCCTCATTTTGCCTTGCACGGCAAGAATTCCTTCCTATACTTTTTTCGCCTCACTTGAAGGATGCAAATTGCTCACATTGCTGAAAATAAAATAATCGATCCTGGCTTTTATACCAGCCAGTGAACTGCTAAAAAACTGGCACAGAGCATACCATTGCAACACAGAGAAAGTGGCAAACGCAAGTTTAAACAAAATAGAGAAATACTTTTGGAATGATAGGTTTAGTTTCGGCAACATTTTTCATCCAAACATCATGGATGCTTGTAATGTGAGGGGGGGTTACAGAAAGGGGTTCGGGCGCGGCACACAAGCCATAAAAAAACTGAAGCACTAACCTACAACGCTAGTGCTACTGGCTGCAAGATTAACGGCGGGTTTCTGGAACACCCGTATAACCCCCGACCCATCAGCACCATCGTTTCCAACCCTCCATGATCGATCCTTCTTCCTCTGGGGTTTCCGGTGGTGCTTGTGGGATGCTTCTTTCTTCTTCTTCTTCTTTGTGGAACCCTTGGTCATTTGGCCATGCATGTCAAAATATGCAAGGTCGTTTAGGGCATGACTGATGTTAGGTTCAGCTCGATTGATTTCCTCATCATCTTCATCAGAAGCACCGTCGTCTGATTGGTCAGCTGCTGCAGTGCTTGAGCCTTCTAGGTCACTGTTGTCCTCTCCATCAGTTTCATCGTCTATCTCACCAGGAGGAAGCTCAAAGTGCGGAATCTTTCCATCAATGTAATCCTTCAATATCTGTCGAGCAGCCCTGGTCTCATCAGGCAGCCCAGCGTGGCTGACATGCCCTCGAGATGTGCAGTACGCCATCAACAACTCAGCAGCGGTTGGTGGTCGAGATGCTTCCTCATATGCCTTGGGCTTTGGCAGGGTGATTTTGTAAACCTGTTCCAGGATATTTCTGGGCACACGATTTGCTACCACTTGAATTGCTCCCCTGTGCTTTGTCATCCTATCAATTGGCAAGACACCACATGCCACCATCTCATGCCTCGAGCTTGAAAAAGAAGGGAAGACCAGACCAGGACAATCACACAGCATGAGCTCTTCTGAGATTATCAGTGTCTGGAAATGCTTGGTCTTGCCAGGCGTAGATGTTACACCAGTCTTCTTCTCACCAACCAGAGCATTGATGGTTGAACTCTTCCCAACATTTGGATAACCAACAAATCCAACAACCACACGCTTGGGTCGCACCAAGGCAGATTCAGAACCAGATTCAGGTTCCTCTCCAACAGCGGATGTTCCCTTTTGGCTCACAATATACTCCGCTTCGCCCTGCAACCTCACCAGGAGCTCTTCCCGGCCATATATCTTTGTATCAAGATCTGTATCTGATTCTTCCATTGTTTGGCTGCTCAATTTTTTCCCTTCTAACACTGCGGTAGCAGCTTTAGCAGACCAGAATAGATAGAGAATATCATGTTCCTTAAAGTAATCTGCCCATTTCCGCCTGCATTTTTTCCAAATTGAGAAAATGTCATGCATCACAGCAGACACCAAAGATACCTGGAAATCAAATGCACCTCCAGAGAGCTACTAACCTGACACTCAGTGGTAAAAGATCAGCCTTGTTTACAAGAAGCAGTGTTCTCTTGTGCTCATCAATTTCCTGTGCATATTCCTTAATACATAGGAAAAGATACATATCAGAAGAGAGCAGAAAACTGCAAAAATCCACAATACAATAAAACAAACAGTTCTATAATACAGGGGAAACTATTTCTTCTCTATTGGCTCAAACCTCACAGCTAGTCTCAAATACCACACCAACCTTTCAAACACCTCACAATCAGAAGGCAGTAAAGAATGAAGCATTGATTACGATGTGAATCCTAAAACTGCAGTTTTAAGTTTAAAGAAGAACCAACATTTCAGGGAGAAATGGATTTCAATGCTTCGACAGGACCAGAGAACAAATAATGCAACAACCAGCAGTAGCAACAAGTTAAAGTCAAGGTACCAGTCATCTAACATCAATGGGAATTTATTAATAATATAATATAGACAACCATGTAAGTTAAACACAATAGAAAAAAAATACTGAGTCTAAATTCTAAGTACCTCAAGATCAGGGCAACGGTAGAACAAGGGATTTCGAGAATCGACGACCATCACGAGCTTCAAAAAAGAAGGAAACCAGTCAGTGCTTTTACATAATTTCCTGGAATGTTAGCTCATTCTAGGGAAAAGAAGAAGGGCTGATCACAGTTACAAAGGCTCCAATACTACCGAGACAATAAGGTACAATAGTTCAACTTAATAACAGATAAGAACACATAATGTATGCATCACATTAATTCGAATGGGGACATATTAAAACTAGATACAAGGTTGCCAATGATGAGTAGGTGTGCACATGCACTCATGCCCAGGAAAACGACAAGATGCTGAAAAAGATGGAACATTGTACTGGACCTACTGGTAATGTCCAACTGACTGAAAAGTGAGATAAATGGCAAATGAATTCATAGTTAATGTTCATATAAACCTTAGTTGTACCATAGGCTTCTCAAATAGATGTACTAACCAAATCGCTGCGTTCAAGTACTCTCCACAGTTGTCTCCAGATATCAAGATTCTTCTCAAAAGGCGTAAGGACAAGTTCTTCATTCTCTTGCAATCTGCAGAACATCTCTTTTATAATGGACTTGTGTATAACAAACAACATACTAACAAACTTAAAATTCACTTAGATGGACTACATGCTCAGACGTTCAAAAGAGTACTCAGTAACATGTACATTGCTTCCACTCAAGCTAAGGAAACCAATTAAAAACTTGTCTTTGCTCATATACTGTTCGATTGCTTCAGACGCCTATACCTGGATAGGAGTGCAGACAACATAGAGAAGTACAAGATGGCGAAGAAGGCCACAAAGCGAGCTGTCAGTGAAGCAAGGGGTCGGGCATATGAGGACCTATACCAACGGTTAGGCACGAAGGAAGGCGAAAGGGACATCTATAAGATGGCCAAGATCTGAAAGAGGAAGACGAGGGATATTGGTCAAGTCAAATGCATCAAGGACGGAGCAGGCCAACTCTTGGTAAAGGACGAGGAGATTAAGCATAGATAGCGGCAGTACTTCGACAAGCTGTTCAATGGGGAGAATGAGAGTTCTACCATTGAACTGGACGACTCCTTTGATGAGACCAGCATGCGTTTTGTGCGGAGAATCCAGGAGTCTGAGGTCAAGGAGGCTTTAAAGAGGATGAAAGGAGGCAAGGCGATGGGCCCTGATTGTATCCCCATTGAGGTATGGAAAGGCCTCGGGGACATAGCGATAGTATGGCTAACCAAGCTTTTCAACCTCATTTTTCGGGCAAACAAGATGCCAGAAGAATGGAGACGGAGTATATTAGTACCAATCTTCAGAACAAGGGGGATGTTCAGAGTTGTACTAATTACTGTGGAATTAAGCTGATGAGCCATACAATGAAGCTATGGGAGAGAGTCATTGAGCACCGCTTAAGAAGAATGACAAGCGTGACCAAAAATCAGTTTGGTTTCATGCCTGGGAGGTCGACCATGGAAGCCATTTTCTTGATACGACAACTTATGGAGAGATACAGGGAGCAAAAGAAGGACTTGCATATGGTGTTCATTGACTTGGAGAAGGCCTATGATAAGATACCGAGGAATGTCATGTGGTGGGCCTTGGAGAAACACAAAGTCCCAGCAAAGTACATTACCCTCATCAAGGACATGTACGATAATGTTGTGACAAGTGTTCGAACAAGTGATGTCGACACTGATGACTTCCCGATTAAGATAGGACTACATCAGGGGTCAGCTTTGAGCCCTTATCTTTTTGCCTTGGTGATGGATGAGGTCACAAGGGATATACAAGGAGATATCCCATGGTGTATGCTCTTTGCGGATGATGTGGTGCTAGTTGACGATAGTCGGGCGGGGGTAAATAGGAAGTTAGAGTTATGGAGACAAACCTTGGAATCGAAAGGGTTTAGGCTTAGTAAAACTAAAACCGAGTACATGATGTGCGGTTTCAGTACTACTAGGTGTGAGGAGGAGGAGGTTAGCCTTGATGGGCAGGTGGTACCTCAGAAGGACACCTTTCGATATTTGGGGTCAATGTTGCAGGAGGATGGGGGTATTGATGAAGATGTGAACCATAGAATCAAAGCCGGATGGATGAAGTGGCGCTAAGCTTCTGGCATTCTCTGTGACAAGAGAGTGCCACAAAAGCTAAAAGGCAAGTTCTACAGGACGGCTGTTCGACCCGCAATGTTGTATGGCGCCGAGTGTTGGCCGACTAAAAGGCGACATGTTCAATAGTTAGGTGTGGCGGAGATGCGTATGTTGAGATGGATGTGTGGCCAGACGAGGAAGGATAGAGTCCGGAATGATGATATACGAGATAGAGTTGGGGTAGCACCAATTGAAGAGAAGCTTGTCCAACATCGTCTGAGATGGTTTGGGCATGTTCAGCGCAGGCCCCCAGAAGCTCTAGTGCATAGCGGACGGCTAAAGCGTGCGGAGAATGTCAAGAGAGGTCGGGGTAGACCGAATTTGACATGGGAGGAGTCCGTTAAGAGAGACCTGAAGGATTTGAGTATCACCAAAGAACTAGCTATGGACAGGGGTGCGTGGAAGCTTGCTATCCATGTGCCAGAGCCATGAGTTGGTCGCGAGATCTTATGGGTTTCACCTCTAGCCTACCCCAACTTGTTTGGGACTAAAGGCTTTGTTGTTGTTGTTGTTGTTGTTGTTCATATACTGTTCGATTCAAATACTTGAATTAGTACTTTACTTGTAGCACTTTGCATCTTTTCAATGCCCAGAAAGAACGAACCAGCTTCAGAATTTATCACGAATATTCCGAACAAGTCCAAGTATGATTTTTAACAGAAGATTCCAAAGATGCCCAAGTTTATGGTTATAGTTGCAGAAAACCTGAGGGTTTATCGCTACAGCACATGAGATGGGTTTTACATTGACGCACCGACATAGTTTGAGAAACAAACAACACCCGTAGCCAATTACTCCTGAAGTATTTTGCAGACAAGTAGTGTTGTTCAAACTGTCAAAGTGCCAAGGCGGGGAGTTACTTAGGTGGGTTTTCCGAAATGATATGAACACAAATCCAGAGATTTCCGACAACTAAGGCCATAAACCTGATGTTTCATGAAATATACTCCACTCAATAAACATTACTCGAAGGAGGCCCAGTGTGCAAAGGAACAATGTAATTTTTGAACAACAGCACTGCTAGAAACAAAGCAGAGAGGTGCACCAACCTCGCGAGGTTCCTCCGCCACTCCAGGAAGGCCCGCTTCTCGTTGGTGTCGAGCTCCTCGGTCGTCATCTGGGCAGTCCACGGGGGCCTGAAACATCCGCATTCCGTTCAACCATGCACAGCTCATCTCACTCCAAACGACCAAAGAAAAAAGAAACGACGGCGCTGAGCACTCACCGGCGGGGCACCCTGAGGCTGTCGGCGTGCAGGGCCTCCTGCTCCTCCCGCAGAAGCCGCCTCTCCTCCTCCGTGTCCCCCGTCCCATCCCTGAAACGCAAAATAACCGCAGCCACCGTGTCAGAGGCAATTCGTCGAACACCTGCGGGAGCCAAAACAGAACCGACCGGAGGGGACGGGCGCTTACAGATCGATGAGGCCGGAACCGAGCGCGGCGGTCAGGGCGGCGGCTCCCTCCGCGTCGTCGCCGTGGAGGAGCTCCTCCTCGGCGGCTCGCTGGAGGACGGCGTCGATGTCGCTGACCTCGATGACGGACTCAAGCGGCAGCGCCTGCTGCGCGCGGCGGGAGATCACGAGCTGCTGGCCCCTCGCCTTGGCGGCCAAGGCCTGCTTATTGCGCTGCCGGACAAGCGCGCGCCCCAGCCCCTCGCCGCGGTCTTTCTTCCCGCCGCCGCCGCCGCCGCCGCCGCCTGCCATCTCTACCAGGGAAGGTCACAAGAGAGAGGAGGGCAGGAGACAAAGAGAGTACGCTGCTGTTGCGCTTCGGCGGCGTGAGGGGGGTTGGAGTCGAGCCTAGCGTCCGAGCCGGCGAGCTTTGCAGGCCGTGCTGGAAAACGGCCCAGCTTCTTTTACTTTTTTTTTTTGGAAACGGAAATGGCCCAACTCAAAACTTGGTCCGCTCCAATAGTTTTTTAAACACGTTTGCTAATAATAATAATATTTTTAAACACTAATCTACTTCAATAATGTCGAAAATAATGTTGAAATCACTAATTAGAGGGTACTCATTGCAAAGATCACTCTCATCTTTTCTCGTGGTGACAAGTGACGCATTGCATGTGCAACACTTGTCGCAACCTGGGAATTTTGTGCTTCTTTCACACATTCGTTGTTTCAAAACATTTTATCTCTTGACCCATGTGTCCGAAATCAAGAACCGTTTTCACTATTATGTTTCTCGCCTTGAGACTTTAAAGCTAGATTTCATGTTAATAGGGTTAGACATTTTTTTTTCTAAAAGAAGGAAAGAAACCAAAACCCCCCAAAAAAACTGGAAACAAAAATGGAACCCCCAAAAAACAATAGCCGGAAAGCGTAACTGTACTTTTCACTGTTTGGAGAAGCACATATTTGTTTTTTTGCGCAATTATGCTTCCCGTTGAATCAAAACCGTGTTTTTTCACTCTTGGGTAGAAGCACACATGCATTTTTTTTTTGTTTTTTCGGGAAGCACAACTGTGTTTCACACGGAATAAAAACTCTGCATTTCACTTTTCGGGAAGCATAATTGTGCTTCATCATAAAACACAACTGTGCTTTTCACTTTCGGGGAAGCACGATTGTGCTTGAGCGTGAAGTACAACTATATTTTTTCACATGATATGCTTCACACGAGGAAAACAAACAAACAAATAAACTTAAAAGAAAACTAGGAAAAACCAAGAGAAAACAACACGTGCAAAAAAAATTGTCCTCGCGGTGTGAACAACGCGTGACACATGTGGCGGTTGGGCGCACCACGCGTCTACCCCTCGCGTGCTTGTTGAGTGGCCCATCTAGCCGGTACCCCCATTAGGGCATCTCCAACAGCAATCCATAAATTTTCTCCCGCATCCGTCCGCGGACAGGGGGAACCAATCCACGGACACGGATGCGGAAGGCAGCCATCCAACCGTAGCCGATACATTTTCACAACAACTCGAACCAACCGGACGAAATTCATTCAAACAAATCTGGATTTCATATAAACACGGTTGGATTTCATATAAACATACCAGATTTCATATAAACATGAGGATTTCATTACAAATACATCAAAAGTGGTGCTAGGCGGGCTCTGGAGTATAATCAATACCTAATCTAAATGATCGCCTGCGCCCATTTCCCATGTCCGGCCATGAACCAAGAGAACTGAAGTTTCGCCTTTTCCAGCTCCACCTCGGCGCTCTCTAGCTCTACCTCCGTAACCTCTGCCTTCGGAGGCCCAGGAAGTGAAGTTGTCCGCCTCCACGTCGCCGCCAAGCGACTAATCGGCCGAAGATGCTCAACCCGCCAAGCTTGGCGTTGACGGGAGGGGAGGAGTGGTGGCCTTCCTGGGACACGAGCGGCGGTGACCCACCATGCACTACTCTTCCTGGATCTTGCCGAAGAGGACCCGGTACCCGTACTCGATCGAGTCGGCCTCGGGGCCCCAGCCTGAATCGTCAATGTAGAGCTTGCCTCGACGACTCTTCGTCATCCGGCCGATCGCGTTTCCCTCGATCCCTGGGAGAGCGCCCTCCAAGAACTCAACACCACCGTGCGTAGGCCCCACGGTGTACGCCAACTGTCGTGGTTTTGTCACGGCAGATGTCCTCGTGAAAGGACTAAGTCCAGAGGCCATCGCAACTAGGTGGTCGCTTGAACGGGGTAGATCGGGAACAAAGGACACGAGTAACCTGGCCCCTCACGGTGGAGGTAAAGACCTACTTGCTGCTTGATTGATATTTCTAGAGATCTCGATTACAATGATGCGGATTCGCTAACCTAGCTCTCCAGAGATTGCAACTTAGTCCTTTCGTTCTAGGGGCTCCCCTTTATATAACAGGTCGAGTCCCTAGATATACAACTGAATCCGGGTCGTAGTAATAACCCGTATCCTACTCTAACTTCTATCTATCTTGCTTTCCAAGTTGGGTGCTTCCGTATGGTGGGCCTTCTTCTCAAGCCGGCCCACCTGCTTCATTACGAGCCGACCACCAGTCGGGTCACCTCACAGCCCTTCGGTCCCTTCCTTGGTTGTGCCTCTTTGACCCGTAAACCTGTATGACCCATAGTGCCGTCAGGCCTCAGTCGGGTCATATTCCGGGCCAGGTCATGGTCATAGGAATATCCCCAACAATATGTAAATGGAAAGCTACATCTTTTGCATCCTAGAGTATTAAGAAGTTGTGTAAAGAACTCCACATTGATGGGTGTCATGATGGATTTGTGGAAATTTATTTTCAACCTTGTTTGTGCAGCAAAATACTTCAGCAGATTATCCACTTGCTCAAGTTGGCTTTAAATGGCAGGAAGGGTTAAAATGGTATCATCTGCATACTGAATCACTAAGAGGACTAAATCACTGGGATGTCTGGGTTGGAGTTTGAATTCAGAGGTGTCTGAATGATGGCAGACGTGCACGTTGTTTTTCCCCTGCAAGGGTTTTATAATTGTTAAAAAAGTGGTGTTGTGTGTTTATTTGCCAGTGAACCGAGGAACAATTCCAATGCCTATCAAGTTGTAAAAAGATTGCAATAATATCAAACAAACTGGTAACATTTCTAGTTATTATGGAGACAAGCTTACAAGTGATATATTGCGAGTACAATACATATTATAAATCTTAAAACTTATCGAAAACAAACAAATAAACTCCAACTTGCTCCAGCACATTGTCAAGAGCACAAAGTTTAAGACCCTAATACATCACAAAATCCCTGAAGTTCGATACTTATTCTGACAGACACCTGATACCATAGAGTTCATACCCGTAGTACACTGCTAGTGCTTCTGATACTATTTTACAGGCATATGGGGAGCCCCATCATCACAAGATCCCTGAAAACCAGCACCGGAGTTTTCAGGAAAGAGGTAGGCGATGTGGAAGGCGCCCCAATGCAGTAGAGCCAAGAATGATTTGCCTGCAGACAACCAGATGGAGCCAGAGCCGGCCATCTTGGTCTGGGTGCCTGCGAATAGTCACGCCTTGAGGAGCTCACAGCAGCCGTCGGCCGCCGTGGACCACTTGAAGGGGGTGGATGCCCCGTGCTCGCCGTCCATGATGATCGGCAGCGGGGTGAAGAAGGGGGTCCGGAGGTGCTCGATGCTGTTGTAGTGGTCCACGTCGTCGTGCTCGTACATGCTCGACACCTCCGAGCCGGAGAGGCTCGAGATGCTGCTCCGAGAATGCGGGATGACGGAGCTCGGGGACGTGGCGAAGCGCGTAGGCGGGGTGCAGTCTGCCCTCTTGCCTCCTCCGGGAGCATCCTTGCCATTCCCCTCTTTCTTCGTGTTGAGGAAGCGCCCTCCCGAGCCTCTTGCTCGGCGCATTGCGTGGCGGTGGCGTGATTCGTGAAGATACGGCTGCGCCATGATCATAAACGATGAGGTAAATCTTTTGCCTCCATTTCAAAAAATGATCATAAGCGGCAATGAGAATATTTGAATGAAATGTTGAGTGACGTGTTCTTTTGTTGGCAAATGAAGAGGTTTGTTTTTCCCAGTCTCTGTAAATGACATGGACTTGGTGGAAGTGCTGGCTTACCTTTCTTCCTTTCACCAGCTGATTCTCTCGCTCCACCTTGGCACGAGCACGGCGGCGGCGAAGGATGCCTTCATACTGCTTTGCATTCACGTAAATCGGTGCGTCAGCTGTTGCATTCAGTGGTAAGAGTAATCGGCCACCAGGCTACGACCAACGGAAAAAAAGAAGGCGTTAGAGAAAAATATCACAGAAGAAAGAAGGCGTCCAAAACATAGCACACAATACACACTAAAGCTCACCGTCGATTTCATTGCGTAAGTGGCAAGTAGGCCATAGCACTGGTCAGCTGAAGGATAACCAGAAGACATCTGAAACACATGTGGCAAAAGTTAGCAACTGAAAACTGGATACATCCGGAAACAATTTTTGAGCTGCAAAGTTGGAACAATTCCAACCGTATCATCAACGTAATAACAGTAATCTTTCATTCAATGTAAGGGAATAAAGTGAGGGAAAACTATACCATGGAAGGACCCGGCGCAAACTCAAAACGACCGTTGTACTCCGGGAGCGGTGACTGCAGTGCGATGGTGGCGGAGTGCTCCATGGGCTTCTCTCCTTTGTTGCCTCCCGACTCCAAATTCCCTGCTCATCACAGTTTCTCAAAACCCCAACTACAAAAGTGTCCTGTGTATCCTACAACAATTTTATATAACTGCTAGATGCTGATGCTTCCTTATCTGCATTAGTATTGTCGAAATGGAGATGTAAGCTCTATTACTATACAAGTGAGCTCCATGTGGTTGGACAGACGTGTATGTTACTCATGGAATATTAGAAGTAAATAGCTGTATCAGATTCCATCAAGAGCTACCGTGTAGCCGATTAGTATATGGCAAATAACAAATTCATCATGGCTGAAAAGGTCAAACTGGAGGGTTGTTGGCTTCAAACCATCAAGCATGTGTCTTATCACATCACTGTAAAAGAAACACATGTGCCTTATTACATTTTATTACGATAATAAAGGGTGATTTTATTGACTCTTTTTCTTTTGCGGGTGATTTTATTGACTCGTAACGATGCGTCGCGGTAATATAAGAGTTCACACCCGGCCTTCTGCATAACTGAGCACAGCCACATGCGCCTTATCACATAGAGATAGGGCGTGCTTTCGTGTGCATAAAAATAGGGCTAATGATTGTGCGACCAAACAAGGGAGCAGAACATCCAGCCCAGCTGTGAACTAGTACCATGTTCATCAAAGAAAAGCTTATCTTAGTTCGTACAAAAAATAACAGACTTAGAGACCCAACTGCTACGTCTTCAAAATATATTACACAGCCTTAATTATTCTGATTGGTATTTTCTTTTCTAATCTTGGGCTTAGGTAATCCATGCCCTTCTAATTTTTTGGATGATAAACCAAGCCTGCAACCGTCATCACTCTTCAAATTTGTTTACTAGTACTCCCTCCGTCTCAAAATAAGTGTCTTTGATTTAGTACAACCCGTCTCAAAATAAGTGTCTTTGATTTAGTAGTTTTGAGACGGAGGGAGTATATTTCAATAGACAGACAAAGATCATTATGAATATATCTTCATAAATTAAACAGAACGGCTTCTTGGGCCCCAAAGCAGAACAACTTCTTGGGCCCCTCTCTCATGACAGCTGAGACCTATTACTATTTGTTACAAAAAAGCTGGCATATACTACTATAACAAATAACGTCGCATTTCTTTACCAGCATACGCCCAAGTTGTTGCATAAGCCTATTTTTTTCCCGGTAACTTTTTTTCGTCAAATGAGGAGGAGAAAGAGTCTAAGTGTCACAGAGTTCTAAGATTTACTACTCACTCGGTTCGGAATTAACTGTCGCTGAAACGAGTGAATCTACGTATTGAAACGCGTAGATACACTGATTTCAGCGACAGTTCATTCCGAACGAAGGTTATACATGATTATGGAACCCTATTTCAAATTAGGCCACGGGATATGTAATTCAAACCTTGTGACATCCCCTTGTGTTCACCGGCATAGTAGCATGCACAGATCCAACGAACGAAGCCATGCCAAATTCTTGCAGCAGTAACCATTCCACAAGGTAGCAAGAGGAGGCAGAGCAGGCTCACCTTGGAACACCGAGAACTTGAGGAGCTCAGGAGCCCCGCTCTTGGGCGCCGGATCCAAGATGCCCTGAGCTCTTGGCACGACCTGGAACTGGCCGTCCCGGCGAGCCTCCGGCTCCGGTGAGGACGACAAGGCGGCGGCCGGGTCCCCGTACAGCATCTGGGACACCGCCCACCATGGCACCGGGGCTCCATCACCACCACCATTGGAGGCCTGGCCGACCGCAGCGACCTGCCCGAATCCCTCGTGGGCCTTGAAGCTCATCATCGCTGCCTAGCTTTGCCAAGGAAGGAATTAAACGGGAGTGTCAGAGGCTGGATTCTCTTTGGGCCAGGACAAGAATGCTCTTGCAGGATCTTTAGCTTAGCTAAGCATCCAACCACCTATGCCAAACCAATAATTAAAGAGAAATTTAGAGAGATCAGTGTACACGAGCCGAGGAGGTAAAAACAAAAACGAGCAATCGCGGGGAATAAAATTAAAGAAACGAAACAAGTGGGGAGGGGAGCTGCCCCCAAGAAGCAGGACAGATGGGGCAAGAACCAGAGCATAGAGATGCATGAGCTAGTGGATATGCCACAGGAAACGCGCAAGAAACCAAGAGGCCGGCAGGGGAGACGACCGAGATGAAATCCGAAGAGGCAGAAGAAACCGGAGCAGAGAGAGAGAGAGAGAGAGAGAGAGAGAGAGAGAGAGAGAGAGAGAGAGAGAGAGAGCGAGCCAGGAGAGATGAACAAGTTTTGTGTTGGCAAAAAAGAGAGGAAAACTGAAGCAATTTCCATGGCTGTGCCCACAAGGAGATCAGCTTGGAAAGAAGGGAGCAGAGCCCCCCAGACTTTCAGAAGGCCAGAGATTTGCCACCCAACAACAGAGAGGAGCAGAGCAGAGAAGAGCAGTACGTATCCTACATGTGTGAAAACCGCAGAGGAGGGGAGGAGGATTTAGGACGAACCGGAGCGAAGGCAGGGCGGCGGGTGGTCTGCGCGGCGGCGGAGAGGGGAATCAAGCTCAGCTGCTGGGGGAGACCATCTTCTGTCCTCTAAATAATGGCAAACCACAAGCGGCAGGAGAGAGAGAGAGGCAGGGGGAAGATGGGGATGCAGGACTAGTATATGAATGGATGCCAGTGGGGACGACGGAGGGCAGAAACCAAGAAAGGTCTCTCTCTCTCTCCCCTCGGCCTCCCGGTTCGAGCCGAAAAGATCGGCACTAACTCCTTCGGTGCAGTGGGCTTGCTTTAATAACTTTGCACACGCTGGTCTGGTGCAACTTGGCGGTACTTTAGATTCCTGTAATAGCAGTAGGAGGAGGAGGAGTACTTACTACTTTTTTTTTTTATGATGAGCACGTAAGAATGGGATTGGTGGTCGTGATTCTTTCCGGGACACGCGCACCGGTGGTGAGCGTGAGCCCGAGCCGTATCGTATGCCAAATTGGTCGTGCATGCGCCTAGTTGGTTGGTGCTACTATAGCTTGCCAACTGTTGGATGGATCTTCTCCCTTCGTCCTTCCCTGTTTCCTCCCCTCCCCTCCGAGAAAGGTAACGAGGAAGTAGAGTACACACCAAATGTGGCGGCCGTGCAGGCGAGTACCCCTATATTCGTCCTCCGACCAGCCAAACGGACCTACAGTGGGTGATTCACATACCTAGCTCTGGCTGCTCCTCATTTTCAGCTCTCTCCCGCTATTTTATTGATTGTACTTCAGCGGGCTCGGAAAACTGGGAGCACCTATCCGTCTGCTGGGTGAAAAAACTTTCAACGATCTCCCGATTTTCGGAACCTACTGTTCATTCATCTTCTCAGAGCATCTCCTATCGCTCCCCCCAACAGGCCCCTCCAAATCTTTTTTATCGCCGGTTCAAAAAAATCGGTCCAGTCGTGTCCCCAGAAACCCAAATTTCGCCGGTTAGGACCGAAATTGGCGTCGGCGGACCAGGCCGAATCCGGCGCGCTGGGGGCGGCCCGGGGCGTCGGGGGAAACAAATTGGGCGCGAAAACTGGTGAACCCGCCGAGTTAGCGACTGGGCGCCTTCGTCGTCCTTATCGCCTTGGTTTCCCGCGGGAATCAATGCGAAGGCTGCCGCCGGTCAGCCTTCCATTGATTCACGGGCGGCGCAGTGAAGGCGCGCCGCCGCGCGTCCCGTCCCCTCCCGCCACACGTCCACACTGCTGCCGCCCACTCGCCGCTATAAAAGCCTCCCTCCGCTGACCGCACACTCCCTCGCCACAGCCTCTCTCTCTCGCCGCCAACGCCCCTCTCTCCTTCGCTGCTCTCTCTCTCCATCTCAAGCCACCGATGGCCGAGCGATTTCCCAGCGACGAAGCAGCGGCCAACGGCTTCGGCCGCCGCCACCTTCACGAGTGGGAGGCACGCCTCCTCCATGAGGCGAACTACCCGGCGTCGCCGGACATGCGCGTGCCCGGCTCGTGGAGGCTCAGCGCTGGAGGCGTCCCCGTCCCCCCGCCGCCGACCGACGCCGAACGCCGCGGCGAGCTCGCACGCATTCGGGCTTCCCGGCCGGAGTAGGTGCGGCACCTTCCGAAGTACGGCCCCGACAACCACATTTTGTGGACGGCGTACTTCGAGCGCCGCCACACCGAGCAACTCGCCTCCACCAACAACGCGCTGGCGCCAAAGGGGGCGCCACAACGCCGACGCCCGACGCCTGTGGTGGGGCGTCCCCGGGCGCACGCTCCACGTCGTCCTCGAGCACCTCGAGGGCGGCAACGAGCCGCCGTTCGAGTACCCGACGGCCATGTTCTCCCGCCGGAGCGGCAGCTCTTGGCTGCCGAGGCGCATGGCGGGCGCCTCCTCCTCCTCCTCCGGCACGACGCCGCGCCACCGTCAAGGCCGAGCCCGTGGAGACACCGGAGCGTCGGCGCAGCCGCGGCGGCGGCCTCGTCATAAACGAGGGCCGTCGCCAGCCTCCCCTCCTCCCCGCGGTCATCTTCGCCTGGTCAGGCCGAAGAAGGAGCCGGCGACGCCGCCCGTCGTCGTGAATCAGGAGCATGTCGACATGGCCGTCGACCTCGAGACGGGCCTCAAATGGGCGCGGGATGACTACGTCCGGGAGGAGATGGAGCGCCAGCGCCGCGCCCTCGAGGGCATCGCCGCTCGGCGCCGCGGCCGCGACGAGGGCGGCGTCATCGTCCTCGAGGACAGCGACGAGGAGGCGCCGCCGCCCACCAACCCCGTCCGCCAAGGCGACCCAGGACAGTGCCGCAGTAAGGACGGCGGCAACTACACCGCCTTCTACAAGCTCCTCGGCATGCAGTAGGCTCGGGGAGGTGGCGGTGTTGTTTTATTTTTCTAAGTTTTTTATGTCTTTAATTTTTGTACAAATATCAATGAAAACCGCCTGAATTTCATCCAAATTTGTCCAAGTCTAGCCGAATTCGTATTTGGGAAAACGACTTCTTGGGGCCATCTTGGGGCGTCGACTGGGAACCCGAGGCCCCCCACGCCAAAATTTTCGTCGGTTCGCCTCCAAGCGGCGATATTTTGAGTTCCTGGGGGCCGAACGAGTGGATATGCTCTTATTCCCCGCAACCTAGCTCTAAGGGCATGTACAATAGTTGATAAAATCGTCTTATCTTAAGTCTTGCATGTAATTTAGAGATAACAAAAAAACATGTCTACAATGGGTCATCTCTTAGCCTTATCTTTAATAACTAGTTATTTCTAAAAACGTGGTGAGACATATTGTGTTAAGAGATCATCTCTTGTCTTCTCTTAAATAAGAGAAGACAAGACTTTTCTTATGATTTCTCTCTCCGCCACCTCATCATTTATCCCACGTGGCATTCCTAAGATAGAACCATTGTACATGCCCTAACCGTCTGTCGTCGCTGCCGCGCGCAACTCGTGGCTCCGCTTTGCCCAAATCGTAGTCTTCATGGTGCCGCCCCCGACCATCCCTCCAAACCGCCAGCGACGGAGCCCTGGGGAGCAAGGGGGAGCCATGCCCCCCCCCCCCAAGGATGAAACCCTTCAAATTTCTGAAAAAACTTCATAGGTACCATTAAAATCCCCCCCCCCCCCCCAATATTGAAATTTTTGCAAGAACCTCAATTTTTCCTGAAAAACTGCAAGGTACCATTTATATTGTGTCCCCCCCCCTCCCGCCCCCCCCCCCCCCCCCCCCCCCCCCCCCCCCCCCCCCCAGGTTGAAATTTTTGCAAAGATACCCTTCAAATATCCTGAAAAAATTGCATAGGTACCATTTAGATTTCCTGAAAAAGCTGCATAGGTACCATTTATATTTGTGTCCCCCCCCCCCCCCCCCCCCCCCCCCCGGTTGAAATTTTTGCAAAGATACCCTTCAAATTTCCTGAAAAAATCGCATAGGAACCATTTAAATTTGTGTCCCCCCGCCGCCTAAAGTTTGGTAATTTGTGTGCCCTCCCCCCCCCCCCTCATGGTTCCTGACTCTCTATGCAAATGAAATCAACTGACAGGCAGCTGAGGAATAGCAATTCCATTAAAATTTGATACTCTGTGCAATGGCGTAAGTTTCTTTTTTTCAGGAAGCAGAGATGTGTAGTTTGACGGTATTGGCGGGAATGGCTCAAGGCTTAAAAAACATCTTCACATCATGCATTATGTACATTCTCGTATACCCACAAAAATAGTACATACTTACATTTGGTTCTTGTATAGGGTGAACATAGCATGGTTGATGCACTCGCGAAAGAACCATGTACTATGGCGAACAGAACGTAGTTCATATGTATTGATGTGACGCTAGTGTATGTGAGCATCTACGTTTGTATTGTGTTAAGAAAAAAACACATACGAGTGAAATTAAAGTTCATATTGTGGGGACGTAAGTTGGTTGGCTAGGTACGCTTTGCCTTTTTATTCTAATATATACTCTTTTTATTTTGCTTTTCCGTCCCATCTGCTTACACCTGCATGGGGCCTGAACTCTTATTGTGCGCCTTTTCTTTCTTTCTTTTTTTTTTCTGAAAAATCCCGTGCGGTGTGATGTGATGCATGCCTTCACCCCACGCAAAGCGATTTATTTATAGCAAACAAAGAAGAAAGCGGGGTGGACGAAAAGACAAGGCCATTATATGCGCTAGGGCTTTTATAATTGGCAAGTTGGTCCCGCCGACTCCAGGGAGATCTCAATTATTGGTCACCCAAGCCATCCGATCCAGTGCCCGCTACTAAACAAGCTGCGTGCATCAGGTTGATGAGACTTTTCCAAGGCCCGGTCCTGGTTGGTCCTGCGCAACCATTTTATGACCCCCCACGGCCACAGCTAAGCAAGCTTTGGAAAATCATCAGTGATATAATATCTGTATGTCCATCCTTCTCGGTAAGTTTTCCGTTGCAACACATTTTTCTAGCTGAGTTCTTAGGGCTACCGAACTACTTAATACCGATTCTATTTGAACTACATCACCCTAAACATAAAACTACTCGTCGGACTCTGGGTCACTTATGAACTGTTCCCGAAACGCGTCGGTGGTGGGGTCGTCAGAGTCGTGGAGCTCCTCCTCCTCCATGTCGCACTCATTTGGGATCACCGTTGAGTGCCCGACCTCGTCCTCCATCTTCACCTTTTTCTTCTTCTTCTTCTTCTTCTTCTTCTTCTTCTCAATGCTTTCATAAAACTCCAACTCGTTCTGAATGTACTGGGGATTCTACCGCGCAACCAAGCCATCGCCACTTCATCACTCTTGCCGAGAGCAATGTAAATCCCCGGCTTCTTCTTCTTCTCTTCGATCGGCCGTATGGTTAGATACTTTGGCCCGACGAACTCCGCCTGCTCCCGGTTTTCGATCTCTAGGAAATTCATCGGCTGGCTGAAACGCCATGCGGCAACCTTGTACACACGCGGGACCTCATCTGCGGACTTGAAGGTGCCAACCCATTACCGACGGTCGTCACACTAGAACTCGACACAAAAGCTGCCGGAGGGGCGCGACTGCACCCCCGTGAAGCCCGCCTTGCCCTTGGACGGCTTTTTCGGTGCATGATGGCGGCACGGGCGGCCGTGTTTATGGGAGACAGCCGGACGAAGTGCGGCAGGCCGTTGCGGAGGTCGGGTGGAGGTCTTCTATGTGTATGCATATACACTCTTGATCATCAATCTCACATATATTTAACCTTTCGCGTGAAGTTTAGCTTTAAGTTTAAACAGAATATGAAGTTCAAACAAAAGCAATAATCATAGGCTCCAAATGCATGGAGACAGAACGAGACATTATCCACACATTTGGAGGCATGGTATCGATCCAATTCTGCTTCTTTGCTCGCTTTGTCGATTCGCTTGATGTAATGTCGGTTTAGCACTTTGAGCGAGTTGAGGAAGTGCTCAACTCTTGTCAACCTTTTGGACAGCTGAAGTTGGCGAGATTGAGACAAGTTGGTTGAGGAGGGATGTTAGATTGAGATGAGTTGATTGAGGAAGGCAATATTGAGAGGAGCTTATAAGGCAACGATGGCGCACGATGGGAAAAGAAGGGCAACGACGAGAAACTCGAGCGACACGGGAGGGAAAGGAAGAGCAACAACGAGAAACTAGGGTCGCACCGCCATTGTTGTGGTGCTCGACACCATTAAGTGGGGGCTACAAGAAGGTGAAACTTCTCCCCTGTCATTCCGCTTACTTTTAAAGTGCACTCTAAAGAGCCCTATAAAATGTGTATGTTCTCATTGAATATCTGGTCAAAATTGTTTAGGTTCTCTTTCCTTTTGCTGCAAAAAATGTAGGTTCTCATTTGCAATGTAGTACATATAAGTTGAGAGGTTAACTGCCCGGTAAAGAATGTTGAGAGGCCAATTTGTCTCCTATACTTTTTTCGAATAAGAAACTAAACACGAACATAGAAGGTAAAACCCATAAAAAATCCCAAAAAATAAATCAAAGTAAGTCATTGTGTCTGGCTCTGTTCTTCCCGTCTTTGTATATATTCCTCCATGTCTCTGGTGGTGAAACTTAATAAGAGCAACTCTAGTAGAGTCGCCGTTGAAATATGGGGTGGGCTTTAGGCCCATCTAACAATTTGAGAAAAAATCTCGAAGGGCCCATGTAGGTGTCATGACAAGGGGTGGTGGAAAGTTTAGTCCCACCCCGCTAGTGTAGAAGGAGTTGGACCTCCTTATAAGGGATTCTCTTCCACATGCTATTGAAGCTTGAGAAGAGAAGTGGTTCCCGCGCGCTCCTCCTCCGCTGCCCGCCTCGGCTCGCGACGCGGGTTGCGGGATTGAGCCAAGCTCGCACCTATGCGCTTATTTTTGCCGGTCAGGAATGGAGAGTTTCTGACAGCTGGGCCACGATCTGAGACGCCGGATCGTGGGTTGTCTCGGACGTGGGTTCAGCCCACGTCTGTCCACCCGGACGTGCATATATATGTGAGGCGTTGGCTAACCCTAGCCGCTATGAACAGATAACATCTGCTCCACGCGCACCGCCCCTATCGTTCCTTTTGCTGTTGCCGCCGGTGACTCCATCCTGTTCACCGCGTACACGGTTGACGGGAGAGCAGGCCTTCGCAACCTTGCCTCTCTGGATCCTGTATGGGAGAGGGGCGATTAGGTTTTTGGGGAGCGACTACGCGACTGCTCGCCTCTATTCATCTGCTTCCTCTACGTTCGCGATGCCTTCATCGTCATCATGTCCACCGACGCTGATCGTGTCGGCGCCGAGAAACTCGAAGCCGACAAGAAGGCCGCCGGGACGCCGCTGCTGCCACCACCGCCGCCGCGGCCTCTGCCTGACCGATTGGAGGGTATAACATGTTTATCCCTCTCCCTGTTTATTTCTGTCTTAGCAGTACTAGCTATGTGCGTAGATGTTTCTACTATATGCATAGTACATGCTTGCTTGGTTCATAATCAGTACGTCGGTAACTTTGTCAATGCCATGATCGTAATTATTTCTTGGATTAAATTAATTGAAAAATTGCCTATTTACTCAACAATCAAAAAACCTAATTTGTGTAGGCATTTTTCGGCTAGTGGTTTTGCCGCAGTACTAAAACCGGATAAGTTTAACGGTACATATTTTAAGTGTTGGCAGACCAAAACCACCTTATGGCTCACGACTATGAATGTGTTCTGCGTCGCCGGTGTCCCTTCCACGGGAACGATTGCTCCTTAACACGAGAATGCGTTCAAGGAAGCCACCGTCGTATTTCTCGAAGCAGTTCTTAGCGTGATCGGAGATAAGATGGTCGAGAACTGTCCTGTATTGGAGAAGGCTCATGAGATAATATGCATCGCTAAGGAGCTTGGGCTTCTTAAGTGCGATTTACCGGGCAAGTTTGTCGCGGGATGTATAATCGCTAAGCTACCTAATTCGTGGAGGATGTCATTGGTCATCTGAGTGTTGAGCAAAACTCGAGAGCAAAGGACTCTCACGGGAAAGGGGTCGAAGGTACTTCTGTCGCCAACATGGTGCACCAGTGGAACTTCAACTCCCACAAGCCCAAGGGAAAGAACGATGTCCAACATAATACCGACTTTAAGAAGAAGGGTAAGAAGACCTTCAAGAAGAACAAGAAGGGAGATGACTGTTTCACTTGTGGTTCGGATGAACATTGGGCCAACAAGTGCCCAAACAAGTACAAGAAGCCAGCACAGGATCCCAAGTCTGCCAACATGATTGTGGGCAACAATGAGAATGGTGCATCTGGGTACAGTAATTTATTTACTCTGTTTTCAGTGTTTCAGTCCATCGACTGGTGGGAGGACACAGGCGCAGGTTGAAAGCACAAGTGCTCCCTGGGTGATTTTGGTAATTAATGTCAACATATCTCTTATTGGAATAATACTTTCACCTAGTGTATTTCAGCTGAGTTCAACCATGGCGTGGTAAGGACAAGAGGATGTGGAACCCCTTCAAAATGCAAAGGACAAAGATTGGCAAAAGCTCAAGACTTTTCATTCCTATTTTAGTGATTCAAGATCATATTGAGTCCATAGGAAAGCCAATACTATTAAAAGGGGATGAGGTGTTGCTTAATGGTCTACTTGCTGAAAGTGCTTAGTGATATTGCTCCAAAACCCTCAGCCACTTTCTCATTTCCACATATGTCCAAAACTCAAAGTCAAACTCGGCCCCACCAATTTGATCTATCCAGCGCCACCGAGTTCAGTTGAAATAGCCACTGCTAGAAACCCTAAACGATTCGGTCACACAGATACGGATCTCTGTCTCACCGAGATGGCCCTGCAAACTCTCTGTTTCCCTTTGTAACATTTCGGTCTCACCGAAATGAGCGATCGGTCCCACCGAGTTTGCTTGACCAACTCTCTGTTTGCTCTTTGCTGAAATCGGTCTCACCGAGTTCATGCAATCGGCTTCACCGAGATGAGGTTTTGCCCTAGCCCTTGTACATCAGTCCCACCGAGTTGTTCCAGTCGGTCCCACCGAGATTCCTAACGTTCACATTCTGAACTGAATCGGTCTCACCGAGTTCTTCTATTCGGTCTGACCGAGTTGAGTCAAATGTGTGTAACGGTTGGATTTTGTGTGGAGGCTATATATACCCCTCCACCCCCTTCTCCATTCAAGAGAGAGCCACCAGAACGTGCCTACACTTCCACTACTCATTTTCTGAGAGAGAACCACCTACTCATGTGTTGAGACCAAGATATTCCAATCCTACCACAAGAATCTTGATCTCTAGCCTTCCCAAGTTGCTTTCCACTCAAATCATCTTTCCACCATAGCCAAATCTGTGTGAGAGAGTTGAGTGTTGGGGAGACTATCATTTGAAGCACAAGAGCAAGGAGTTCATCATCAACACACCATTTATTACCTTTTGGAGAGTGGTGTCTCCTAGATTGGTTAGGTGTCGCTTGGGAGCCTCCGACAAGATTGTGGAGTTGAACCAAGAAGTTTGTAAGGGCAAGGAGATCGCCTACTTCGTGAAGATCTACCCGAGTGAGGCAAGTCCTTCGTGGGCGATGGCCATGGTGGGATAGACAAGGTTGCTTCTTCGTGGACCCTTCGTGGGTGGAGCCCTCCGTGGACTCGCGCAACCGTTACCCTTCGTGGGTTGAAGTCTCCATCAACGTGGACATACGATAGCACCACCTATCGAAACCACGCCAAAAATCTCCGAGTCTACATTGCGTTTGCACACTCCAATCCCATCCCTTTACTTTCTTGCAATTAGCATGCTTTATCTTTTTCGCTGCATATACTCTTGCCATGCTTGCTTGAAATGTATTATGAATGCTTAATCTTGTGCTAAATCTCCACCTCAACTTGAAGAACTTAAAAACTGCTACTTTTGCTTGTTGAGGGTCTAATCACCCCCCCTCTAGACACCTCTTCTCGATCCTTTCAATTGGTATCAGAGCTTTGGTCTCGATTGCTTTGGTTTAATCACCATTGGAGGAAGATGGATGAGTCTACGATTGGGAGTATTAGACGTAGAGTGCCTATGCTTGACGGAGAGTTCTATAGTGCTTGGAAAAATGAGATGCTTGAGATTTTTAATGAATATAATCTGAACAAGTATATTACTAGCCCTTGTGCCCCTCCTATTGATCCCTTGCATCCTACCCCCGATGAGTATCTTGACATGACCCGCAATCTTAGAGCTATTAATCTTATCATAAGAGGATTGCCTAGAAATTTGCTTGTTTGCTTGCCTACATTTCAGTGTGCTTATACTATATGGAGATATCTTGAGGAGCGCTTTCCAAACTATTCCTTGAAAAGTCTAGATGAGATTCTTCAAAAGTCCATAGCTTTTCATAAAATGAATCCTAGTGATCCTAAATTTGATGATTGTTTTTTTGAGCTTCGTGACCTTATGCGTGCCAAAGGAGATGTTGGAGTCATTAGTAGCACCATTTCACAAGTCATTAGAATTCATAAAGATGCACATTGTCATGGTCATAAATCTAATGAATCACTCTCTCTAGGCGATGATCATTCACATGATGATGTTGAGCATGAATATTATGATGAGGATGATGATAGTGACTTTGATCTTGATGAGTCAATGAGACACTTTGGTCTTATGGCTAATCTTCGTGGCTACATGGTCGGAGGAAAGGAATGGGTTCTTGATAGTGGATGCACCGATCACATGACCGGAGATAAGGACATGTTTCGTGAGCTTGCTGAAAACGACGGACCCTGAAAGTATGTCACGTTTGGTGATAACTCAAAGGGTAAGGTGGTTGGCCTTGGTAAGGTGGCCATCTCACATGACAGCTCTATCCAAAATGTTATGCTCATTGAATCTCTTGGCTACAATTTACTTTCCGTATCTAGACTAGCCGATTTTGGTTTCAATGTTCTATTCACTGAAGTAGATGGCCAAGTGTTTCGTAGAGATAATCATAATATGGTCTTTACCGGTATACGTAGAGGTGATCTATACATTGTTGATTTCACTAAAAGAGCTCAACCTCATACTTGCTTAATTGCTAAATCTTCTAAAGGTTGGTTGTGGCATAGAAGGTTAGGTCACGTGGGCATGCGAAATCTTGATAAGCTTATTAAAGGTAATCATATCCTTGGTGTTAAAGATGTCATATTTGACAAGGATAGACTGTGCAGTGCTTGTCAAGCAGGAAGACAAGTTGGAGGAAGTCATCCCATGAAGAACATCATGACCACGAGAAGACCACTTGACACTACTGGAATCAGCAGATTTGCCGTCTGCCCACTCTTTGCCATCCGCTAGCGGACGACAAAAGTAGGCTTTGCCATCAGCAACCAGAAAGTGGACGGCAAAGAGGCAGCGGACGGCAAAGGTAGGCTTTGCCATCAGCCAACTCTTTGCCGTCTGCTAGCAGACGGCAAAGATGCAAAGAGGGGGTTTGGCCCCCTGGCTGTCAAACCCTAACGGGCCCCCTCTTTGCCGTCCGCTAGCAGACGGCAAAGCGTTCTTTGCCGTCCGCTAGCAGACGGCAAAGCTTCAAAATTGACTTAACGGGGCCGCGCCCCCGCCGTCGCCCTCTCTCTCTGTCTCCTCTCCTCTTTCCTTCCTCTACCACCCCGCGCCGTCGTCGCCGCACCCTCCCCGCGCCATCGTCGCCGCCCCGTCGTCGCCGCCTCCCCGCCCTGTCGCTGCCCCTCCCTGCCTCCCCACCCCCCCCCCCCCCCCCCCCCGAGACTCCCCGCCGCGCCTCCCGCCGCAGCCGCGGGTCGACCGCCCCGAGGAGAGCCGCCCGTCGCCGCCCCCTCCCCGACCCATCGCCGCCCCCCATGGTGAGCCCCTGCCACCCCCTCTCCTGTTTTTTCTGTTTTTTTCTGTTTAGTTTAGGTTTTTTAGTTTAGGTTTTTCAGTTTAGTTAGTTTAGGTTTAATTAGTTTAGGTTATTTAGTTTAATTAGTTTAGGTTATTTAGTTTAATTAGTTTAGGTTTTTTAGTTTAGGTTTAGGTTTAATTAGTTTAGGTTTTTAAGCTATGGTGACAGATTACATATTTGTGGCATGCTAAGTCTAGACTTCTTTTTGAATGATTCGGTTGATGCTTCTTCACTTCTCCGTAGTTTGTTAACTGTCCATAGCTTCTTTAGCAATCGTATGGCATGACTTGTGGGTGTAAGACCTTTTTTTCATTGAGAGAAATTCTATGGAGTAATTTTGATAAGAAGAGGGCTGATTTGGTATATTGTTTATTTCCATGTGATGCTAATCTAGCTAGGTTAAATTCCCTAAAGAAATTGAACGGCTTGAGTTAAATCAGCATGTATGGATGTATGTATGCTTCTTGGCCATGGTAGGTGATTCTTTCTTGGTCTTGTTTGATAATATTGGAGAAGAAGAGATACCTACCCTCTGCTTGATCTTTTACTGAGTGTGACGTGTTGTTTGTTCTGCTGGATAAGTTGTGTGATGCTCGACCTATTCCAGTGTGTTATTGGTTTAGCGGCAAAGTTGTATTTTTATTTCTACTCTATCAAATGGTTTGTTAGGTCCTGTTTACTTACTTGAGAGCAAATTGGCAGTGCTTCAACTGGAGCTTGGTCTATCTAGCTTGACTTTGTTCTGGTCTGGTCCTTGTTAGACTGATGTAGTACAATCAGTATTCAAACTAAAGTATTTGTCGAAGCCAAACATGTCAAAGTATTTAAAACTGAGGTTTCTACAAAAACCATGGTATTCTCCTAAAACTCCAAAAATACTAAGCACCCAAACGCAGCCTTAGTTTAGTTTAGTTTTTCTGTTTTTTAAGAATAAACAAGAAAGATGAAAAAAAAGAAGTAAAAGAAGAAGAGGAAGAAGAAGAAGATGAAAAAAAAGAACAATAAGTAGAAGAAGAAGGAGAAGAAGAAGAAGAAAGAAGAAGATGAAAAAAAGAAGTAGGAAAAGTAGAAAAAGAGGGTCGCCGATGGTCGAGGGTCGCATGCTGTTCGAGACTACTACCCCGCGACTAACATTAGGAGGGCCAAGAACAAGTGCCGCGGCAAGTATCTGAGTAAGGAGAAGTACATGAAGGTAATTACCTATTCTTAAGGCCTTGTACTTAGTTTCCTTGATTTCATTCGTAGGCGTAGCGCTGAAATTTCTCTTTGCCTAACTTAGGTGCCCCCAAGATGGTGTGCGGATAGGATGGACTGTTGGGAGGCGATGGTGGATGAGTGGTGCTCTCCCCAATGGCTAGCCGTCCACAACAAGGCCAGGGATAAGCGTGCCCAAATGCAAGGTGTGCCACACCATCAAGGGAGCTCCAACCTGTTTGAGTATGGGGATCACTGGGTATGTAGTTTGAGCCCTTAACGATTCATGCAATTTCATTCTTCATGCTAGCTTGAGCCCTTAACTAATATGTTGTTCCTCTCTTTTAGGCGAAACACAACAAGAAGGATGTGCCACCGCTGTACGACCTCTATGCCATGGCCCATACTGCCCCGTACAAGAAGGCCAAGGCATTCTCTGAGGATGACCTCGATCATCCAGAGAGCTTCACCAACATCTCCTCCCACAACAAGCTCGTGAGGTACAGAGACGTTGGGAAGACGAGGAAAGGGGAGGACTTCAACCCGAGCCAGAGTCCTTTTGATCCAGAGATCGTGATGCTATCTAGTGACGGGAGGTACCATGGCTCGGTAGCCATTGGGGATGGACTCATATGTTGTCCTAGAACTCTCCGGGAGATCAAGAAGCGCCAGACGAGCTCCGATCCTGAGATACCGCCTCGTCCACGGCCAATGGAGCTCGCCATCGAGGCTAGGGCCCAGGAGCTTCTGGCGGAGGCAAACAGGCAGGCTAAGCAGAGGGAGAGGGAGTTGGAGGAGAGGACGGCTAGTCTGTTGGAGGCGGAGAGGAACCGGAACGACGCGTCTCACCGGGCCCTATACGAGCTCCTCGTGGTAAGTTTCTCCTGCATATTAGCCAAATCATGCACGTAATGTTCGTTTCATTACTAACTAATATGACCAACTCGTGAAAACAAAATGTGCAGTCCGTGTGCGAGAAAAACGGTCAGACACCTCCGCCGATGCCCCAGATTGGTATAGCGGACACGGTGAGTTTCATTTGAATGGTCATTAGTTACTAGTATTCACATTTCAGTTGCATCATGCTGACGAGACATTGCAAATGATCTTTGGTGCAGCATGCCTCCCAACAAGCATCAACCAATCCTTCTCCGTCTCGCACTGGCGCAACCCCGACCCCGACCGGTCCTTCTCCGTCTGGCACTAGCGCAAACCCGACCGGTCCTTCACCTCCGTGATGATGGTAAGTTTTCCCAAGTGTTTTGCTTAACAAATGCATACTTAGCTCCAAAATGACCTATACTTAGCTTATTTTCCTCGAAAATGACATAACAACCTTACTTAGCTCCAAAATGACATATTTTACCTAGGATAGCTATAAAATGACCTATACTTACCATTTTTTCCTCCAAAATGACAAAATATGCTTAGTTAGCTAGAAAATGGCATAACTACCTAGGATAGCTCAATAATGATCTATAGCTAGCTTAGCTAGTTCATTTATGACATAATTAGCTCACTTAGGTAAAAAATGGCATAACTACCTAGGATAGCTCAATAATGATCTATAATTAGCTTAGCTAGTTCATTTATGACATAATTAGCTCACTTAGGTAAAAAAATGGCATAATAAGCTTGGTTTAGCTCCAAAATGACCTATACTTAGCTTATTTTCCTCAAAATGACATAAAACCTTACTTAGCTCCAAACTGACATACTTTACCTAGGATAGCTTAAAATGACCTATACTTAGCATTTTTTCCTCTAAATGACTTAATATGCTTAGTTAGCTCAAAAATGGCATAACTACCTAGGATAGCTCAATAATGATCTATATTAGCTTACCTAGTTATTTATGACATAATTAGCTACTTAGGTAAAAAATGGCATAATAACCTTGGTTTAGCTCAACTATCATATAATTAGTTTATTTTCCTCCAAAATGACAAAATAACCTTACCTAGCTCCAAATGACCGATTATAACTAGGATAGCTCTAAAATGACCTACACTTACCATTTTGTCCTCCAAAATGAATAAATATGCTTAGTTAGCTCAAAAATGGCATAACTACCTAGGTTAGCTCCTAAATGACCTATTTACCTAGCTTAGCTCTAAAATGACCTACACACTTAGCATTTTTACCTAGCTTAGCTAAAAAATGGCATTTTTACCTACCTTAGTTAGAAGAAGAAGAAGATAAAGAAGAGGAGAGGAGAAAAAGAAAGAGAAGATAAATTCTTCTTCTTCTTCTTCTTCTTTTTCTTCTTCTTTTTCTTCTAGCTAGTCTTCTTCTTCTTCTTCTTCTTCTTCTTCTTCTTCTAACTTTCATCTTTCCTAATTTGCAGATTTGCTTTAGATGAGGAAGCTTGCATTGATGGAGTGTACTCTTCTCCTTGTGCTTCCTTTTTGTTTATGGAAACTTGTTTTGGATATGTATGTATGGATATGTTGTTGGAAACCATTGTATATGTTGGATATGTTGTTGGAAACTTGTATGTTGGATATGTTGTTGGAACCTTATTGTTGGTATGTTTGTTGAAATTATTTTGAAATGTATATATATATATGTGTGTAATTCTGTCAAATTGAATGAATCTCAGAAAAAACAGGGGCTATACAGGCACTTTGCCGTCTGCTGGCAGACGGCAAAGGTCTTTGCCGTCTGCCAGCAGATGGCAAAGCTGCCACATGGCAGCTACCTGTGCAACCTGGGGTACACTGGGCTGGCCTATTTGGCAGCGTTGCCGTCTGCTGGCAGACGGCAAAGAACGCTGTTAACCCCTTAACAGAGCTAACCTGCCACGTGTGCCGTCCAGGCTCTTTGCTGTCTGCCAGCAGACGGCAAAGGCCTTTGCATCTTTGCCGTCAGCCAGCAGACGGCAAAGAGGCCTTTGTCGTAGCTTATTCAGCCGGACCTGTTGTCGTCTGCTGGCTGACGGCAAAGGCCTTTGCCGTCCGCCAGGCATGCCTTTGCCATCAGGCATGGCAGACGGCAAAGTGCCTGATTCCTGTAGTGTGAGCTACTTCACATGGATCTTTTTGGTCCCAATGCTTACAAGAGTCTCGGTGGTAACTCGTTCGGTTTAGTCATCGTTGATGATTTTTCCAGATTTACGTGGGTGTTCTTTCTTGATGATAAATCACAGGTCCAAAAGATCTTCAAGAACTTCGCTAGGAAGGCCCAAAATCAATTTGAAGTGAAGATCAAGAAGGTTCGAAGCGACAACAGAACGGAGTTCAAGAACGCCAATGTGGATACCTTTCTTGACGAAGAAGGGATTTCACATGAGTTCTCGGCTACGTACACACCTCAACAAAACGGAGTTGTGGAGAGGAAGAACCGGACACTAATTGAGATGGCGAGAACGATTCTTGACGAATACAAGACGCCAAGAAACTTTTGGGCAGAAGCGGTTGAGACAACCTGTCATGCCACAAATCGATTGTATCTTCACAAGCTTCTCGGCAAGACGGCATACTAGCTTCTCACCGGTAACAAACCCCAAGTTGGATACTTTTGAGTATTTGGCTCAAAGTGTTACATTCTTGATAAGCATCGTCGTTCGAAATTTGCCCCTAAATCTCATGAAGGTTTCCTACTCGGTTATGGCTCAAACTCTCACACTTACCGTGTCTACAACAATTTCACCCAAAAGGTTGAAGAGACGGTAGATGTGAAGTTTGATGAATCTAACGGCTCGCAAGTAGAGCAATTGCCAATTGATGTAGGAGACAAAGATCCTTCAGAAGCAATTCAAGACTTGTCTATTGGCAAGGTTCGTCCAACGGAGGTGAAGGAGAGTACTTCGTCCATTCAAGTGGAAGCCTCAACTTCACAACAAGGTGAACCACAAGTTGACTTAGAGGCATCCACAAGTGGGCACGTCAAGACGAAGGAAATGAGGAAGTGCAACAAGATGATCCACCTCAACCTCCTTCTCCACCTCGGCAAGAGAACAACAATGCCAACAACAATGAAGAAGGACAAGAAGAAGAGGAAGACAATGAAGAGGATGTTCAACCCTGACCCAAACAAAAGCTCTCACGAGTTAGAGCAAGAGTCTCAAGAGATCATCCCGTCAAACAAATCTTCGATGATATTCAAACCGGGAGAATCACTCGCTCTAAAACTCGTTTGGCTAACTTTTGTGAACACTATTCATTCATTTCTAGTATTGAACCTATGAAGGTTGAAGAAGCCCTTGATGATCCGGATTGGGTGAACGCAATGCATGAAGAGCTACACAATTTCGAGAGGAATCAAGTATGGACGTTGGTTGAGAAGCCCGACGAGAAGCACAATGTCATTGGAACCAAATGGGTTTTTCGTAATAAGCAAGTTGAGGATGGACAAGTTGTACGCAACAAGGCCCGTCTCGTCGCTCAAGGCTACACTCAAGTTGAAGGTATGGACTATGGTGAGACTTATTCCCCCGTTGCTAGACTTGAGTCCATACGCATCTTACTTGCTTACGCCAATCACCATGATATCACTTTATACCAAATGGACATTAAAAGTGCTTTTCTAAATGGTGAAATTGAGGAGGAAGTTTATGTTAAACAACCTCCTGGCTTTGTTAATCCCAAGAAACCCGATCATGTTTACAAACTTCATAAAGCTCTTTATGGTCTTAAACAAGCTCCTAGAGCATGGTATAAATGCTTGACCAAGTTTCTTATTGAAAAAGGCTTTGAAATTGGGAAGATTGATTCTACACTTTTTACTAAAAGGGTTAATGGTGAATTATTTGTGTGCCAAATTTATGTGGATAATATCATATTTGGTTTGACTAACCCTCATTTTAGTGAAAAGTTTGGAAGGCTAATGTCGGAGAAGTTTGAGATGTCTATGATGAGTGAACTCAAATTCTTCCTTGGTTTGCAAATCAAGCAAACTAAGGAAGGTACCTTTGTTTCTCAAACAAATTATACCAAGGACCTATTCAAGAAGTTCAACATGCAAGAAAGCAAAGGTATGTAAACACCCATGCCTACTAGTGGACATCTTGACTTGACAAAGGATGGCAAACCGGTTGACCAAAAGGTTTACCGCTCTATGATTGGTTCATTGTTATATCTATGTGCCTCCCGTCTCGATATTATGCTAAGTGTGTGCATGTGTGCATGATATCAAGCGGCCCCCAAAGAATGTCATCTTAAGGCTGTGAAAAGGATAGTGAGATACTTAATTCATACACCAAACTTTGGCATTTGGTATCCTAAGAGGTCTTCTTTTGATCTTGTTGGCTACTCCGATTTGGACTATGCCGGTGACAAGGTTGATAGAAAGTCCACTTTGGGTACTTGTCAATTTCTTGGTAGATCTCTTGTGTCTTGGTCCTCCAAGAAACAATACTCGGTATCCTTATCCACCGCCGAAACGGAATACATTGTCGCCGGATCATGTTGTGCTCAATTACTTTGGATGACCCAAACCCTTAAGGATTATGGGATACATGTGAAACATGTTCCATTGCTTTGTGATAATGAGAGTGCTATTAAGATTGCTCACAATCCCATGCAACATTTACGAACTAAGCATATTGAAGTTCGTCATCATTTCATTTGAGATCATGTTGCTAAAGGAGACATCAATCTTAAGCATGTTCGTACCGATAAGCAATTGGCGGATATATCACTGGTACAACGAGGTGCTATACAAATGGTTTTTAACCCCTTTCCGCGATGGCATTTGGAACCGTCGCCAAGTGAGTGTGGGCGATAGGGGGGGTCCTTCCCACACGACCCAGAAACCGCCGGGGATATGCCCTCCTGGCACACACGCTCGGCAAAATGAGGTCGTGTGCGACTAGCGAGCGATCAAATACGGTTATACGTACAGTAGTGCTAAAAAAATACAATTATACAGGCGAAATCGTTTCCGGTCGTAAGTACATCCCACACAGTCAGTCCCCGCTAAATGTTTCCGTTCGTATATACATCCCACATAGTCGCTCCAAGGAAAACGTTTCCGTTCGCAGGTACATCACACACAATTTTCCCCGTTAAATTGTTTGTGATAGCGTTGCCATTGCACACAATATTAACAATTTTATCGTCTACGTTATTGAATGCATCACACACGGTGCGTAGAAGAAACTGTGTGGCAAAGGCTGTCCATCACACACAGTTTTTATGTGGTAAACATTTGCGCAAGGTGGCCTAACGCAAACAGTTTTCAAGAGAATGTCGTGTGTGATTGTTCATTGATCCAACACGGTTTATTCCTAGAAACTGTGTGCGTTGCCTGAGGTCATCGCCCACGGTGTTTTCTGAATAACCGTTTGCAATAGAAAAAACCCAATTAGCAGGCTAATTGGCCATTAGCAGGCTAATTGCCCTATTATTAATAATCCATTTATTAATCTAATTGACATTCATATTAAGCAGATAATATATTTCATTTCCATATTAAGGAAGCAGGATTTCATAATTGAAATACATCAGAGTACAACATGATATAGCTTCAGCACTCAGCTACCCCATTACACAACTGCACCAACACCAAGTTTCACATGCAACATCTAGAACCTTTCGAAATTAGCATCATAGACAGTACATAGACAGATGCATCTCATCTGAAAAACTGCTGAAGCGGAAGGCGAATATTGAGCCTTCATTGATGTTGAAGCTCTTTGCAACTTTAGGCCAGTGCCTGTGGATGATTGATCGTCCATCCTTCGTCCTCTTCAGGAACACTTCAATATTGAACCGTGGGTGTTGTATGAAAACCTTCCTCGCCTCCTGACCATAGAGGTGGTTTGAGAGGTAATCATCAGTGAACTGCTTTGGAAAGGCCTGAAAACAAGGATGTGCATAAATATCCTCTCTATATTGGAAATGGGGCAAAGGAATAAAAAAAGGCAAGGTATAATAGTTAGTACCATCTTGTAGTTAACTGATGTCTTCTTCATTGTGCAGACAAAGATCTTGTTGTTTTTTGTCGCTAATTTCTTTATCCTAAGAATCTTTCTGAGTTTCTTGACTTGATTGATATTCATGGACAACTCATTTCCCCATATGCAAAAAGGGTCGAACAGTGGGTCAAAACCTCTGACAGCAGGACCTACATGTGCAAGACCAAATTGTTAAAAACCTAAATATTAGAATGGTTCCTGCAATTGCACAATAATGTGCTATTAGACAACGGACCATGCACGTGCTAACCTCCATTGTAAACCTCAGTGCTTCCCATTGTTTCCCTGCAACACATATAAGGTAGTTAGTCATCAGGTTAAGTAAGGGTTCGCATGCTATCAGTAAAATATGTTGATGAAAAATAAGCACATTGCAGATTCATCAGATTAATTCAAGCCACATGGAAAACCCATTTATCCAAACCAAGTATGATTAAGAACTAGGAAATATAGCACTTGTATATGTTTCTCATGTATTAAGTGCAGCCAAATTCGATTTATTCCTCACATGCACAAAAATACAAAATTCTACCCATGACAATTGGACATCGCATTGCAGAATTGAACCAAGCAGTTAACTAAACACCACAACAAATGAACCAAACATTAACTGAGCACCACATTGCACAATATAACATACTCCTAATAGAAGATCAGACAGTTAACCAAACCAAGCATGCTTAACAACTTGGAAATATAGCAATTGTATTTGTTTCTCATGTATTTAGTACAGCCAAATTCAATTTATTCCTCACATGGTATACAATAACAGAATGCACCCACAACAATTGAACATCGCATTGCAGAATTGATCCAAACATTTAACTAAACACCACAACAAATGAACCAAACGTTAACTGAGCACCACATTGCACAATATAACATACTCCTAATAGAAGATCAGACAGTTAACCAAACCAAGCATGCTTAACAACTTGGAAATATAGCAATTGTATTTGTTTCTCATGTATTTAGTACAACTAAATTTGATTTACTTCTCACATGGTATACAATAACAGAATGCACCCACAACTATTGAACATCGCATTGCAGAATTGAACCAAACTGTTAACTAAACACCACAACAAATGAACCAAATGTTAACTGAGCACCACATTGCACAATGTATAACCAAACCAAGCATGCTTGACAACTTGGAAATATAACAATTGTATTCATTTCTCATGTATTTTGTAAAGATAAATTCGATTTATTTCTCACATGGAAGACAATACAAAATTGCAGCCTGAAAAATTGAACATCACATTTGCAGAATTGAACATCACATTTGCAGAATTGAACCAAACAGTTAACTGAAGATGACAACTAATTAACCAAACAGTTAATAAGTGAGCACCACACTGCACGACATATAGAACATATACACTAGAGCAACAGATTGCATGGTAAAATTAGATAGCATAATTCACTAGAATTTGTTAAGGAAAGGCAGGAGCAGCACATGCAACGGGTAAACCGAGCATGCTTAACCGGCGTAGCTAGCAAATGGCAAGGTGCTCCTCCAAGATCTAGGGGTCGGCAGAAATGGCAGCCATCGTGACCTCATCCGCGCCTGCGGCCGCGCTTTGCTTCTCTGCTGCCAAATGCTCCTTGAGCTCCTGGCTATACTGCGTGCACCATGGCTTAGGGCGGCGCTTATCTGGTGGAGGGGTCGATGATTTGGGTGGAAGGTGTCGCGCCGGTGGTCGGGGCATGTGGGATGTGGAAGGAGGAGGAGGATGGGGGTCGGGTGTGGATTACCTGCCTGGATAGACGAGGCCGAGCAGCGTGAAGGAGGGTCGCCGACGAGGAGGCGGTGCTGCAAGCAAGGAGTGAAGGTTTCAACTTGGAAAGGAAGACGGAAATAGGGGAAATGTGGCTTTTGGTAAGGGGGAGGGGGCGGGGAGGCAGATATTTCCGCGGAAGCCGAAAATTTTGAATCGCTTCAGCGAAAAAACTGGCGCGCAAAGTGTCATCAGACACGGTCCCTTATTCAGAACTGTGTACGATATGTGAACATCACAAAAGATTCAGATAGCTTAACCCGTGTGTGATGAGTTTGAACGTAAAAAATTTTGGTTCGAATTTCCCTGGTTACAGTGGTCATCTACGTCATTGCATAATTTGGGTACACAAAGGAGACTACAGCATACCCACACTTCTTAATCGAGCAAGTTCAGCAATTAAACAGAGCTAGTTGACCTAAACATTACTCTAATAAATTAAAGACCGGCACTCTTAATTAAACAAAACAAAGAGTACTACTACAGCTAGTGCTCGTCGATCTCCGCTGCCGCCTCCATGTCCAGCTCGCGCCCGACAGTCTCCTGGGGAAGGGGCTCCATGGCATCCATTGCACCATACTCGGCAAGCATCTCGCCATTCGCGTCCGTCATCTCTTTGGAAAAGGTGGCCACGAGCTGGGCGTGGGCGGCCACGATCTGGGCTTGGACGGGCTCCGTCGTGGCAAGGTATGCGGCGGAGGAACGGACGGCTGCTCGAACACTATCGGCGATTGCCAACTCTTCGGCCGTGGGTTGCCGACCATTGTCGGAGAAGCTTCGTTCGATTTATGCGGTGACCGCCATGAGCTGGGCATGGGCGGCCTCGACATGGTCGTGGGCGGCCTCCATCAGGGCTAAGGCCGCCGCTGCGGAACGGACAGCTGTTGTGCCGCTCTCGCCAGTTGCTATCCCCGAGGCAGATGTTGCTGCCGCCACCTGAGAAGCAACAACGGCCATTTGGGCTGCCCTGACCGCCCGGTCGCAGATTGCGGCCGCGCACATGCACCTTGTTAGAACGCGCATGGCGGCTGCGGCCGCGCTCTCGCCGGAGTGGGCCGCTGAAGTTGCCCTCATGACACGGATCCACGTCCCCATCTTTCACCGACGACGATTGAACAGTGAAATGATATTTGGGGAGCGAGCTAGTGTGCTTGACACACCGGCTGTGGACTGTAGCCGACGCACCTTCTCGCGTAAGCCATAGGCGTACTATACACCGACGGTGCTCCAGGATATTTTGTACTGCATCTCACACGGTTGGTGATAATAAACTATGTGGGATCTACTTGATTTTTCATCTTGATTTGAATTACATAATGGGGTCATAGCGGCAATGGACGGTGTTTGAATTGCTAGAACTTTTAACTGCAGTGAACATGCAACTACATGTGTGTCGTAAAAAATTTGGAATTATTAAGGGTTCATTTGGACATTTTATATATTAAATTGGTTTTCTAGCCATTTCAGGTGCACAATTCAAAATTAAACTACATGCACATGCTCCGGTGCACCAACATGGGTTGTAAAATCATATATGTGTCCATGGGTTTATGCTTATGTCCCATGCAAGAAATTGGGATGAATTTCGAACACCACGACACCGTGGCTCTCCAGCAAACGTTGAGGTACTTGCTTTTGTAATTCTAGTAAATCCAAAACTCGTCTGAAATTCATGAAACTTGGCATGCTATCATGGAGCGGCATCAACATGTCATGGTAATTTTTTTGTCCCATTTGGGGCAGGTTGGGTATAAGCTTCTCACAAACCAGAGCTTCTCACAACAAGCCTGATGGTTTCGGTAGGGAACGTGCCACCTTTGGGGACGAAACGATATCCATTGCCTCTTATTGCTTTCAAAAAATTTCTAGTGTCAACATAGAACAACAGGAGTGTTGTGTCAAATTTGGAATTTTTCGGGGTTTGTTTGGACATTTTTATACATTAACTTGGTTTTCTAGCCATTTTATGTGCATAATTCAAATTTGAACTACATGCACATGCTCCAGTGCATGTAAATTGGTTGAAAAATCAAATCTGTGTCCTTGGGTGCATGCTTAGGTCCCATGCAAGAAATGGGAATGAATTTCAAACACCCTGCCACCGTCGCTCGGTCGCAAATGTTGAGATACCTGGTTTTTAAATTCTAGTAAATCCAAAACTCGTCTGAAATTCATGAAACTTGATATGCTATCATGGAGCGGCATCAACATGCCGTGGTAATTTTTTTGTCCCATTTGGGGCAGGTTTGGGTATAAGCTTCTCACAACAAGCCTAATGGTTTCGGTAGGGAACGTGCCACCTTTGGGGACAAAACGATATCCGTTGCCTCTTATTGCTTTCAAAAAATTTCTAGTGTCAACATAGAACAACAGGAGTGTTGTGTTAAATTTTGGAATTTTTCGGGGTTCGTTTGGACATTTTTATACATTAACTGGGTTTTCTAGGCATTTTATGTGCATAATTCAAATTTGAACTACATGCACATGCTCCAGTGCATATAAATTGGTTGAAAAATCAAATCTGTGTCCTTGGGTGCATGCTTAGGTCCCATGCAAGAAATGGGAATGAATTTCAAACACCCTGCCACCGTCACTCGGCCGCAAACATTGAGATACCTGGTTTTTAAATTCTAGTAGATCCAAAACTCGTCTGAAATTCATGAAACTTGGCATGCTATCATGGAGCGGCATCAACACGCCGTGGTAAATTTTTTGTCCCATTTGGGGCAGGTTTGGGTATAAGCTTCTCACAAACCAGAGCTTCTCACAACAAGCCTGATGGTTTCAGTAGGGAACGTGCCACCTTTGGGGACGAAACGATATCCGTTGACTCTTATTGCTTTCAAAAAATTCTAGTGTCAACATAGAGCAACAGGAGTGTTGTGTTAAATTTTGGAATTTTTCGGGGTTCGTTTGGACATTTTTATACATTAACTGGGTTTTCTAGGCATTTTATGTGCATAATTCAAATTTGAACTACATGCACATGCTCCAGTGCATATAAATTGGTTGAAAAATCAAATCTGTGTCCTTGGGTGCATGCTTAGGTCCCATGCAAGAAATGGGAATGAATTTCAAACACCCTGCCACCGTCATTCGACCGCAAACATTGAGATACCTGGTTTTTAAATTCTAGTAAATCCAAAACTCGTCTGAAATTCATGAAACTTGGCATGCTATCATGGAGCGGCATCAACATGCCGTGGTAAAAAAATTGTCCCATTTGGGGCAGGTTTGGGCATAAGCTTCTCACAAACCAGAGCTTCTCACAACAAGCCTGATGTTTTCGGTAGGGAACGTTTCACCTTTGGGGACGAAACGATATTTGTTGCCTCTTCTTGATTTCAATTTTTTCTCTAGTGTCAACATAGAACAACAGGAGTGTTGTGTTAAATTTTGGAATTTTTTGGGGTTTGTTTGGACATTTTTATACATTAATTGAGCTTTCAATGCTTTTATGTGCATAATTCAAATTTGAACTACATGCACATGCTCCAGTGCATATAAATTGGTTGAAAAATCAAATTTGTGTCCTTGGGTGCATGCTTAGGTCCCATGCAAGAAATGGGAATGAATTTCAAACACCAGGGCACTGTTGATTGTTGGCAAAATGTTGAGATACTTTGTTTTTAAATTCTAGTAAATCCAAAACTCGTCTGAAATTCATGAAACTTGGCATGCTATCATGGAATTCACATTGTGACTGAATGAAAGATATGGTTTGAACGAACTTGTGTTTTTCTCTCTTAATGTACAGACTTATCAAACGATTTTCTTTTGAAAATAACGTCAATGGTTTTTAAATATAAAACACTCATCGCAAACGTTTTAGTTAGAACACCCGTATGCAAACCGACAACTTCCCCAGGAAGCCAAGGGAAAATGTGCCGAGCAGGATTTGTGCAGCTCTTGATCGCAAACGTTTTAAATAGAATACCCGTATGCAAAGTGAGAGCTATGGTCTTCCCCCTTAAGTCAAGGGAAAATTCGCAGCGCAGGATTTGTGCATCCCTTCAACGCAAACGGTTGTTTTGGATGACCCGTGTGCAACCACGTACAAACAATTTTGGTAAGATTTGCATCTGTCATATTGGGTATGTTGCCATTTGTCAAACTGGAAAGATTGACATTTGTTGATCTAATAACATTGCCATTTGTCAACCTTGTACAGTTCCACCACATCTATAGTCAGATGAACTGAACAAAATAGCCCCTAAATACTACTACTACTACGGAGGGGCTTTGTACTACTTTCGGCAGCCTCTCCTCTGCCGAGCGCGCTCAGTAAGAGGTAGAGGAGGAGGAGCCTACCGACGAGCTGGACAACTGCAATACGGTGCCTGCCACTGCTGCACGTTCAGCAACGCTCACCAGCTCGAATGCCCTCTGCCGCTCCAGACGACCCCTCTCGAAGCGGCCGGACTGCTCGTAGATCTCCTGATTCCTCGCCTCTGCGTCGGCGTGTGCCGCGGCCACAGCTGCGGTAAGGCTCTTTGCATGCTCGACGAGGTGCTCCTCCTCCTCCCGCAGGAACTCGATGTAGCGCGCAAGGTCGCTGACGCACGTGAGGGCCTCCACCTCCGCCTCCCGCCTTCGGGCGGCGGTGGCGGAGCGGGTGATGACCCCGGCGGTCGACGGTGGGCTGGCGGCCACGGCGGCCGATGATGGGATGGCGGTCACGACCACCACCTCACGCCTTTGGGCCGCGGTGGCGGAGCGGGTGATGGCCGGCAGTGGGGTGGCGGCCACGACGGTCACCTCTAGCCTTCGGGCCGCGGCGGCGGAACGGGCGATGGCCCTGGCTTTCGATGGTGGTGTGGCGGCAACAGCGGCCGGCAACAGCTGCCGACAAGCAGCGACGATGGAGTGTGTGGTGGGTGTTCCGCGCACACCCAACAGGGACGCCACGCGCACTACACTATGCCGGGGACTGTGCCGCCGCCGCGGTGTAGCCTCCCAGCTGGAGCTGTCCTCTGATGATGGCGGAGTGGCTGAGCGATGATGACGGACCGGTGCCATTGGCGATTGTGGGAGAAGCAGACGAGATAAGCTACAGGGAGGGAGGGGAAAATGCGGCGCAGGACTCGCCGGCCGTGAGGGTTTATATAGCAGGCCGGTAAGCATTGGGATTTTGGGGGATTTCACCGAGTCGGGCGGGAAGCTTGCGCGGGAACCTGCGAGGTTGTGCGGGAACGGGCTCACCGACGATTCATTGGCGCCACTTCGAGCCACTGTTTGGCCAAAAGAACGCCCCCGCGCGCTGCGCAAGCTTGTGCTGTAAGCCGTCTGCGGCAGCGGGGTGACAAGACGTGCGAGAGGAGGACGAAAGGCCACGTACACATATGGTTAATACAAAAAAATGTTTGCGGTTTAATTACCTACTATACCCCCATTCTGGTTTATAAGTAGGATTTAACTAATAAAATACGAATGCATGTCGCCAAAGATTATATAGTTGGATTCGTATTTGAACATAGTTTCCAATTATATAATTTTTATAACATGCATTAACATTTTGTTGGTTAAATTTAAGGGCAAAGTATGGCACAGAATATAAAGGGGACTATAGACCAAGATGGAGGTAGTAGCACACGGCCGCTCTCTACGCAGCGACGCAACTGTCGGCCGGCTTGTAGGCGACCATTTCCTGCGTGTTCAACTGCTCTATGCGTGTGGTTGCTTGTGGTTGAGGCAGCCGCGGCGCGCTCTGCTCTCGCGTCCCTCCGGGTGCTCTGCCCTTGTCCCTCCATGCGCGCTGCCAGTGTTTGGGGCCGGCGCACGATCACGCATGTTCGTGTGCATGCGGTTGCACCGGACGCGGTGCGACGATGCAGTTACCCGCTGCAAAAACTGCCATGCGGACGCGCCGAGAATCCAGGCCGCCCGGCCCCCTTTTATTCCTGTGGCCATTTACCTTCATCTCTCGCGTCACACGACACAATAAGCACACCCATGATGACACATACAGAGAGGACATCCAGCGGTTCCAATGGCGCTCCCAGCGGCCGACGACGACAACGGCGGGCAGTTCACCACGCATCACGTAGTGGACACCCACGTGAGGGGGAAGGCCCTCTCGGTGGTGTACACGAACGATCCGGTCTCGGTGGAGAGCTCCATCCAAACTATGGAGCAGTTCCTTGCCGAGGACAAGTACCAAGTGGTCGGCTTCAACCTCGAGTACACCATCGGTCGTGCCGGGCACGATCAGAAGGTTGCCGTCGCCCAGTTGTGCGTGTGACATGACGTCCTCGTCTACCACTACCACCTGTCCACAAGGCCTTGCGAGCGTTTCTCTAGGTTTATCAACAGCTCCGACTACTGTTTCGTTACGGTGGACACCACCAACGATCTAAAAGCGCTCAAGGTTTCGGGCTTGAAATGCCCGAATCTTGTCAACATCCAGCACCACTACAAGGTCTGGGGCAGCGACAACAACAAACTGAACTCCCTGGTTGACCTCGCCTCGGCCATCATCGACCCCTACTACATGAAGATGAAGGATGAGAGCAAGAACGACAAGATCGCCTGGCACAGTGTTTGGCATGAGAGACTGGATGAACAACACGTCAAGTACGCGGCCAAGGACGCGTACACAAGCTACGAGATGTACAGGCGGATCGTTGACATGAGGAAGTGTCTTGTTCCTGCCCCAGACGAGGAATCGAGCCACAGAGCAGTGGCGGGAGCGTCACAAGAAGTAGATGACTAGACGATCGTTTCTCCTACTTTAGAATGCATGCAATTTATTGAGGTGTGTGCGAATGATTTGTATAGTCACTTATGTAATTAGATGTTTATTTCAGTTATATATATACATGTTATTCTTCTGTAGACAGAGCAAATCACACGGCTTATTAGCAGCAATTGTCTGTGTTATTATTGGTCTTCGCACACATTTCTGATTACGGACTTGTTTGCCGTGTATCACACACATCTTGTTCAGTTGAACCATTTCCATTGTGTTGCCTAATCACACACAGTTCATCCTAGTGAACTGTATGCCGTATATCGCACACACCCTCATCTGGCTGCCCGTTTCTGTTGTTCTGCATCATCGCAAACATTTCTTCTGGATTAACTGTTTGCCACTCATCGCACACGCAAATCTAATATGAACTGTGTTTGATGTCGCCACCATCGCAAACGTTTTGCACCTTTTTTGATGGTTTTTTTACACCACCGTTTGCAATTATTGCATCACACACAGTTTCGTCGAAGGGTCTCTGATTCGACTGTCGCGTTTGGACCATCCTGCAGTAGTGTATTCACCAAACCGCTTGATGAGAAAGCGTTTTGCCGTTTGAGAGGTGAATTGAATATCATTGATGCCTCAAACTTGGAGTAGAAACTCCATTTGGAAACATGCAAGGCATGAGCCTTTTATGACTAATCCTTGATATTTCTCTTATGATGATGATTATATGTCTTGGATCTATACTTGCACCCTTGCATGTTATCTAACCCTTGTAGGTACTTGGACGAATTCAAATCTATGAGATTGCAAGTCACTCACATTTTGAGCAATCTCTACATCACCAAGTCCCTATGATATGGTTGTTGATTACAAGGAAGCATGAATCCACTCAACATATCCTTTTTGACTATGTCAATTGGAATCTAGATTCATGATTGTCATTTTGGATACACAAGTGCTTTTCCTTGCAATACTAACCCATGTAGGAAGATGAACTCAAACTCCAAGTGGTGCTCCCAACTCATGATGGACTACATCAACTTTGAGCATCCAACATAAGTTCAACTACATGATCAAGATCAACACCACCAGGTATGTCATTCCATCTTAGAGAAGCTTTACCTCAAGACATGAGACAAAGCAACTCAACGAGATGTGAATACATCAAAATGCTTAAATAAAAAATGGTAACCCCATTTTGAGCATAAACGATGAGTATGACCTATGATCAAGTGATCTCACTTGACTCCTAAGTCAATATACTCTAACATAGGTGACTATGTCGTTGACCCCTTCTAGATGAAGTTCTCCAGTGTTTCTCTGTTCACTTACTTTGTGTTCTTGCATATATTTCTTGCTATCTTGTTCCCCTTATAAAAAAAACTTCATCTAGATCTCTTTTCTTAACCTGTTTTCTCTGTGTTTTCTGTATCTAATTCATTGCAAATCTTTCAGTAAATTCCTTGCAAATCCTTGTGAGATTTAAATTTGCTTAGTGAGCTGAGTTGACAATTTTTTTACCCTGTGTTGAACTCGGTCCCTCCGATCCAAACCTATCAGTCTGACCGAAGCACAAGGACTCCTTGTGAATAGTTCATCGGTACAACCGACATGGACTAACTCGGTCGCACCGATCAGGATCTTCTGTGACTCTGTTCACTCGGCGTCACCGACGAAAAATAATCGGCGTCACCAATTTCAACTCTGAGAAAAAGTTTTGCCATCTTTACTACCTATTTTCTTCAGCTTCATGATGTCTACTACGCAACTTTATTCTTGTAGACACGTGTTGGGCCTCCAAGCGCAGAGTTTTGTAGGACAATAGCAATTTTCCCTCAAGTGGATGACCTAAGGTTTATCAATCCATGGGAGGTGAAGGATGAAGATGGTCTCTCCCAAACAACCCTGCAACCAAATAACAGAGTCTCTTGTGTCCCCAGCACACCAAATACAATGGTAATTTGTATAGGTGCACTAGTTCGGCGAAGAGATGGTAATAAAAGCGTAGTAATGATAGTAGATATTGATTTTTGTAATAGGAACAATAAAAAACAGCAAGGTGGCAATTGATAAAACGGAGCACAAACGGTATTGCAATGCTTGAAAATGAGGCCTAGGGTCCATACTTTCGCTAGTGCAATCTCTCAACAATGCTAATATAATTGGATCATATAACCTTCCCTCAACGTGCAATGAAGAAACACTCCAAAGTTCCTATCTAGCGGAGAACATAAGAAGAAATTGTTTGTAGGGTATGAAACCACCTTAAAGTTATTCATTCCGTTCGATCTATTCAAGAGTTCGTACTAAAATAACACCAAGCTATTCTTTCCGATCGATCTAACCAAGAGTTCGTACTAAAATAACACCATATGATACGCATCAACAACTCTAATGTCACCTAGATACTCCAATGTCACCACAAGTATCCATGAGTTAATTATACGATACGCATCAAACAATTTTAGATTCATAATACTCGATCCAACACAAAGAACCTCAAAGAGTGCCCCAAGATTTCTACCGGAGAAACAAGGACGAAAATGTGCATCAACCCCTATGCATAGATTACACCAATGTCACTTCGGGAATCCGTGAGTTGAGTGCCAAAACATATATCAAGTGAATCAATATGATACCCCATTGTCACCACGGGTATTCATAGCAAGACATACATAAAGTGTTCTCAAATCCATAAAAGTATTCAATCCGATAAAAACAAAATCTCAAAGGGAAAACTCAATTCATCACAACAAGATAGAGAGGGGAAAACACCATATGATCCAACTATATTAACAAAGCCCGCGATACATCAAGATCATGACATCTCAAGAACATGAGAGAGAGAGAGAGATTAAATACATAGCTACTGGTACAAACCCTTAGCCCTGAGGGTAGACTACTCCCTCCTCATCATGGTGGCTGCCGGGATGATGAAGATGGCCACCGGTGATGATTTCCCCCTCCGGCAGGGTGCCGGAACGGGGTCTAGATTGGTTTTTCGTGTCTACAGAGGCCTGCGGCGGCGGAACTTCTGATCTAGGGTTACCCCCGATGGTTTCTCTATTTATAGGAATTTTTGGCATTGGTTTCACGCTAAGATGGGCATCGGGGTGAGCACAACCCATCGGGGCACGGGCAAGGGCCCAGGCGCGCCCCGGTGTCTTGTGCCCTACTCCTTCACCTTCTGGTCCTTCCACGAAGCTTCGGGGTTCTCTTTTGTTCCAAAAAAAAATCGTCAAAAAGTTTCAGCTCATTTGGATAACTTTCATTTCTGCAGAAAAAACAACACCACGGTAGTTCTGCTGAAAACAGCGTCAGTCCGGGTTAGTTCCATGCAAATCATACCAAAACCATATAAAATTGTTGTAAACATGGCATGAATACTTCATAAATTATAGATACATTGGAGACGTATCAGCATCCCCAAGCTTAATTCCTACTCGTCCTCGAGTAGGTAAATGATAAAAGAAATAATTTATGAAGTGTGAATGCTAGCAAAGTGCACAGGTTTGATCAATGATAATTTCAATCACTTTTCCTAGCATCATAACATCAATTCTTTTTCATAAAACTTCTCATGTTAAAGTAGCAATTGAAAATAGTTTTTTATGTGGAATGCTACCTATCATATTTATCATATACTCTTTTCTTTTGTAGCATGGACATTTGGACTTGAATGATTCAAAGCAATAGTCTATAATTTGACATGAGGACATCAATACTCAAGCATATCAACAAGCAACCATGTCTTTCAAAATATCAACACTAAAGAAAGCTATCCCTAGCCCATCATGCTCAATCATTGATCCATTCATGAAACACACTCGCATATTAGCTACATCCAATGTTCGAGTACGATCATAGTGCCCCTTAGTTGGTGCTTTATAAGAGAAGATGGAGACTCAAATAAAAAATAAAAATTGCATAAAGTAAATAGATAGGCCCTTCGGAGAGGGAAGTAGGGATTTGTAGAGGTGCGAGAGCTCAAAGCTTAAATTGAGAGATAAAAGATTTTGGGAGGCATACTTTTCCCGTCAACGAAAACGACCGAGTAATTCCCAACATTTCCATGCTAGATATATCATAGGCGGTTCCCAAACAGAAAATAAAGTTTATTCCTTTTTCCACCATTCTTTCGCAATCCATGGCTAGCCATATCCATGGGTGCCCTCCATATCAACACTTTCCAAGGAATTTATTATTTGACAACATAAAGTAAATTCATTTTTCATTTCGGGACTGGGCATCCCTAATACCTTTGCCGTACTCTCGTGCAATGACAAGTGAATAAACACTCATCTTGAGAATAACACATCTAGCATGGAAAATATTGGCCACCCCCTGCCGCTTCATGAGCGGTACGAACACACAAAAAGAAAATCATTTTGAAATTTTAGAGATGGCACATACAAATTTGCTTAGAACGGCACGAGAATACCGCATATAGGTAGGTATGGTGGACTCATGTGGCAAAACTGGGTTTAGTGATTTTGGATGCATAAGTAGTATTCCCACTTAGTACAAATGGAGGCTAGCAAATAGATTGAGAAGTAACCAACCAAGAAACGAAAATTCACATAAACGAGCATTGAGCATAACTAACACCGAATAATGCACCACAAGTAGGATGTAATTTCATTGCATAACTATTGACTTTTGTGCTTGCATAGGGAATCACAAACCTTAACACCAATATTCTTACTAAAGCATAATTACTCACCAACATGACTCACATATTATTATCTCCATATCGCAAAACTATTGCAAGGAATCAAACTTATCATATCCAATGATCTACATGAGAGTTTTTATTATATCCTTCTTGGATATTCATTATATTAGGACCAATTTCAAAGCTTGTGCAAATTTTCATCACTATTATCAACTCTCGAAATAATATAAGTGAAGCATGCGAGTGTTCGACAAACTACTCCAAAAAGATATAAGTGAAGATCAAATGAGTAGTTAAGTAAATAGGTAGCTATTTGAGGACTCTCTCTTATTTAAAAACTTTTAGATCTAAGTATTTTATTAAAACAAGAAGAAAAACACAATAAAATGACATTCCAAGAATAGCACACATCATGTGAAGAAGCAAAAACTTAGGTTCAACCGAGGCTAACCGATAATTGTTGATGAAGAAAGGTGAGATGCATACCGGGGCATCCCCAAGCTTAGATGCTTGAGACTTCTTGGAATATTAACTTGGGGTGCCTTGGGCATCCCCAAGCTTGAGCTCTTGTGTCTTCTTCATTCCTCTCATATCACGGTTTCCCTAATTCTTAAAAACTTCATCCACACAAAACTCAACAAGAACTCGTGAGATAAGTTAGTATAAATCAATGCAATAACCTTATCAAAATATACTGTATCAAATCACTAAAATTATTATTCAACATTTCATACTAAATGCCTCTGCATATTTAATAGTCCTATCCTCAAATAGAATCATTAAACAAGCAAACATATGCAAACAATGTGAACATAACAGCAATCTGTCTAAAACAGGACAGTCTGTAAAGGATGCAAGATTATTCATACTTATCTAACTCCAAAAATTCTGAAAACTTACCACACTGTAGAAAATTTATCATAGCTTATTGTGCAAAAATCTTCAACATTTTATCACATTCTGACTTTTCTGGAGAATTTTTGCAACAGCGATAAACTTTCTGTTTTGAAACAGCAACTCATATATTTGCAAAATAAGCATGGTGATGGCTATCCTTGCCACTTTTATTGAAATAAAAGATGAAAAACATTATTATAAATAACAGCAAGCAAATCCTAATAAAATAAAATGACTCTCCAAGCGAAACTCATATCATGTGACGAATGAAAATATAGCTCCAAGTGAGGTTACCGATAATGTTGAAGACGAAAGAGGGGATGCCTTCCGGGGCATCCCCAAGCTTAGTTGATTGGATATTCCTTGAATATTACCTTGGGGGTGCCTTGGGCATCCCCAATCTTAGGGTCTTGTCACTCCTTATTCTCCTCATATCGATATCTCACCAAAAACTTGAAAACTTCAATCGCACAAAACTTAACGGAACTTCGTGAGATGGGTTAGTATGATAAAGACAAATCATTCACTTTGGTACTGTCAAAGACGAGATTCATAATTGTTCTCACACAATTCCTACTGTACTCTACAATTTCCACAATTTATATTAATCAATATAAGCCATAGAAACTAGAAAACAAGCAAATTATGCATTGAAAACAGAATCTGTCAAAAACAGAACAGTACATAAAGATCTGAATTAAGGTCATACTTATGTAACTTCAAAAATTCTGAAAAATCAGGACAACGTAGAAAATTTGTATACCCATCAACTGTAAAACATTAATAATTTTTCCATGTTCCAGTAAAATATAGAAATTTCTGTACTGGACACAAAAGTTTCTGTTTTTGCACAGAATCAAGTCAACTATCATCCACACCATCCCAAAGGCTTTACTTGGCACTTTATTGAAACAAAAGCCATAAAACATGATTACTACAGTAGCCTAATCATGTAAACATACAAAAACAGTAGGTAAAAGTGTTGGGTTGTCTCCCAACAAGCGCTTTTCTTTAACGCCTTTTAGCTAGGCATGATGATTTCAGTGATGCTCGCATAAAAGATAAGAATTGAAACACAAAGAGAGCATCATGAAGCATATGACTAGCACATTTAAGTCTAACCCACTTCCTATGCATAGGGATTTTGTGAGCAAACAACTTATGGGAACAAGAATCAACTAGCATAGGAAGGCAAAACAAACAAAACTTCAAGATTTTCAACACATAGAGAGGAAACTTGATATTGTTGCAATATGTAAAAGCATATGCTCCCATCTCATAATAATTTTCAGTAGCATCATGAATGAATTCAACAATATAGCCATCACATAAAGCATTCTTTTCATGATCCACAAGCATAGAAATTTTCTTACTCTCCACACAAGCAAATTTATTCTCATCAATAGTAGTGGGGGCAAATTCAACAAAATAACTATCATGTGCTACTTGATTGACATAATCAAATTGAACATTAAAATTATGATGAGAAGTTTCATGGTTATCATTATTCTTTATAGCACACATGTCATCACCATAATCATCATAGCTAGCAACTTTGTTGTCATAATCAATTGAAACCTCTTCCAAAATAGTGGATTCATCACTAAATAAAGTCATGACCTCTCCAAATCCACTTTCATAATTATCACAATAAGATTCAACACCCTCCAAAATAGTGGGATCATTAGTACCTAGAGTTGACACTCTTCCAAACCCACTTTCATCAATATAATCGTCATAAATAGGAGGTATGCTACCATTATAACAAATTTGCACATCAAAACTTGGGGGACTAAAAATATCATCTTCATCAAACATAGCATCCCCAAGCTTGTAGCTTTGCATATCATTAGCATCATGGATATTCAAAGAATACATACCAACAACATTGCAATCATGCTCATCATTCAAAGATTTTTTGTCAAACATTTTATAGAATTCTTCTTCTATCAATTGAGCACAATTTTCCTTTCCATTATTTTCACGAAAGACATTATAGAGATGAATAATATGATGCAACCTCAATTCCATTTTTTGGTAGTTTTCTTTTACAAACCAAACTAGTGATAAAACAAGAAACCAAAAGATTTAATTGCAAGATCTAAAGATATACCTTCAAGCACTCACCTCCTCGGCAACGGCGCCAGAAAAGAGCTTGATGTCTACTACGCAACTTTATTCTTGTAGACACGTGTTGGGCCTCCAAGCGCAGAGTTTTGTAGGACAATAGCAATTTTCCCTCAAGTGGATGACCTAAGGTTTATCAATCCATGGGAGGTGTAGGATGAAGATGGTCTCTCTCAAACAACCCTGCAACCAAATAACAAAGAGTCTCTTGTGTCCCCAACACACCAAATACAATGGTAATTTGTATAGGTGCACTAGTTCGGCGAAGAGATGGTAATAAAAGCGTAGTAATGATAGTAGATATTGATTTTTGTAATAGGAACAATAAAAACAGCAAGGTAGCAATTGATAAAACGGAGCACAAACAGTATTGCAATGCTTGAAAATGAGGCCCAGGGTCCGTACTTTCGCTAGTGCAATCTCTCAACAATGCTAATATAATTGGATCATATAATCTTCCCTCAACGTGCGATGAAGAAACACTCCAAAGTTCCTATCTAGCGGAGGACATAAGAAGAAATTGTTTGTAGGGTACGAAACCACCTTAAAGTTATTCTTTCCGTTCGATCTATTCAAGAGTTCATACTAAAATAACACCAAGCTATTCTTTCCGATCGATCTAACCAAGAGTTCGTACTAAAATAACACCATATGATACGCATCAACCAACTCTAATGTTACATAGATACTCCAATGTCACCACAAGTATACATGAGTTAATTATACGATACGCATCAAACAATTTCAGATTCATAATACTCGATCCAACACAAAGAACCTCAAAGAGTGCCCCAAGATTTCTACCGGAGAAACAAGGGCGAAAACGTGCATCAACCCCTATGCATAGATTACCCCAATGTCACTTCGGGAATCCGCGAGTTGAGTGCCAAAACATATATCAAGTGAATCAATATGATACCCCATTGTCACCACAGGTATTCATAGCAAGACATACATAAAGTGTTCTCAAATCCATAAAAGTATTCAATCCGATAAAAATGAAATCTCAAAGGGAAAACTCAATTCATCACAACAAGATAGAGAGGGGAAAACACCATATGATCCAACTATATTAACAAAGCCCGCGATACATCAAGATCGTGACATCTCAAGAACACGAGAGAGAGAGAGAGATTAAACACATAGCTACTGGTACAAACCCTCAGCCCCGAGGGTGGACTACTCCCTCCTTATCATGGTGGTCGCCGGGATGATGAAGATGGCCACCGGTGATGATTTCCCCCTCTGGCAGGGTGCCGGAATGGGGTCTAGATTGGTTTTTTGTGTCTACAAAGGCCTGCGGCGGCGGAACTTCTAATCTAGGGTTACCCCCGATGGTTTCTTTATTTATAGGAATTTTTTGTGTTGGTTTCACGCTAAGATGGGCCTCGAGGTGAGCACAACCCACCGGGGCACGGGCAAGGGCCCAGGCGCGCCCCGGTGTCTTGTGCCCTACTCCTTCACCTTCTGGTCCTTCCACGAAGCTTCGGGGGTCTCTTTTGTTCCAAAAAAATCGTCAAAAAGTTTCAGCTCATTTGAAGAACTTTCATTTCTGCACAAAAAACAACACCACGGTAGTTCTACTGAAAACAGCGTCAGTCCGGGTTAGTTCCATGCAAATCATACCAAATCCATATAAAATTGTTGTAAACATGGCATGAATACTTCATAAATTATAGATACGTTGGAGACGTATCACTCCACTCAATGATTCTTATCCTCTACCCGCCTCTTAAACTACATGCTGCTTTGTAGTGTGTCTCAAGGACCAAACTTATTTGACTCATGCTCCAGAAGTACCCTTCTTGGAAATTGATGTCAAAGGGGGAGAGAGAGCACATCAAAGCTTATCATATGAGCACATCTAAGCTCTTCCAGATGCTAGTAAAACAAAGAGGAGAGAAGTCACATGTCTTTAAGTGGGGAAAGACATGTCAATATTTGTTTGATCTTAGCTATTGCTAACATTCTTGTTGCTCTGAATTTTGGTTGTCTACACCACTTCTTGCTCTGATTTTCTCTCACCCTACCTTCTCCCATTATCCAATATCAGATTCAGGGGGAGAAAGAGTTCACATCTAGGGAAGAAAATCTTTGGAATTCATTGCTTATCTTTAAAGTCTTTGGGGACATGTCAATATCTAAATAGAGTACCTAGTACCTACCCATTACATGTCATCCCAGTCTTGGTACTCTTGTGGTTTCCTGAAATTGCTTTGTCTAGAGTGTTCTTGTGTTATCTAACCTTGTTTTCTCAAGTCCACTCCTTCGAAAGTGAGGCCAAGACCACAAGGTAAATATATGCATCATACTCATGTGCATGATGATCTCTTGCTGATGTACATATTGTTTGCAAGAAGGATTCATGAACATGGAGGTACACCTTCTATACACATCATTTGCTCTGATGCATATAGCCAAGATACATGTAACTCATTGCTTGCTCTGTCATGCTCATGCATTCACATGTTCTTATATTCTATCTTCACATGATTGCATACATCACTACTGCAGGATGCTGCTAACGCGACACTACGATTAGAGACCCTTTGACGAAACTGTGTGCGATGCATTAATCACAAACGATGATGTAAAAAACCCGTCAAAAAAGATGCAAAACATTTGCGATGGCGGATCCATCAAACACGGTTCTTATTTTAGTTGCGTGTGCGATGCAGGGCATACGGTTTAGTTCAATTAACTATTTGCGATGAGGAAGAAGAACAGAAACGGGCAGCCAGATGAAGGCGTGTGCGATATACGGCATACAATTCACTCGGATGAACTGTTTGTGATGAGGCGGAACATCAGAAATGGGCAGGTAGATGAAGGTGTGTGTGATATACGGCATACAGTTCACTCGGATGAACTGTTTGTGATTAGGCAACACAAAAGAAACGGTCAGCCAGATCAAGGTGTGTGTGATATATGGCATACAGTTCATTGCGATAAACTGTTTGTGTTGAGCCAAGAGAACAGAAACGTTTCACATAAACAAGATGTGTGTAATACGCGACAAACATCCAATTACATAGGTGGCTAGTACAGACATGACATTTCCACACACCAAAGTAAACTATTACATGCATAATTAACTAGGATAAACGATCATCTGATCATCATCTACTTCTTGTGCTAGCTCGATGTTCCTTCTATGCTAAGTTTCCATTAATTGATGGCGTTTTATGAACACGCCACCGTTTCCCGCCATTTCCTCACCTGTTTCCCGCCACCCAGCGATATTGCGCATAAACCTAGGCGGTGCGCGATGCATGGAGGCAACAAGCGCAGCCTGTAGCACATCCACCTTTTCCAAGCATGCCAACCCACCAAGGCGCCGCCTCTGCCATCAACCTCGTTGATGAGGAAAACAAGAAGGCGCCACGGCCCGTCGAGGCCGAGGCGCTCCCCGGCAACACGATGGACGACGCCGTGATGTGCGTCACCGCCAGGGTTGAGCAGACCCTTGGCGCATGGCGCTTCAGCGCCGCGGATCAAGATAGGCATGTCAGCGCCGAGAGGCTGCAGATCGCCGCACAACATGATCGATGACGCGCCGCATAGCAAGCTAGGCGCGTCCGCGCCGATAGGCTGCGGCTCGCCGCACGGCGAGACCGTTGGAGCGCCGCAGAGCGAGAGGCGCGGCGCGCCGCACGGCAAGAGTGGATCCATCGACGCTTGACTGCTCTTGACAGGGCGTCGCAGCTGGGTACACGTCCCGTCAGTACCCCCATTCCTCGCCAGGAGTGGGCAGAGGCCCTCTGCGCCGTACTTGCACCAGAGGTCGGCCGCGCCATACTTGCACCGGATGCCCGCCGCGCCGTTTGCATGGGTCGCGCCGTTCGCCTTGTCCGCGGCCCGCTCAATGCCAACGCGCTGGTCGGTAGGCTCGACCGCCTCCTTGGCCCAGGTGTCCACCTGGGCGCAGTAGAGGAACATGGCCGTCGCATCCTCGAGCTGGTGATCTCCGATGAAATAGCCAACTTGGAGCTCGAGATCGTGCTCCAGATGTACCGCGAGCGTGTCGACCGCTTGGACGAACGCCTGCATGAGTTCAGGCAGAGCCAAGAGCTACCGTAGGCAAGGGCTGTTGGTCATGGTCACATGGACGCGTTTTATTTTGTTGAGTCATTTTGACGTGGATAGCTATGTATTCACAGCAATCATAATATTGCTTTGTTTCAATGTGTGTACTCTTTTTTCCGTTCTTATATGTTCTGTTTCAATGTGTGTGTATACGCTTTCCATTCTGTATATGTGGATGATAACAGCTAGATACAAATTAGTATACAAAAACAGATAGAAAATGGAATTCATAATATATATATTAATTGTTCATTAGTTCATCACAGAATATATATAATATCATCACATATACGTGATGATACTTAACTACTAGGTACAATGCATAAAATTGAAAACGAACAATAGTAAAACTAATAATCCCTCCTGGGGGCAGTATTCCGGCAGCCCCTCGCCAGCAGCTCCCTGGTGCGCGGCGTCTTCCCAGCGCGGAGGTAGTACTCCACCTCCTCCGCCTCGCAGCGCTTGATGTACCGATCTGCCTCTTGCTGGTGGACGAGCGCGAACGACCTTGCCATTTTGTTGGGCACCCACCGGAGCTCCTCGTCAGTGGCACGCTGGAGCTTATCGGCCCACCTCCACGCAGCGATGAGGCGCCTCGCGCCTTTGACCTTCCTCACGAAGTACCCGTCTTCGTACACCTCCTCCGCACGATGACGCACCCGCCCCCAAAGCTCCACCACCTCCTTTTTCCAGGCGGCATCACGGGCTTCACAGGCCGCCTGGTACCTGGCTTCCTCCTCTGCCATCTCCTTCTTGAACGCCACTTGCTTGGCTTTCTCAGCCGGCGGCAGCGACTTCCACAGACAAAGATTGTACTGGCCCCAAAACCAATCCAAAGTTGGGGGGTCCGACGCAACCTCGTCCGGCGGCGCGTAGGGGTCCTCCTCGTCGCTGCTCTTCGACTGAGTGTCCTCTGGGGGCGGCGACTCCTCGTCGATGCGTGGGCAGACCGGCGGCGCCATAGTAGAGATTTGAGAGAGAGAGAGGGCGAGCGAGGGGAGGATGTAGATGAGAATGCAGGCGGGATGACGTGAGCAAGGTAGTATTTATTGGCGGCCGGAATCTAGATCGACGGGAACAGTACACACGCCGGTCGCCGGAATTTACGAGCACTGTAGTTTGAATTACACACGATTCCCACAACAAAATCTGTGTGCGAACTTAATAGCTGACGGTTTCCAATACAGAATAGTGTCTGATTAATAAACCCCACCACTCACCTTCCAAACCTCGAGGCGCAAAATAGAGTGCCAATCGTGTGGGGGCCGGTTGTCTTGCCAGATCTTTACATTTTCTTTTTTGAACACCAGATATTTACATCGTCTGATGATTTTTTAACTCGCACACAAGTACACAAAAATATGATTTTTCAAACCGTTATGGTTAGCCATTGCATGTAGATGTAGTTCAAATTTGAATTACGGTCATTAAATGGCTAGAAAATCACTTAAATTTCTTTAAAAGTCAAATGACCCCTAGAATTTTCCAAATTTTCACATGACAGTTGTATTAGTGCACGTTAAACGTAGAAAATATTTGAAGGCCGTAAGAGGAAGCTATCTCCCGTTCATCATCAAACATGCATTGTTCCCTCTCGGAACCACGAGCCTTCTAGTGAGTTGCTCCGATTTGTGAGGGGTGTGTGTCCAAACTTTTGTCAAACAGGCCAATTTTTTACCACATCATCTTGGTGGCATGACATTACATCAAGCAAGGTTTCATGTTTTTCTGATCATTTTTTAATTTTTTGGAATTGAAATGCCATGGGACTCCATGCATGTGTCCATGCCGTGAGACCAATGTGTTTGAAAATTCCTCCTAATTTACTGCACATGGAATTAACTCGCACACAAGTACACAAATATGATTTTTCAAACCGTTATGGTTAGTCGTTGCATGTAGATGTAGTTCAAATTCGAATTACGGTCATTAAATGGCTAGAAAATCACTTAAATGTCTTTAAACGGTCAAATGACCCCTGAAATTTTCCAAATTTTCATGTGACAGTTGTATTAGTGCACCTTAAACATAGAAAAAAATTGAAGGCCGTAAGAGGAAGCTATCTCCCGTTCGTCATCAAACATGCATTGTTCCCTCTCGGAACCACGAGCCTTCTAGTGAGTTGCTCCGGTTTGTGAGGGGTGTGTGTCCAAACTTTCGTCAAACATGCCAGTTTTTTTACCACATCATCTTGGTGGCATGACATTACATGAAGCAAGGTTTCATGTTTTTCTGATCATTTTTTATTTTTTTTTGAATTAAAATGCCATGGCACTCCATGCATGTGTCCATGCCGTGAGACCAATATGTCTGAAAATTCCTTCTAATTTAGTGCACATGGAATTAACTCGCACACAAGTACACAAATATGATTTTTCAAACCGTTATGGTTAGCTGTTGCATGAAGATGTAGTTCAAATTTGAATTATGGTCATTAAATGGCTAGAAAATCACTTAAATGTCTTTAAAAGTTCAAATGACCCCTAGAATTCTCCAATTTTTCACCTGACAGTTGTATTAGTGCACGTTAAACATAGAAAAAATTTGAAGGCCGTAAGAGGAAGCTATCTCCCGTTCGTCATCAAATATGCATTGTTCCCTCTCAGAACCACGAGCCTTCTAGTGAGTTGCTTCGGTTTGTGAGGGGTGTGTGTCCAAACTTTCATCAAACAGGCCAATTTTTTTACCACATCATCTTGGTGGCATGACATTACATCAAGCAAGGTTTCATGTTTTTCTGATCATTTTTTAATTTTTTGGAATTAAAATGCCATGGCACTCCATGCATGTCTCCATGCCATGAGACCAATATGTTTGAAAATTCCTTCTAATTTACTGCACATGGAATTAACTCGCACACAAGTGCACAAATATGTTTTTTCAAACCGTTATGGTTAGCCGTTGCATGTAGATGTAGTTCAAATTTGAATTATGGTCATAAAATGGCTAGAAATTCACTTAAATGTCTTTAAAAGGTCAAATGACCCCTGAAATTTTCCAAATTTTCACATGACAGTTGTATTAGTGCATGTTAAATGTAGAAAAAATTTGAAGGCCGTAAGGGGAAGCTATCTCCCGTTCGTCATCAAACATGCATTGTTCCCTCTCGGAACCACGAGCCTTCTAGTGAGTTGCTTCGGTTTGTGAGGGGTGTGTGTCCAAACTTTCGTCAAACATGCCAAATTTTTTTACCACATCATCTTGGTGGCATGACATTACATCAAGCAAGGTTTCATGTGTTTCTGATCTTTTTTTAATTTTTTAGAATTTAAATGCCATGGCACTCCATGCTTAATTGTGTCATAGCCGTTAGACCAATATGTTTGAAAATTCCTTCCAATTTACTGCACATGGAATTAAATCGCACACAAGTACACAAAATATGACTTTTCAAACCGTTATGGTTAGCTGTTGCATGTACATGTAGTTCAAATTTTAATTACGGTCATTAAATGGCTAGAAAATCACATAAATGTCTTAAAAGGTCAAATGACCCCTGAAATTTTCCAAAATTTGACATGACAGTTGTATTAGTACTACAAATTTTCTCATACATTTAAAACACCATCCGTTGCCACTTTACTCCAAATTCGTCTTTCACAGCTAATAAAAAATATCAACAACATCACACACAGTTTTTTGTAGGAACCGTTTGCGATGAAAATTTCTGGGTCCATTTAAGTCTTCCTCTTTAAGCTTCGCCGGCTCGTCTGCTCCAGTGCCGGCAACCCCCGAATCCATGAATCCCGATCCCCATTCCCGCACCGCCTTCTTGCAAAGATGACGCCATGGAAACGCTTCGTGAAGGCCCGTACGATGGTCGCGTCCTCCCCGAGCACCGCCGCCTGCGCCGAAAGCGCGGCCGCCTACGCCGAGAGTGCCGCCGCATCCGCATTGAGCACGGCCGCATCCGCCGAGAGGGCGTCTGCAGCAGCCGACAGGGCAGCTGCAGCAGCCGAGACAGCTGCAGCTACTGCTGCGATGGCGGCTGCGAACGCCGAGAACGCTCGAGCTGCCGTCCGTGCCGCCGATGTCGCCCTGGCCTGGGTCGAGGCCATCCACGCCAAGATATTCCTGGCCACCTCGGAATCCAGCATGCAACCCACGTTCGAAAAGGCGGTGGTGGCCATGGAGCACCTGCTTCCCCATGAGATCACCGAGCGGGAGCTGGAGATGCAGGAGGCGGCGGAGATCGAGGAGCGCCGGGAGGAGGTGTTGCGCGTGGCCGAGGTCGAGGTAGAGAAAAGTCTGTCCGTTGAGGAATCGGCGGTGGAGTACCAACACGAGCTCTGGCGTAGCCACTACTACGAGTACTACAACCTTGAGGGCGGCGCCGAGGACAAGGACGTGGATGAGGACAAGGACGCGGTCGACTTCAGCAGGGGGACGCGGAGTCCACCAACGGCGGCATGTCGCCAGGACAAGTCATCGATGTCTCATCTCACACCGGCGATGCATAGGCCGGCGCGGCGGCGGATTTGTTAAAATTATGCGTACTTAGGCTTTGTTTTTAATGCTGATCTTTTGTTGAGTAATGTTTAGGTCAACTGGCTCTGTTTAATTACTAAAATTGCTCGATTCAGTAAGTGTGGTCTGTGTGCTGTACGCTCTTTTGTGTGCCCAAATTAGCAAGCGATGTTAAATTATGTAATGACGTACCCGGGGAAATTTCCACCAAAATTTGAATTATCAAACTCATCCCATGCGCGTAAAGCTGAAGAATCGTTTGTGATGCACACAATCGTTCAAAGTGAATGGTGTCCGGCGGCACCGCGCACAAAGTTTCCCTCCACATTTCGAATTTTTTGGCCTACCGCCGAAATATCTACCCCCACCCCCCCTTCCCCACCCCCTTTTCTCCCCGACCACAAGTCACATTTCCCCTGTTTCCTCCTTCCTTCCTTCCTTCCTAAGCTATAGCCGCTTCCTCACTTGCTTCCTCGCTCTCGCCGTCTCGCATCCTACTGCCGGGGTCGCCATGGTCTTCTTCAATGACCTCTCCAGCGGTTCCTCCTCCTTCGATGACTCCTTCACCACCCGGGTATGCCTCTCTTCTCTCTCTCTCTCGCGCTATGACTTGGAATGAAGGATTTTAACCCGACGGTCGATTTGAGTCATTTCTTCCTCTTGTAGCTCCCTAGGACCATCAGTTGCAATGAATGGAGCGGGGTGGCTGAAGATCTGTCAGCTCGTTGTCACCATCAATCTCCATGCGTGAAGCCAGTTGCGTTTGAATCTGTGGACAGTGGGAGGAAGTTTCTGGCATGTGCAGAGAAGGTTAGACCCTCTTTCATTGTTACAAATCATTTGTTAGATGTGATTCAGACACTGTCATGGTCCCAACCCATTCATACCACACCTTCAACCAAACGCATCCTAAGACAGTGTCACAGTTTGTACCTAGTATCTAAAAATGTTGCCATCTCATCAGCGATGCCATTAGAAAATTATTTGGCACCGCTTCAGCAGTTTGTGCAGCCAACTTTGGTCCACACATCCAAGCAGCCAAGCAGTAAAATACTAAATCTTTATGGCACGAAGGAACTGTGCATCGGAGCAACTAGGTGCTCCGGAGTCCGGGTCCCTGATTTTTTTCTGCTGCATCGGCTCGCCAGTGCAGGGCACCGGTGCGAGATGTAGCAACAGTTGTCTTTACACCAGTTTGGGCATACATAGTGGACGGCCTTAGTGCTATTAGTTCTATGTTACTAAATTTGTGCATGTACACACCTGTTAGTATCAATTTGCTATCATCCAAAAACTATCGCTATGCTGTTGCAGTTATATTTACCTTCCTCATAAAATGTTCAATTTGTTATTTATAGTACATGAGTAAGAACTTGTAGCGTTGTTGTAGTTAATTATAGCTTCCGATGTTTCAGAATTTGGTTGTTATCTCAGTAGCAATTAATTCATTTGCACATTGATCTTTTTGAGAAGATATGTCATAATTAACCTGTTTCTTCAGTTTTTTAAAATAAGTATTGGTGATTTTCTATGTTGCTACAAACCCATTTCCCCTACAATTGTTACTGATCTAGTTTTAAATATTATAGGACGAACGGAAGTGTTCTTACTTGGACTGGGTTCATCAAGAGTGGCCACAGTCTTTGAAGATGTGCCTAGCAAAGCTCTGGAGCATGTATGAGGAAGAGAACAGAGGCAGGCTTAGAGAAAGTGTTGTCAACGCTGAAGAATATTTGAAGATGCGGGATAAAAAGAGGAAGGTGGAGAATGAGCTCAGATTTTTTAAATCAGACTTTGCTAATATGGTGTTGGCGAAGGAGGAGGCACTTTCCCAGTTGGCCAGTGCAAAACAGGTTCTTACTGAACTGAAAGCAGAGGTGGATAAGACAAGCCTCGATGATCTCGATTAGGGAAATGAATATATTGTTCTAATATTGTTCTTGTGAAGCTGAACTAGTTATATGCTGTACTGTGCTGTTTTCAGGTAGCTATCGTACTGTGATGTTAAAATATATTTATGTGCCTGATATGAAATTGGCAAACAGCTATTCGATATGAAATGTGAATTTGCGTAATGCTGAAATTATTAATTGTAAACTAATAAACCTGCTAAATGGGTCATGGAACTTTGCAAACGGTTCTAGCAGTAAAAGCGCTTGTGATGGATAGCCCAATGCCACACAGTTTTCTTCATCAAATCGTGTGTGATGTAGTTGATAAAAGCAAACGGTTAACCAAGGCAGAGCATGTGTGATAGTTACACCTATCACACACGAGCCTATACATAAAACTGTGTGGGATGTACATACGAACGGAAACGTTTTCCTTGGATTGACTGTGTGGGATGTACATACGAACGGAAACGTTTTCCCTAGATTGACTGTGTGGGATGTACATAAGAACGGAAACATATTCCTTGGATTGGTTGTGTGTGATATACATACGAACGAAAATGTTTTTCTGGGATTCACCGTGTGGGATGTACATACGAACGGAAACGATTGGTTTTCGATGCCTCGCCCGATCACACACGAGCTCATTTTGCCCCAGCTTGTGTGCCAGGAGGGCCTATCCCCGACGGTTTCTGGGTCATGTGGGAAGGACCTCCCTATCGCCCACACTCACTTGGCGACGGTTCCAAATGCCGCCACGAAAAGGGGTTAAAAACCATGTGTATAGCACCTCGCTGTACCAGTGCATGTAGGGGGAGCCTATGCATGTTACATGTCTTTCCAAAGCTTTACTTGTTACTCTTCTTATCTCTTATCTAAAGCTTTGATGTATGTTGTCATCAATTACCAAAAAGGGGGAGATTGAAAGCACAAGTGCTCCCTGGGTGATTTTGGTAATTAATGTCAACATATCTCTTGTTGGACTAATACTTTCACCTAGTGTATTTTAGATGAGTTCAACCATGGCGTGGTAAGGACAAGAGGATGTGGAACCCCTTCAAAATGCTAAGGACAAAGATTGGCAAAAGCTCAAGACTCTTCATTTCTATTTTAGTGATTCAAGATCACATTGAGTCCATAGGAAAGCCAATACTATTAAAAGGGGATGAGGTGTTACTTAATGGTCTACTTGCTCAAAGTGCTTAGTGATATTGCTCCAAAACCCTCAGCCACTTTCTCATTTCCACATATGTCCAAAACTCAAAGTCAAACTCGGCCCCACCGATTTGATCTATCCAGCGCCACCGAGTTTAGTTGACATAGCCACTGCTAGAAACCCTAAACGATTCGGTCACACCGATACGGATCTCGGTCTCACCGAGATGGCCCTGCAAACTCTCTGTTTCCCTTTGTAACATTTCGGTCTCACCGAAATGAGCAATCGGTCCCACCGAGTTTGCTTGACCAACTCTCTGTTTGCTCTTTGCTGAAATCGGTCTCACCGAGTTCATGCAATCGGCTTCACCGAGATGAGGTTTTGCCCTAGCCCTTGCACATCGGTCCCACCGAGTTGTCCCAGTCGGTCCCACTGAGATTCCTAACATTCACATTCTGAATTGAATCGGTCTCACCGAGTTCTTCTATTCGGTCTGACCAAGTTGAGTCAAATGTGTGTAACGGTTGGATTTTGTGTGGAGGCTATATATACCCCTCCACCCCCCTTGTCCATTCAAGAGAGAGCCATCAGAACGTGCCTACACTTCCACTACTCATTTTCTGAGAGAGAACCACCTACTCATGTGTTGAGACCAAGATATTCCAATCCTACCACAAGAATCTTGATCTCTAGCCTTCCCAAGTTGCTTTCCACTCAAATCATCTTTCCACCATAGCCAAATCTGTGAGAGAGAGTTGAGTGTTGGGGAGACTATCATTTGAAGCACAAGAGCAAGGAGTTCATCATCAACACCCCATTTATTACCTTTTGGAGAGTGGTGTCTCCTAGATTGGTTAGGTGTCGCTTGGGAGCCTCCGAAAAGATTGTAGATTTGAACCAAGAAGTTTGTAAGGGCAAGGAGATCGCGTACTTCATGAAGATCTACCCGAGTGAGGCAAGTCCTTCGTGAGCGATGGCCATGGTGGGATAGACAAGGTTGCTTCTTCGTGGACCCTTCGTGGGTGGAGCCCTCCGTGGACTCGCGCAACCGTTACCCTTCGTGGGTTGAAGTCTCCATCAACGTGGACATACGATAGCACCACCTATCGGAACCACGCCAAAAATCTCTGAGTCTACATTGCGTTTGCACACTCCAATCCCATCCATTTACTTTCTTGCAATTAGCATGCTTTATCTTTCCGCTACATATACTCTTGCCATGCTTGCTTGAAATGTATTGTGAATGCTTAATCTTGTTCTAAATCTCCACCTCAACTTGAAGAACTTAAAAACTGCTACTTTTGCTTGTTGAGGGTCTAATCACCCCCCTCTAGATACCTCTTCTTGATCCTTTCACAGGTGTTCATGTGTGTGGTGTCATTTCATTGTTTTCTTCTTACCAGGTCACAGGCCACGGGTCCGTATTGGTGGGGAATGGCATGAGTGCTTCTGTTCATGGTGTTGGCACGGTTGATCTGAAGTTTACTTCGGGAAGGATCGTGTAGCTGAAGAACGTGCATCATGTCCCCGTCATCAAGAAGAACCTCGTTAGTGGCTCCCTTCTATGTAGAGAAGGGTTTAAGTTGGTCTTCGAGTCTAATAAATTAGTTGTTACGAAATATGGACTCTTTGTTGGAAAAGGTTATGAGAGCGGAGGAATGTTCCGCCTTTCCCTTGCAGATTTTTGTAATAAAGTCATGAACCATATTCATGCGAGTGTTAATGAATCTGAAGCTTGGCATTCACGTCTTTGTCACATTAGTTTTGGTGTTATGATGCGGCTAGCTAAGTTGAATTTAATTCCGAGTTTCACTTTAGCCAAAGGTTCTAAGTGTCTTTCATGCGTGCAAGCTAAGCAACCTCGCAAGCCTCACAAAGCTGCAGAGGAGAGACATTTGGCACCATTAGAACTCGTACATTCTGATCTTTGTGAGATGAATGGTGTGTTGAATAAAGGTGGAAAGAAATACTTCATGACATTGATAGATGATTCCACTAGATATCGCTATGTGTATCTGTTAAATACTAAAGATGAGGCTCTATACTACTTTAAAATCTATAAGGCAGAAGTTGAGAATCAACTTGAAAAGAAAATTAAACGAGTCCGGTCATATCATGGTGGAGAGTACTTCTCGAGTGAGTTTGATTCTTTTTGTGCGGAACACGACATTATTCATGAGAGGACGCCTCTCTATTCACCCCAGTCAAACGAGGTTGCCAAGCGGAAAAACCGTACTCTAACTGATTTGGTTAACACCATGTTAGATACATCAGGTTTATCCAAGGCATAGTGGGAGGAGGCTATATTGATGGCATGTCATGTCCTGAATAAAGTTCCGACAAAGGATAATGAGATCACTCCCTATGAGAAATGGGCGAAGAGAAGGACAACAATCTCGTACTTGCGTACTTGGCGCTGTTTGGCGAAAGTCAATGTGCCGATCCCCAAAAAGCATAAGCTTGGACCAAAGACCGTGGGCTGTGTTAATTTGGGCTACGCTAAGAATAGCGTTGGCTATAGATTTCTAGTAGTGAAATCGGAGGTGACTGACCAGAAGGTTGGTACAATTATGGAGTCTAAGGATGCTACATTCTTCGAGGATATTTTTCGTATGAGAGATATGCAAAGCACTTCTAGACAGAAATCTGGGGAGACTCCTGAGCCTGCCATTCCTATGGAATATTATGAACAAACACATGATGATAATCCTGAGGAGGATGATAAGGAAACCCTTGGTAGGGGTAAGAGACAAAGGACTGCAAAGACCTTTGGTGACGATTTCTTCGTGTACCTCGTGGATGATATATACTTCGACTTCTATTTCAGAAGTGTATGCCTCTCCAGAAGCTAACTACTGGAAGGATGCGGTCCATAGCGGGATGGATTCCATCATGACTAACGGGACATGGGAGATTACTGAACGTCCCTATGGTTGCAAACCATTGGGATGTAAGTGGGTGTTCAAAAAGAAGCTTAGGCCCGATGCTACGATTGAAAAGTACAAGGCTAGGCTCGTGGCCAAGGGCTATGACCAAAAAGAAGAGGAAGATTCTTTGATACTTATGCACCTGTGACCAGACTGACCACTAATTGAGTATTACTCTTGTTGGCGGCCTCGCATGGTCTTCTCGTCCATCAGATGGATTTTAATACGACTTTTCTGAACAGAGAGCTAGACGAGGAAATCTACATGCAACCGCTAGATGGCTTTGTGATAGATAGTCAGGAAGGAAAAGTGTGTAGGTTGTTGAAGTCTTTGTATGGCCTGAAAGAAGCACCTAAGCAATGTCATGAGAAGTTTAATACAACTCTGACATCTATTGGCTTCGTTGTTAATGAAGCTGACAAATGTGTATACTATCACCATGGTGGGGGCGAAGGAGTTATATTGTGCTTGTATGTTGATCACATACTAATATTCGGAACCAACCTCAAAGTCATTGAGGAGGTCAAGTCATTTCTATCTCAAAACTTTGAGATGAAAGACCTTGGTGTGGCTGATGTTATCTTGAACATCAAGCTACTGAGAGATAATGAGGGTGGGATTACACTTCTGCAATCCCATTATGTTGAGAATGTGTTGAGTCGTTTTGGATATTCGGACTGCAAACCATCTCAAACACCATATGATCCTAGTGTGTTGATTTGAAAGTTAGAAGGCACAGCTAAAGATCAATTGAGATACAACCAAATCATTGGTTCACTCATGTACCTAGCAAGCGCAACGAGGCCTGACATAGCATTTGCTATGAGCAAACTGAGCCGATTTGTTTCCAAACTGGGTGATGTACATTGGCATGCTATTGAAAGAGTTATGTGCTATCTGAATGGTATTATGAACTATGGACTTCACTATACCAGATACCCGTCGGTACTTGAAGGGTATAGTGATGCGAATTGGATCTCTGATGCTGATGAGATGAAGGCCACAACTGGGTATATGTTTACTCTTGGAGGTGGTGTTGTTTCCTGGAAGTCTTGCAAGCGAACAATCTTAACAAGATTGACAATGGAAGCAGAATTAACAGCATTAGACACATCTAGTGTCGAAGTAGAATGGCTTCGAGATCTTGTGATGGACTTTCCATTGGTTGAGAAGTCGGTTCTGGCTATCCTCATGAACTGTGATAATCAGACTGTTATTACCAAGGTGAAGAGTTCAAAGGACAACATGAAGTCCAACAAACACATAAGAATGAGATTAAAAGCTGTCAGAAAATTAAGAAACTCCGGAGTGATAGCGTTCGATTATGTCCAAACGGCTAATAATCTGGTAGATCCCTTTACTAAAGGGCTATCGCGTGTTGTGATAGATAATGCATCGAGGGGGATGGGTAAGAGACCCACATGACTTGCCATGGTGGTAACCCAACCTATGTGATCGGAGATCCCATGAAGTAGGACCTGGGAAAACAAACCAGTGGTGAACTGAGGAGAGTAACTTTACTAAACCACTCCGTTGGAGATGCAATACTCTCGATACTGTATGGTAGGATGACTACTGTCTTAATGTGTTCCAAAGCTTATGTAAGCAAGATGCTATCCTACAGAGCGGTCTTTGGAGGAACACACCTATATGAGCCTGACTGCTGGTCACAGTCTATGAGATTGGGGTGATTTATAATAAGCTCATGAATAGGCCAGGAGTCTGACTAATATGCTCCACCCGAGGGGTCAGCCTTCGGCAGCCTAGTACTAGTAAGACATGTGTTGAAACTTCTTTACACCAAACTGACAATTCAAGGCATAGTCCATTGTTCAGTTGTGAAGGAGTGTAGCTACTTGCTGTAGGTGAAGTTCAACCTTAACAGGTCTTCACTGAAATACTGGTATATCAAAACAGCGATTGGAACAGAGGACACAATGGGTGCTTGAGATCTGGTGGGGGATTGTTGAAATATGGGGTGGGCTTTAGGCCCATCTAACAATTTCAGAAAAATCTCGAAGGGCCAGTGGCACCCTGGCTCAGAGAGACTGGAACACCCCGTATTCCAGCCCAGAGATCAAGTCTTCTGGAATACGACACTGCTTGGCATAGAACAAATCAGCTCTTATTACAAATGATATGGGTACAAGGGTTCTGATATTACAAAGGATCATCGGCACGGCGACACTACGCCTGCTAAGGTAGCTCTATGCTAGCAGCAGAACAACTCGAGGAAGCGGATAACTTCTAGTAGCGTAACAGTGACGACAGTGATGAACTCCACTCCGCAGGGACTCTGGCTGGAACACATCCTAGCGCGCAAACTCGGGATCCTCGACAAGCAAGCAATCACGACACACCTGCAATCTGGCATGACATGCCAGGTGAGTACTTCGAATGTACTCGCAAGCTCACAGCAACCAAAGCAATCAAGACAAAACAAGTGCATGGCATTTACATGTTAATTATCAATGATGAGCATGATACAACTAGAACCATATGAGATGAGCATGGCATGAACATGTTACTCATGATATGAACATGATGATACTAGAACTAGTATGCAAGGGGGGGGGGGGGGTTCGACGTTTAGGGTCTCATGGACCAACTTACTCTTCTCGGAGGTTATCTCGTAACCACCATAGATATCCATCTTACTTACCACCATGATCATCATGCGATCACCTCATAATACACCATCATCAAGAATACCATCGTGATCATCTCGTGATCAACCATCCTCAACATCATCAATACCATCATGATCATCTCAGGACCACATAAAGATCAACCAACTTCTTTCCTCATCGAACCGGGGTTGTTTATTAGTCAAATTATTATTACTGTTGACCCACAGTGTGACCTACTATGAACTGTGCCCATGACCGAGGGCGTGTCTATCGATAGATTATACACTCTGCAGAGGTTAGTACACCATACCCACACCACGGAGTTCATGGCCTCGTGCTCCCATTCGGGTGGACCAACGACATTCTGACAAAACCGATCTGTTGCATGACACTCTCCCGGCTACTCCGACAAACTCCCCTTTGGGCTATGTCCTGGGTGGCCCAATGCCAACTCTTGACATCCGCCACTTTCATGGCCGGCCACCGTTGTGGTAAAACTAAAACAAATAGTCCCAAACGAGGACAATGGATCATACAACTTGGGCACACACGGCTTGTGGCCGTCTACCTGATCAGGATAGCGCATGCACATAACCTTCCCTAGTTGGAGGCACCGGCGAGAGGCATGGAAATAGAACAAGTTAGGACCTCCCCATCCAGGTAAGTGTGGTTGCACTGGTGATCTCGATTCGGCGGCACCATGACTCAGCCAACATATTTGTTCAAGTTCGATTAATATCAGGTTTAACTTGAATGGTGATGAGCTGAGTCATAATAAATATCACGATGAAATAACAATGCATATGAGCATGATATCAACATGAGAATGGATGGGAAACATAACCATTTAAAATATGGATCATAGCATCAATAACAATAAAATCATTTATTCTACGAGATGCAAAAGAGCATGGCATATCGCTGATCATGTAGAATACAAGTACTTTCATAACCGACGATAATAATGCATATGAGCATATCATAATCACTAGCATGACATAATTACAATAATGAAACACGAGAATAATAATACTAACAAATAATCATTTAACTCGTTAGAATGAAAAGAACATGGCACGATGATGAGCATGAATTCACAAGCATATATATAGGACATCACTATTATGATCATGGTATTAGAATAGTTATTCTGATAAGATCAGCCCTATAAGGGGCGGACGGGATGTTACAAAGATCGGGCGAGCTAACAGAAAAAGCCCAAAGGCCCCGACCCCTTATCCCCGTCGACCCACCTTCCCCCGCACCTGCGACCTCCGGCCACCCCCCACCCTACTCCGGTGCGCCTCCCGCCCCCGCCTCCTTCTGGGCGCGATGCTGGTCCCGCCTCCTTCCGGGCGCACCGCCGCCCCGCCTCCTCCGGGCACGCTGCCGCCCCGCCTCCTTCGGCGCGAGGCCGCCGCCCCCACCTCCTCCTGGCGCGGCGCCGCCCCGGGTCCCGACGCACCTCCCGCCGCCGCCGGCCCCCACTCTGCCGCCCAGAACCTTCCCGTCGCACGCCTCCCAACGCTGGGGCGCTGCCGCTCCCATGCCCGCTCCCGTCGCCATCGCCAGGGAGGCCGACCGCCTCTCTCGCTTAGCAGCCCTATCCCACACGCTGGATCCCGCCGTCGCGGCCAGGACCCCCACGCACCGGATACCGCTGCCGTACTGTGCTCTATCTCCAACCCGCCATCGGTACTGTCCGTCTCTTCCCCTCCGGCGGCTGGCCGCCCTCCTTTTCCTTGCCCCCACCGCGAGCGCGCCGCCCGCCATCACCCATTATAGTAGGCGTTCCCCTGGTCGTCCTCCCCAGTTCAGGCCAGTGAGCGCGAGCGGCGAGCGGAGGAAAAAGTTCTCCCAGCGCCCCTAGAGTTCCAGCACATTGTGCAGTTCCCCGTTGTGGCTCCCTTCGTGGCAGCAGCCGTGCATCTCCCCGACAGTCCTCTGCACATCTGCGGACGTTGGTCACCATGCACCCCTACCCGACCTTCATTGGGTGCCAGACCCGACCTTCATCACGTGCGTCCGAGCACAGGAAAAACTACAAGGGACGGCAGAGGTGCAGTCGCCCTAGCAGAGGACAACCGTGCCTTTCCCGTGCCATGGGTGTGGCCCTAGCAGAGGTGCAACTCCCCTCCCCTTCGCTCGGCTCCATCTCTGCGTCACTATCACGACCCAGCCTCCATTTGCCGGTCGCTGATACGTCTCCAACGTATCTATAATTTTTTATTGTTCCATGCTATTATATTATCCATCTTGGATGTTTTATATGCTATTTTATATGATTTTTGGGACTAACCTATTAACCTAGAGCCCAGTGCCAGTTTCTGTTTTTTTCCTTGTTTTTGAGTTTCGCAGAAAAGGAATATCAAACAGAGTCCAATTGGCCTGAAAATTTACGGAGAATATTTTTGGAAGATATGAATAATACTGGAATGAAAAGATGTCGGAGGGGAGTCCCGAGGCCACCACAAGGGTGGAGGGTGTGCCCCCGCTAGGGCGCGCCCCCCGTCCTTGTGGTCACCTCGGGGTTGTGCATGATTTGAATATTTTGTGTGATGAAGATGGAGCATAGCCAGACTATATGATTTTGTAGGGATAGCTTTCTTTGGCCATGTTATTTTGAGAAGACATAATTGCCTTGTTAGTATGCTTGAAGTATTATTGTTTTTATGTCAATATTAAACTTTTGTTTTGAATCTTATGGATCTGAACATTCATGCCACAATAAAGAAAATTACATGGATAAATATGTTAGTTAGCATTCCACATCAAAAATTCTGTTTTTATCATTTACCTACTCGAGGACGAGCAGGAATTAAGCTTGGGGATGCTTGATACGTCTCCAACGTATCTATAATTTTTTATTGTTCCATGCTATTATACTATCCATCTTGGATGTTTTATATGCTATTTTATATGATATTTGGGACTAACCTATTAACCTACAGCCCAGTGCCAGTTCCTGTTTTTTCCTTGTTTTTGAGTTTCGCAGAAAAGGAATATCAAATGGAGTCCAATTGGCCTGAAAATTTACGGAGAATATTTTTGGAAAATATGAATAATACTACAACAAAAAGATATCAGAGAGGAGTCTCGAGGCCACCACAAGGGTGGAGGGCGCGCCCCCCTATGGCACGCCCCCGTCCTTGTCGTCGCCTCGTGGGCCCCCTTGACTTGCCCCCGAGGCCAACACCTCTTATAAATCCCAAAAACCCCTGAACAAAACCTAGATCGGGAGTTCCGCCGTCGCAAGCCTCTGTAGCCACCAAAAACCAATTGGGACCCATTCCGGCACCCTGCCGGAGGGGGAAATCATCACCGATGGCCATCTTCATCATCCCGGCGGTCTCCATGACTAGGGGGGAGTAGTTCACCCTCGGGGCTGAGGGTATGTACCAGGAGCTATGTCTCTCTTGTGTTCTTGATTTGGCACGATCTTGATGTACCGCGAGCTTTGCTATTATAGTTGGATCTTATGATGTTTCTCCCCCTCTACCTTCTTATAATGAATTGAGTTTTCCCTTTGAAGTTATCTTATCGGATTGAGTCTTTAAGGATTTGAGAACACTTGATGTATGTCTTGCATGTGTTTATCTGTGGTGACAATGGGATATTCACGTGATCCACTTGATGTATGTTTTGGTGATCAACTTGCGGGTTCTGTGACCTTGTGAACTTATGCATAGGGGTTGGCACACGTTTTCGTCTTGACTCTCCGGTAGAAACTTTGGGGCACTCTTTGAAGTTCTTTGTGTTGGTTTGAATAGATGAATCTGAGATTATGTGATGCATATCGTATAATCAAACCCGTGGATACTTGTGGTGACATTGGAGTATCTAGGTGACATTAGGGTTTTGGTTGATGTGTGTCTTAAGGTGTTATTTTAGTACGAACTCTAGGGCTATTTGTGACACTTATAGGAATAGCCCAATAGATCGATCAGAAAGAATAACTTTGAGGAGGTTTCGTACCCTACAATAATCTCTTTGTTTATTCTCCACTATTAGTGACTTTGGAGTGACTCTTTGTTGCACGTTGAGGGATTGTTATATGATCTAATTATGTTATCATTGTTGAGAGAACTTGCACTAGTGAAAGTATGAACCCTAGGCCTTGTTTCGAAGCATTGCAATACCGTTTTCGCTCACTTTTGTTACTAGTTACCTTGCTGTTTTTATATTTTCAGATTACAAAAACCTATATCTACCATCCATATTGCACTTGTATCACCATCTCTTCACCGAACTAGTGCAGCTATACAATTTATCATTGTATTGGGTGTGTTGGGGACACAAGAGACTCTTTGTTATTTGGTTGCAGGGTTGTTTGAGAGAGACCATCTTCATCCTACACCTCCCACGGATTGATAAACCTTAGGTCATCCACTTGAGGGAAATTTGCTACTGTCCTACAAAACTCTGCGCTTGGAGGCCCAACACGAGTCTACAAGAAGAAGGTTGCGTAGTAGACATCAAGCTCTTTTCGGGCGCCGTTGCCGGGGAGGTTAGTGCTTGAAGGTATATCTTTAGATCTTGCAATCGAATCTTTTAGTTTCTTGTTTTATCACTAGTTTAGTTTATAAAAGAAAACTACAAAAAAAAATGGAATTGAGGTTGCCTCACATGCTTCGTCTTTTTAATGTCTTTCGTGAAAATGATGGAAAGGAAAATTGTGCTCAAGTGTTAGAAGAAGAAGTCTATAAAATGTTTGGCATACAATCTTTGAATGATGAGCATGATTGCAATGTTGTTAGTATGAATTCTTTGAATATCCATGATGCTAATGATATGCAAAGCTACAAGCTTGGGGATGCTATGTTTGATGAATATGATATTTTTAGTCCCCCAAGTTTTGATGAGAATATTTATTATGATGAAAGCATGCCTCCTATTTATGATGATTATATTGATGAAAGTGGGTTTGGAAGAGTGTCAACTTTAGGAAGTAATGATCCCACTATTTTGGAGGGTGTTGAATCTTTTCACAATATTGATAAAAGTGGATTTGGAGAGGTCATGACTTTATTTAGTGATGAATCCACTATTTCGGAAGAGGTTCCAATTGATTACGAGAACAAAGTTGCTATCTGTGATGATTATTGTGATGACATGTATGCTATAAAGAATAATTATAACCATGAAACTTGTCATCATTATTTTAATTTTCAATTGGATTATGCCTCAAATGATAGTTATTTTGTTAAGTTTGCTCCCACTACTATTCATGAGAATAAATTTGCTTATGTGGAGAGTAATAAAATTTCTATGCTTGTGGATCATGAAAATAATGCTTTATGTGATAGTTTTATTGTTGAATTCATTCATGATTCTACTGAAAATTATTATGAGGGAGGAATATGTTCTTGTAGGAATTGCAATAATATCAAGTTTCCTCTCTATGTGCTTAAAATCTTGAAGTTTTGCTTGTTTTACCTTCCTATGCTAGTTGATTCTTGTTCCCATAAGTTGTTTGCTCACAAAATCCCTAGGCATAGGAAGTGGGTTAGACTTAAATGTGCTAGTCATATTCTTCATGATGCTTTCTTTGTGTTTCAATTCTTATGTTTTATGTGAGCATCATTGAAATCATCATGCCTAGCTAAAAAGGCATTAAAGAAAAGCGCGTGTAGGGTGACAACTCAATATTTACCCCTACTGTTTTGGTGTGTTCACATGATTAAGCTACTGCATTAATCATGTTTTATAGTTTTTGTTTCAATAAAGTGCCAAGTAATGCCTTTGGGATAGTGTGGATGATAGTTGACTTGATTCTGTGCAAAAACAGAAACTTTTGCGCCCACTCCAGGAATTTCTAAAATTCACTGGAACGTGCGTTTGATCTGAATTTTTTACACAATATTTATATACAAATTTTCTACGTTGTCCTAATGTTTCAGAATTTTTGGAGGTACAGAGGTATGGAAAGTTTCCAGAATACTACAGACTGTTCTGTTTTTGACAGATTCTGTTTTCATTGTGTTGTTTGCTTATTTTGATGAATCTATGGGTAGTATCGGAGGGTATGAACCATGGAGAAGTTGGAATAAAGTATATATAACACCAATATGAATTTAGAATGAGTTCACAACAGTACCTAAGTGGTGATTTATTTTCTTATACTAACGGAGCTCATAAGATTTTCTGTTGAGTTTTGTGTTGTGAAGTTTTCAAGTTTTGGGTGAAGTTTCGATGGACTACGGAATAAGGAGTGGCAAGAGCCTAAGCTTGGGGATGCCCAAGGCACCCCAAGGTAATATTTAAGTAATACCCAAGCAACTAAGCTTGGGGATGCCCATCCGGGGCATCCCCTCTTTCGTCTTCGTTCATCGGTAACCTTACTTGGAGCTATATTTTTATTCACCACATGATATGAGTTTTGCTTGGAGCATCATTTTATTTTATTAGTATTTTCTTTCTGTTATTTATAGTAATGTTTTGCATCTTTTAGTTCAATAAAAAGGTCAAGTGTAGCCTTTACCATGCTTATTTTGCAAGTCTATATGTTGCTGTTTTGAAAACAGAAAATTTTCTATTATTGTCTGAATTCTTCTGAAAAGTCAGAACGTGGTAAAATCTTGAAATTTTTACACAATGAGTAGCAACAAACTTTCTACAGTGTGGTAAATTTTCATAATTTTTGGAGTTAGGGAAGTATGAGTACAATTGCACTCTTTACAGACTGTCCTGTTTTGACATATTGCTGTTATGTTTGCATTGTTTGCATATGGTTGCTTGTTTAATGATTCTATTTGAGGATAGGATTATTAAATATGCAGAGGCATTTAGTATGCAATGTTAAATAATAATTTTAGTGATTTGCTACAGTAGAGAATGATAAGGTTTTGTATTTGATTTATACTAACTTTTCTCACAAGTTCTTGTTGAGTTTTGTGTGGATGATGTTTTTAAGATTTAGGGAAACCGTGATATAAAAGGAATTAAGGAGACACAAAAGCTCAAGCTTGGGGATGCCCAAGGCATCCCTAGTTAATATTTAAAGAAGTCTCAAGCATCTAAGCTTGGGGATGCCCCGGTTGGCATCCCACCTTTTTTCTTCAACAATGATCGGTTAGTATCGGTTGAGCCTAAGTTTTTTACTTCTTCACATGATGTGTGCTATTTTTAGAAAGTCATTTTATTTTGTTTTTCTTGCAGTTTTAACAATATTCCAAGATCTTAAATTCTTAAATGTTAGAGAGTCTTCACATAGTTACACAATTATTCGACTACTCATTGATCTTCACTTATATCTTTTGGAGTAGTTTGTCATTTGCTCTAGTGCTTCACTTATATCCTTTTAGAGCACGGCGGTGGTTTTATTTTGAAGAAATTGATGAACTCTCATGCTTCACTTATATTATTTTGAGAGTCTTAAACAGCATGGTAATTTGCTTAGGTTATGAATTTAGTCCTAATATGATGGGCATCCAAGAGGGATATAATAAAAACTTTCATATAAAGTGCATTGAATACTATGAGAAGTTTGATTCCTTATGATTGTTTTGATATATAAAGATGGTGATATTAGAGTCATGCTAGTGAGTAATTGTGGATTTGAGAAATACTTGTGTTATGGTTTGTGATTCCCGTAGCATGCACGTATGGTGAACCGTTATGTGATGAAGTCGGAGCAAGATTTATTTATTGACTGTCTTCCTTATGAGTGGCAGTCGAGGACAAGCGATGGTCTTTTCCTACCAATCTATCCCCCTAGGAGTATGCGTGTAGTACTTTGTTTCGATAGCTAATAGATTTTTGCAATAAGTATGTGAGTTCTTTATGACTAATGTTGAGTCCATGGATTATACGCACTCTCACCCTTCCACCATTGCTAGCCTCTCTAGTACCGCGCAACTTTCGCCGGTACCATACACCCACCATATACCTTCCTCAAAACAGCCACCATACCTACCTATTATGGCATTTCCATAGCCATTCCGAGATATATTGCCATGCAACTTCCACCGTTCAGTTTTATTATGACATGCTTCATCATTGTCATATTGCTTTGCATGATCATGTAGTTGACATCGTATTTGTGGCAAAGCCACCGTTCATAATTCTTTCATACATGTCACTCTTGATTCATTGCACATCCCGGTACACCACCGGAGGCATTCATATAGAGTCATATTTTGTTCTAAGAATCGAGTTGTAATTCTTGAGTTGTAAGTAAATAAAAGTGTGATGATCTTCATTATTAGAGCATTGTCCCATGTGAGGAAAGGATGATGGAGACTATGATTCCCCCACAAGTCGGGATGAGACTCCAAACGAAAAAAGAGGCAAAAAAAAAGAGAGAAGGCCCAAACAAAAAAAATGAGAGAAAAGAGAGAAGGGGCAATGTTACTATCCTTTTACCACACTTGTGCTTCAAAGTAGCACCGTGATCTTCATGATAGAGAGTCTCCTATGTTGTCACTTTCATTTACTAGTGGGAATTTTTCATTATAGAACTTGGCTTGTATATTCCACTGATGGGCTTCCTCAAATTGCCCTAGGTCTTCGTGAGCAAGCAAGTTGGATGCACACCCACTTAGTTTCTTTTTGAGCTTTCATAAACTTATAGCTCTAGTGCATCCGTCGCATGGCAATCCCTACTCACCCACATTGATATCTATTGATGGGCATCTCCATAGCCCGTTGATACGCCTAGTTGATGTGAGACTATCTCCCTCTTTTTGTCTTCTCCACAACCACCTTCTATTCCACCCATAGTGCTATGTCCATGGTTCACGCTCATGTATTGCGTGAAAGTTGAAAAGGTTTGAAAACACCAAAAGTATGAAACAATTGCTTGGCTTGTCATCGGGGTTGTGCATGATTTGAATATTTTGTGTGATGAAGATGGAGCATAGCCAGACTATATGATTTTGTAGGGATAACTTTCTTTGGCCATGTTATTTTGAGAAGACATAATTGCCTTGTTAGTATGTTTGAAGTATTATTGTTTTTATGTCAATATTAAACTTTTGTTTTGAATCTTATGGATCTGAACATTCATGCCACAATAAAGAAAATTACATGGATAAATATGTTAGGTAGCATTCCACATCAAAAATTCTATTTTTATCATTTACCTACTTGAGGACGAGTAGGAATTAAGCTTGGGGATGCTTGATACGTCTCCAACGTATCTATAATTTTTGATTGTTCCATGCTATTATATTATCCATCTTGGATGTTTTATATGCATTTATATGCTATTTTATATGACTTTTGGGACTAACCTATTAACCTAGAGCCCAGTGCCAGTTTCTGTTTTTTCCTTGTTTTTGAGTTTCGCAGAAAAGGAATATCAAACAGAGTCCAATTGGCCTGAAAATTTACGGAGAATATTTTTAGAAGATATGAATAATACTGGAATGAAAATATATCGGAGGGGAGTCCCGAGGCCACCACAAGGGTGGAGGGCGCCCCCCCTAGGGCGTGCCCCCCGTCCTTGTGGTCGCCTCGTGGGCCCCTTGACTATCCCCGACTCCAACACCTCTTATAGATCCCAAAAACCCCAAAACAAAACCTAGATCGGGAGTTCCGCTGCCGCAAGCCTCTGTAGCCACCAAAAACCAATCGGGACCCTGTTCCGGCATCCTGCCGGAGGGGGAAATCATCACCGGTGGCCATCTTCATCATCCCGGCGCTCTCCATGACGAGGAGGGAGTAGTTCACCCTCGGGGCTGAGGGTATGTACCAGTAGCTATGTGTTTGATCTCTCTCCCTCTCATGTTCTTGATTTGGCACGATCTTGATGTACCGCGAGCTTTGCTATTATAGTTGGATCTTATGATGTTTCTCCCCTTCTACCTTCTTGTAATGAATTGAGTTTTCCCTTTGAAGTTATCTTATTGGATTGAGTCTTTAAGTATTTGAGAACACTTGATGTATGTCTTGCCTGTGTTTATCTGTGGTGACAATGGGATATTCACGTGATCCACTTGATGTATGTTTTGGTGATCAACTTGTGGGTTCTGTGACCTTGTGAACTTATGCATAGGGGTTGGCACACATTTTCGTCTTGACTCTCCGGTAGAAACTTTGGGGCACTCTTTGAAGTTCTTTGTGTTGGTTTGAATAGATGAATCTGAGATTGTGTGATGCATATCGTATAATCAAACCCGCGGATACTTGTGGTGACATTGGAGTATCTAGGTGACATTAGGGTTTTGGTTGATGTGTGTCTTAAGGTGTTATTTTAGTACGAACTCTAGGGCTGTTTGTGACACTTATAGGAATAGCCCAATAGATCGATCAGAAAGAATAACTTTGAGGTGGTTTCGTACCCTACAATAATCTCTTCGTTTGTTCTCCGCTATTAGTGACTTTGGAGTGACTCGTTGTTGCATATTGAGGGATTGTTATATGATCTAATTATGTTATCATTGTTGAGCGAACTTGCACTAGTGAAAGTATGAACCCTAAGCCTTGTTTCGAAGCATTGCAATACCGTTTTCGCTCACTTTTGTTATTTGCTACCTTGCTGTTTTTATATTTTCAGATTACAAAAACCTATACCTACCATCCATATTACACTTGTATCACCATCTCTTCGCCGAACTAGTGCACCTATACAATTTACCATTGTATTGGGTGTGTTGGGGACACAAGAGACTCTTTGTTATTTGGTTGCAGGGTTGTTTGAGAGAGACCATCTTCATCCTACGCCTCCCACGGATTGATAAACCTTAGGTCATCCACTTGAGGGAAATTTGCTACTGTCCTACAAAACTCTGCGCTTGGAGGCCCAACACGAGTCTACAAGAAGAAGGTTGCGTAGTAGACATCAGTCGCTGCTAGCTTCTATTGTTGGGGCCTGCCTTGCCCTCTAGCTGATGTTGGTGCGCTACTGCTGAAGTTCAAATAGAATGCTAGAGAGAGATTTCTGCGAGAATTTAGCTACTATAGTCCTTGGTTTTGTGTTTGAACTTGCTGTTGTCCATGGTTAAAGATTATGATGTTGCTTTTCTACAGATGGTCTTCCTGTAGATATATCATTATCCATCCTCTTGGAAAATACAACATTCTGAATGATCAGAACAAAAGCAATACAATCTTAGTGTGCTGCTACTTATGTATGTTGGTACTAAGCTTGCTGATGTGTTGGTCGTGCATGTAGCACACGAAGTGTATGTATATAGTTGTGTGTAATTTTCTTGAATTTCAATAGCATGTGAATTCACGTTTCCGAAATTCCTAAGTTCACGTGTACCACATACCGAAAAAATCATCAATTAAAAAAAGGGACTGCCTAGGCCAATTCACCAACAACAAAAAATGCCTAAAATGCATAGTAAGTTCATAGAAAGTAAAAAAAATGCAGTTTTGTTTTGTAAGTTTAACCATTTCTAAAAATACCTAGGAGTCCAAAATTAAATAATGGGGCGCTCTGATGTTTAATACAAACCTGTGATTTTCCCCATTACTATAGCATAAACCAAGAAGTTCAAATTTAAAAAACAGAGAAGTTCGAAGTCAATAAAAAACTCAGATTTTTCTCGTTATTAAAGCATTAAAGAATAAAAATGGAGAAGTTCAAGTTAAAATAATGGAGAAGTTCGATGGATGTTAAAAAAATCAGATATTTCCCATTTCTTGAATAATAAAAGTAAGAAGTTGAACTTTAAATAATAAAAAATAATCTCATTATTTATTAAAAAAATGAAAATTTATGTTTCTTTAATAAATCCAAAGAAGTTCTACATTTACTAAAAAACACCAATTCTTCCCATTTCTAAAAATACATAAGGAGGTTAAAAAATTGAACAAATAGAGCGGTTTGATGTCTAAAAAATCATTTTTTTTCATTGCTGAAGTGTAGCGCCGTTTTTGTCATTTTAAATTTTTTTTGGAGCAATTTGATTTTAAAAAGAAAATCAAGAATTTCAAATTAAAAAAAATGGAGTAGTTCGATGTATACAAAAAACTCAAATTCTTCTTGTTTCTATGCAAAATTACAGTATGAAGTTTAATTTTTTTTAAACATTGTACGATGTTTACATAAAAATCATTTTTTTCTTTTCAAAAGAAAGAAGTTCAAATTAAAAAAGCAGAGAAATTCAGAGAATATAAAAACGTAGGATTTTTATCCATTTAAATACGCTAGAAGTTCAAATCTAAAAAACGGAGCAGTTCGACGGTTATACAAAATTCAGATTTTGCTCTTTATCAAAAGAATGAAAGCAAGAAGTTCATTTTTTAAATAGAGCAGCACAAAATTCGTAAAAAAAGATTTTCACCGTTTCTAATAAAAAACTCTAGAAGTTCATATTTAAATAATGGGTCGGTTCAATATTTATTAGAAAACTAAATTTTTTTCCGGTTACAACAAGGAAATAAATCAAGAAGTCCAAATTACGTAAATAGAGAAGTTCAGTATTTATAAAAATCTTAGGTTTTCCTTGTTACTAAAGAATAAAAATGAAGAAGTTCAAATTAAAAATAGGAGTAGTTCGATATATACGAAAAACTGAAATTATTTCCGTTTCTAGGAAAAATGAAAGCAAGAAGTTCAATTTTACGAAAATTGTATGATTCTAGAACCATATTTTTTTCCCGGAGAATAAAACTATGAATGTTTGAGGAATTATGGGTAAAAAGTAGAGAGAAGTTCAAAGTGAAACCAACCAGCGGTTCAACTAGTTCATCGGGTGTGTTTCATATAAGAAAAAAGAATAAAAAGACAAAGTCTAAAAAGACTTTAGCTAGAAGTTCACGTGGTCGGCCCAGGAAGTTCAAAAATTCTTGTAAAGGAGGTTCACTATGTATTTAGTTGTGCAAAAACACAAAAAAATTGTTTTTTGTATTTTAAATTTTTTTCTCAATCCATTACAATTTTGAAACACAATGCTCGACATGAAAAATGTTCTTTCTATTCAACAAATTTCCAAGGGTATATCATATTCTTATTTCAAAAATAAACGGTTAAAAACAAATTGGTGTATGTTGTTCGAATAAAGAGTTTAATCGTATTAAAAAAGTTGCATCTTTTCAACATGTTTGTAATGGTTTATCATTTGTGGAACTCCGAGGAACAGGTGAGGAATTAGAAACAAAAAATACGTGGCCGAAGTTCAATATTAAAACAACGAGCAGTTCAACTACTATACGGAATGCGTTTCAGACGAGAATAAAAGAATACAAAACTAAAAGCCTATACGGTTTGTTGCAAGAAGTTCACGTGCTCCACCCTGCATGGTTCAAAAATTAGATTACGAGACTCCGACCTTCAATTACATGTTAAAAAAGAGAGGCAAAAACAACACCGCGTTTGCCATTTTTAAAACTGCCACTAGTACAGCGAGGTGTTATACAAACGGTTTTTAACCCCTTTTCGCGACGGCATTTGGAACCGTCACCTAGTGAGTGACTGCGATAGGGGGGTCCTTCCCACACGACCCAGAAACCGTCGGGGATATGCCCTCCTGCCACACACGCTCAGCAAAATGAGGTCATGTGCGACCGGCGAGCGATCAAATACGGTTATACGTAGAGTAGTGCTAAAAAAATATAATTATACAGGCGAAATCATTTCCGTTCATAAGTACATCCCACACAGTCAGTCCCTGCTAAACGTTTCCATTCGTATATACATCCCACATAGTAGCTCCAAGGAAAACGTTTCTGTTCGCAGGTACACCACACACAATTTTCCCCGTTAAATCGTTTGTGATAGCTTTCCATTGCACACGGTATTAACAATTTTATCGTTTGCGTTATTGAATGCATCACACACGGTGCGTAGAAGAAACTGTGTGGCAAAGACTGTCCATCACACACAGTTTTTATGTGGTAAACGTTTGCGCCAGGTGGCCTAACGCAAACAGTTTTCAAGAGGATGTCGTGTGTGATTGTTCATTAATCCAACATAGTTTATTCCTAGAAACTATGTGCGTTGCCTGAGGTCATCGCCCATGGTGTTTTCTCAATAACCGTTTGCAATAGAAAAACCCAATTAGCAGGCTAATTGTCCTATTATTAATAATCCATTTATTAATCTAATTGACATTTCATATTAAGCACACAATATATTTCATTTTCATATTAAGGAAGCAGGATTTCATAATTGAAATACGTCAGAGTACAACATCATATAGCTTCAGCACTCAGCTACCCCATTACACAACTGCACCAACACCAAGTTTCACATGCAACATCTATAACTTTTCGAAATTAGCATCATAGACGGTACATAGACAGATGTATCTCATCTGGAAAACTGCTAAAGCGGAAGGCGAATATTGAGCCTTCATTGATGTTGAAGGTCTTTGCAACTTTAGGCCAGTGCCTGTGGATGATTGACCATCCATCCTTCGTCCTCTTCAGGAACACTTCAATATTGAACCGTGGGTGTTGTATGAATACCTTCCTCGCCTCCTGACCATACAGGTGGTTTGAGAGGTAATCATCAGTGAACTGCGTTGGAAAGGCCTGAAAACAAGGATGTGCATAAATATCTTCTATATATTGGAAATGGGGCAAAGGAATGAAAATGCAAGGTATAGTAGTTAGTACCATCCTGTAGTGAACTGATGTCTTCTTCATTGTGCAGACAAAGATCTTGTTGTTTTTTGTCGCTAATTTTTTTATCCTAACAATCTTTCTGAGTTTCTTGACTTGACTGATATTCATGGACAACTCATTTCCCCATGTGCAAAAAGGGTCGAACAGTGGGTCAAAAACTCTGACAGTAGGACCTACATGTGCAAGACCAAATTGTTAAAACCTAAATATTAGAATGGTTCCTGCAATTGCATAATAATGTGCTATTAGACAAAGGACCATGCATGTGCAAACCTTGATTGTAAACCTCAGTGCTTCCCATTGTTTCCCTGCAACACATATAAGGTAGTTAGTGATCAGGTTAAGTGAGGGTTCGCATGCTATTAGTAAAATATGTTGATGAAAAATAAGCACACTGTAGATTCATCAGATTAATTCAAGCCACATGGAAAACCCATTTATCCAAACCAAGCATGATTAAGAACTAGGAAATATAGCAATTGTATATGTTTCTCATGTATTAACTGCAGCCAAATTCGATTTATTCCTCACATGCACAACAATACAAAATTGTACCCACGACAATTGGACATCGCATTGCAGAATTGAACCAAGCAGTTAACTAAACACCACAACAAATGAACCAAACATTAACTGAGCACCACATTGCACAATATAACATACTCCTAATAGAAGATCAGACAGTTAACCAAACCAAGCATGATTAACAACTTGGAAATATAGCAATTGTATTTGTTTCTCATATATTTAGTACAACCAAATTTGATTTATTTCTCCCATGGTATACAATAACAGAATGCACCCACAACAATTGAACATCGCATTGCAGAATTGAACCAAACAATTAACTAAACACCACAACAAATGAACCAAACATTAACTGAGCACCACATTGCACAATGTATAACATACTAGAAGATCAGACAGTTAACCAAACCAAGCATGCTTGACAACTTAGAAGTATAGCAATTGTATTTGTTTCTCATGTATTTTGTAAAGAAAAATTCTATTTATTTCTCACATGGAAGACAATACAAAATTGCACCCTGAAGAATTGAACATCACATTTGCAGAATTGAACCAAACAGTTAACTGAACACGACAACTAATTAATCAAACAATTAATAAGTGAGCACCACATTGCACGACATATAGAACATATACACTAGAGCAACATATTGCATGGTAAAAGTAGATGGCACAATTCACTAGAATTTGTTTAGGAAAGGCAGTAGCTAGCAAACTGAACATGGGTCCTTATAGTGACCTAATAAGACAAGCTACTCCTCATCGTCGGAGATATCGATGACGATTGGCTCCTTGGACATGGAAGAGGGCGAGTCCTCCGCATCGTGCGTGCCCTCGTCGTAGTGGTGAGTTGCCTGAGCCGCTCCGGGCACCAACCTGCTGGCTCTCGAGTTGAGGTAAGCACGTGCATGCTGAGAAAACACCTCGTAGTCTTCGTCGAAGGCATCGAGGGTGGCCTCGAGAAAATGCCATGAACTATCGTTGAAAGCAGCCAACCGCGTCGCGGCGTCGGCGCGCGAGGCGTCGATGGTGGCCTCGACGGTGAGGTGCTCCTCCAAGATCTAGGGGTCGACACGAATGGCAGCCATCGCGACCTCATCCGCGCGTGCGGCCGCGATTTGCTTCTCCACTACCAAATGCTCCTTGAGCTCTTGGCTATACTTTGTGCACCATGGCTTAGGGCGGCGCTTATTTGGTGGAGGGGTCGGTGATTTGGGTGGAAGGTGTCGTGCCAGCGGTCGGGGCATGTGGGATGTGGAAGGAGGAGGAGGATGGGGGTCGGGTGTGGATTACCTGCTTGGATAGACGAGGCCGAGTAGCATGAAGGAGGGTCGCCGGCGAGGAGGCGGCACTGCAAGCAAGGAGTGAAGGTTTCAACTTGGAAAGGAAGGCGAAAACAGGGGAAATGTGGCTTTTGGTAAGGGGGAGGGGGCGGGGAGGTAGATATTTCCACGGAAGCCGAAAATTTTGAATCGGTTTAGCGAAAAAACTGGCGCGCAAAGTGTCATCAGACACGGTCCCTTATTCAGAACTGTGTACGATATGTGAACATCACAAACGATTCAGATAGCTTAACCCGTGTGTGATGAGTTTGAACATCAAAAATTTTGGTTCGAATTTCCCTGGTTATAGTGGTCATCCACGTCATTGCATAATTTGGGTACACAAAGGAGACTACAGCACACCCACACTTCTTAATCGAGCAAGTTCAGCAATTAAACAGAGCTAGCTGACCTAAACATTACTCTAACAAATTAAAGACCAGCGCTCTTAATTAAACAAAACAAAGAGTACTACTACGGCTGGTGCTTGTCGATCTCCGCCGCCTCCTCCATGTCCAGCTCGCGCCCGACGGTCTCCTGGGGAAGGGGCTCCATGGCATTGATGTCTACTACGCAACTTTATTCTTGTAGACTCGTATTGGGCCTCCAAGCGCAGAGTTTTGTAGGACAGTAGCAATTTTCCCTCAAGTGGATGACCTAAGGTTTATCAATCCGTGGGAGGCATAGGATGAAGATAGTCTCTCTCAAACAACCCTGCAACCAAATACAAGAAATCTCTTGTGTCCCCAACACACCCAATACAATGGCAAATTGTATAGGTGCACTAGTTCGGCGAAGAGATGGTGATAAAAGTGTAATATGGATGGTAGAAATATATTTTTATAATCTGAATAAATAAAAACAGCAAGGTAGCAATTGATAAAACGGAGCACAAACGGTATTGCAATGCTTGAAAATGAGGCCTAGGGTCCGTACTTTCGCTAGTGCAATCTCTCAACAATGCTAATATAATTCGAACATATAACCATCCCTCAAAGTGCGATGAAGAATCACTCCAAAGTTCCTATCTGGTGGAGAACATAAGAATAAATTGTTTGTAGGGTACGAAACCACCTCAAAGCTATTCTTTCCGATCGATCTATCCAAGAGTTCGTACTAAAATAACACCAAAGCAAATTCAGATTCGTAATGCTCAATCCAACACAAAGAACCTCCAAGAGTGCCCCAAGATTTCTATCAGAGAAACAAACACAAGAACATGCATCAACCCCTATGCATAGATTACCCCAATGTCACCTCGGGAATCCGCGAGTTGAGTGCCAAAACATATATCAAGTGAATCAATATAATACCCCATTGTCACCACGGGTATTTGTATGCAAGACATATATCAAGTGCTCTCAAATCCATAAAAGTATTCAATCCGATAAAACGAAATCTCAAAGGGAAAACTCAATTCATCACAACAAGATAGAGAGGGACAAAAACCATATGATCCAAGTACATTAACAAAGCTCCCGATACATCAAAATCGTGCCATCAAGAACACAAGAGAGAGAGATTAAACACATAGCTACTGGTACAAACCCTCAGCCCCGAGGGTGGACTACTCCCTCCTCATCATGGTGGCCGCCGGGATGATGAAGATGGCCACCGGTGATGATCTCCCCCTCCGACAGGGTGCCGGAACGGGGTCTAGATTGGATCTCGTGGATACAGAGGCCTTGCGGCGGCGAAACTTCTGATCTAGGGTTACCCCCAGGGTTTTTAGAATATTTGGCGATTTATAGGGCAAAGAGCGGGTGCGGGAGGCCACATAGGTGGGCACAACCCACCTGGGCGCGCCTGGGCCCCCAGGTGCGCCCTGGTGGGTTGTGCCCCCTCGGGGCACCCCCCAGGTGCTTCACTGGCCCACTGGATGTCTTCTGGTCCATAAAAAATCCACAAAAAGTTTCGCGGTGTTCGAACTCCGTTTGATATTGATTTCCTGCGATGTAAAAAACAAGCAAAAAGAGCAACTGGCACTGGGCACTGGGTCAATAGGTTAGTCCCAAAAAATGATATAAAGTTGCTATAAAATGATTGTAAAACATCCAAGAATGATAATATAACAGCATGAATACTTCATAAATTATAGATACGTTGGAGACGTATCAGCATCCCCAAGCTTAATTCCTACTCGTCCTCGAGTAGGTAAATGATAAAAGAAGTAATTTATGAAGTGTGAATGCTAGCAAAGTGCACAAGTTTGATCAATGACAATTTCAATCACTTTTCCTAGCATCATAACAGCAATTCTTTCTTATAAAACTTCTCATGTTAAAGTAGCAACCAATTCACATGTTAAGGTTCAAACAATGAATTCTCTTGAAACTCAACAACCTATGTTCTCAGTCACCAAACAATTGCAATTCAACTTATTCAACAGAGTCTAAGTAAGAGCTCCACATACTCAACCATCATATAGTCTTCTATGATTGCTAACACTCACCGCATACACATGAGCAAAACGTTTCAACCGGACACATAGAAAGATAGGGGCTTATAATTTCGCCTCCCAACGTATTCACCTCAAGGGTGATGTCAACAATAATAACTCATGCCATCCATATCCAACTGGACATATGTGCCTAGATCTTTCCTCACCACATGATGCTTGCCAAAGGAGAAAAATAAAAAGGAATAGAGAGAAAAACTTTGACTCTTGCATAAAAGTAAATACATAAAAGTAAAAGATAGGCCCTTCGCAGAGGGAGGCATAGGTTGCCATGCGCTTATTTGTTTGTATGCTCAACCCCTTAGTGCAAAAGAACATCATGTTATATTGCCCCTTGTGATGGCAACCTTTATTATGCAATCTGTCGCTTTTATTTCTTTACCATCACAAGTTCGTACAACGCTCAATTTTCTCTTACACTAAATGATCTTACACTTTTAGAAGCAATTTTTATTGCCTTATTGCACCGATGACAAACTTACTTGAAGGATCTTACTCAATCCATAGGTAGGTATGGTGGACTCTTGAAAATAAGATTTGGGTTTAAGGGTTTTTGGATCCACAAGTAGTATCTCTACTTAGTGCGGAATTTTTGGCTAGCAAAGGTGGGGGGCAAGCACCACACGTTGAAGGATCTATGACAATATAACTTCTATGTGAATATGAACAAACATAAATCATTACGTTGTATTCCTTGTCCAACGTCAACAATTTTGGCATATAATATTTTGATGGGGGCTCACAATCAGAAAAGATTTCCAAGATAGTGTATTTGCATGTGAAAGTTCTGTTCCTTCTACTAATCATTCATGAATTGCTTGTATGACCAATATTGTGATTGTCAAGCCTCAAAAGATTTCACTTTCTAAACCCAATGTGAAGCTACCACTAGGCATGGTATGAACATATAATTTCAACTTCATGATATTCAATTCATTCAACAATTTACTCATAGGATATAAGTGAAGCACAAGAGTAAATGACAAGCTACTCCAAAAAGATATAAGTGAAGATCAAGCGAGGAGTTAAGTAAATAGGTAGCTAATTGTGGACTCTCTCTTATTTAAAAACTTTCAGATCTAAGTATTTTATTAAAACAGCAAGCAAAACAAAACAAAATGACATTCCAAGAATAGCACAACTCATGTGAAGAAGCAAAAACTTAGGCTCAACCGATACTAACCGATAATTGTTGATGAAGAAAGGTGGGATGCCTACCGGGGAATCCCCAAGCTTAGATGCTTGAGACTTCTTGAAATATTATCTTGGGATGCCTTGGGCATCCCCAAGCTTGAGCTTTTGTGTCTCCTTAATTCCTTTTATATCACGGTTTCCCTAAATCTTAAAAACTTCATACACACAAAACTCAACAAGAACTCGTGAGATAAGTTAGTATAAACCAATGCAAAAACCTTATCATTCTCTACTGTAGCAAATCACAAAAAATATTATTCAACATTGCATACTAAATGCCTCTGCATATTTAATACTCCTATCCTCAAATAGAATCATTAAACAAACAAACATATGCAAACAATGCAAACATAACAGCAATCTGCCAAAACAGTACAGTCTGTAAAGAATGCAAGAGTATCAATACTTCTTTAACTAGAAAAATTATTAATATTTACCACACTGTATAAAATTTATCAGAGCTTACTGTGCAAAAAGTTTCAACATTTTATCACATTCTGACTTTTCTCAGGAATTTTTGCAACAGCGATAAACTTTCTGTTTTGAAACAGCAACTCATAATCTTGCAAAATAAGCATGGTGAAGGCTATCCTTGACATTTTTATTGAAAAGAAAGATGCAAAACATTATTCTAAATAACAGCAAGCAAATCCTAACAAGAAAATGACGCTCCAAGCAAAACACATATCATGTGACGAAAAAATGTAGCTCCAAGTGAGGTTACCGATAGTGTTGGAGATGAAAGAGGGGATGCCTTCCGGGGCATCCCCAAGCTTAGTTGCTTGGATTTGTAACACCCCATGTACCTAACAATAGTGATGACCTTAGTTAATGCCATGTCAGCAGGGTTAACAGTGCCTAATCATCATTTGCATCATATTGCATTTCAAACTCCTAGTTCAAACTTCAATTAAATTCAAAGTGGAAAATAAAAGTTATTCAAAACAGAAACTAAAATGTTCATAATATTGTAAATAATCCAGAGACAATTCTAAAATTATAACCAACATTCACTAAATTAATTAATTGACTCTAACAGCAACAAAATAGAGATAATTAATCCATATTCATTTATTTAAAATCCAAATAAAATTCATTTGCCTCCAAACCTTTTTATAACAGTGAATAATATTGCACTATATTTATGTGGCTAGTTCACATATTTTATAGAGCTATATATGAGCCCACACATTTTTGCAAAGTAGTGTAACAAGAGAAAACAGAAAACGAAAGAAAAAGGCCGCAGCGCCTGGGCCTAAGTGGCACAGTGTCGGCCCAGCCCGCGTAGCTCCTCCTCCCCCCTCCCGCACTGTTCCCCTGCACCGCTGTCGAGCACCTAGCGCGCACGCACCCGCCCCCCCTGCTCGCCGCGCGACAACGCATCGCCGCGCTCGCGGTGGATAAGGCCGAGGCCATCCCCTCCCCTGGACACCTCTGCCATTCTTCCCCTGCTCTCCCTCGCTCGTTCCCACCTCTCCCGAGCGCTGCCATGGCCGCGCCGCCGTAGCCCGCGTAGCCACCGCCTCCGCCTCGCCGATCCGCCGAGTCCAGCGTCACCACCATGCTCTGTTATGTCGCCTGCGCCAACGAGCCGAGGCCGAGAAGCTCTGCATCGCCGGACTGCCTCACCTTCTTCCCCTACGGCCGCCGATGAACGCCTCCACGATTCGCCGCCATCGCCCTTCCTTGAGCCGTCCTCGGGCCTTCCCTGCAATGCTAATGAGCTGCCACGTCGATCCCTCCTCTCCTCGCTCTCTCTTCGTAGCCGTAGATGCCGCCCCCTTCTCGCCCGAGCCCTCCGCCGTGGAGTTCATCGCCGGCGTTGTTCCGGCGACCAAATGGTCGTGGGCATGTACCCATCTTGCTCGCCGCAGCCTGTAGAGCTTCCCTAGCGCTTTGCCTCGCCCGTTTGCTCGCCGTAGCAACTGACCCGAGCATCACCCGAAGCACCTCGCCGCCGGCGAGCTCGTGGCGCTCAGCTCCGTTCACCGCAGCCCCTCGCACCGCCACCGTTCGACGCGCGACGTCGAGCCGCGTCGAACGTGCCCAACCATAGCCCCTTAGACCCCCTGTGCGTGAAACCCGCGCCTTCCGGGGGGATGGGCATGTTGCACAAAGAGCGGAGAAGCGTCACACAGCGCGGCAGAGATCACACGGGCAGTTTTTACCCAGGTTCGGGCCGCCGTGAGGCGTAAAACCCTACTGCTGCTTTGGTGGATTGATGGTGGAAAAATGGTGGTGGAACGCAGTGCTCTTGCCCGGCAAGGTCGCCTCGGGGCAAGAGCAGCTACGCGCGTATGAGTGTGCAATGGTCCGGATCAGCCAACCCCCTCTACGATTGCCATGGGCCTCCTTTTATAGATCAAGGGGTCACCACAGTGGCAAATCAGTCATTATATACTGATTAGATAGCAAACAGTGCTATCATACCTAACTCTGCAGGCTGACAGAGCGCATTAAATGCGCCGCTCAAGTCACATCTCAGCTTGCCCGGCAGGCCCTGCCGGGCTGTTTTACCAACTTTGCGCCTACTTGCTTGACACATCTCAGGACGGGTGTCGCCTGGGGGTATTCTCTGTAGGAAGTGGCTGCCATGTGGCAAACAGCAGCCACTTAGTCACTTTGGAGCTTGACAACGCACTGATCGATGACGTGTGTCGTGATGAGGTGGTGCAGTGGAGTGGTTTGCCTCCGTAAGCCCCGGCAGGCCTGTCGGGACGATCTGGAAACTTGCTTCCGGGGCAAACCCAACCTTGCCAGGCTCGCCTGTCCGGCAAGGGAGGTTCTTTCCTTAGCGATATCTTACTTCTCTAGCTCATCTTGGTCTTCTTGATCTGCACTTTGGCCCTGCCAAAGAATTGATCCCTCATGCTTTGATCTGACCTTGGTGTTGTAATCTTGTCCTTGGGCTTGTGCACAGTCTGGGCAACGGACCTAGGGTTTGTTGCACCGACAGGAGCCCCCGGGCCTGGCATGAACGCGCTGCTGGGCGTCGTCGGGGTAGGCCCTAACCAGTGCACAGGCAGGAGCGCAAGGGTGGCTTCGCCCTTTGAGATCTTCTTTGCTTCTTCATTAACCCGAGCTTGGGTCAGTTTCTGATTTTTCCGCGTGTCGTGCACAACGTTATGGGAGAAACCGGACCATGATCCGTGGATTGCCCGTGCCCCATGATCACTGGGCAGAAACTGCCGCCCCACTTGCCTCCCGCTTCAGGTGCATCCGCCACGTGTACCGCATGCATTGCGTAGGGTAGGTGGTGGAAGCGGAGGGCGCGGGGGCGGGTGCCATTTCAGAAAGCCAGGCGTCATAGATTGGCGCAGAAGGTCGGCCTGGATTCCCTGAGCCGTTGAAGGCACAGGGAAGCCACATTGGAGGAGCAGGGCGGTTACCTTCTGAATGAGAAGCCGGCCCCCTGCCCTATTTCTCTATAAAAAGGGGCAGGAGCGGTGTGTTTATTCACACACTTTCCTTCTACCCTTCCTCATTTGTTCTTTGCTCGCCATGGTGAGGGGACGAGGGTGCAGCGGTACTCCGGTGGTGGCGACGAGAGCTTCTGCTCGACAGCGTCTCCCTCCTCCTCCTGAAACCGTGGGATCAGAGCCCGCTGTGAGAGGAGGAGGAAGAGGACGAGGCTGCGGTCTTCGTGGCGCTCATGGAGGAGGGGGGGCGTGGCGGTGCTCTGATCGTGCCCCCACCAGACGTTCCTCCTCCGTTGGAGGGCCATGTCGGAGACCAGCCTCTGGAGTTCATCATCAGGCTATATAAGCCTCCGCACGGTCGCCTCCACCTCCCTACTCCATTTTCAAGGGTGATGGAGCTCGAACACCCACGAGCGTTGAGGCTGCACATGAGGGGCTGCGGGAATGGCTGCATACGGGTGGATGTAGATTTCCCCGCCCCTCACGTCATGTACTTCCGTCGAGGTTGGAAGACTTTTGCTCGTGCCCATAGCTTGTCGAAAGGACACGTCCTCCACTTTAAGTTAATGGAGGACAGTTTCCTTTCCATCTAGGTTTTTGGGAGCACTGGTGCTCGCTTAGGGTGCTGCGCGGAGAGCTCGACCGATGACGAAAGCTCCTCCTTGAGCGACAGCGACGAGGAGGACAGTGATGGCGATGACGACGACACCGACCGGGAGGGCGACGACTCTGACTCTAGCTGAGCATCAGCCGGACCATCATCGTCAGGCGGTGGCAGCACCATCTGCACCTGCATCCCCTCTCCGGCAAGGTGATTTGCCAGGGAGTTGGGAGCAGGGGTGGAGGTGGTGCCTCCGGCTCCTCCAGCAGCCTTCTAGCTGGACCCCGACAGGCTTCCTCGTGGGTTGCAGCTTCGTTAGCCCTGCCGCGTCCTGCTGGCCCTGGTGGTGGTGGTTGACGGGTCGTCTCCGCCATGCTCTCCATTGTCGCCTTCGTCGGTGCCCTCCCGCCCCCGTCAGGCTACCTATCCTGGAGCCCGTCAGGGTCAGGCTGGGCTTCTGCCCAGGCACTCCTTTTGCCCTCTTCCCCTCCTGCCGCAGTGCCTAGGAGGAGAGGGACAAGAAAGAGCATTACGGGGCACTTATCTTTTTTTAATCTTAAATCTGCAGGCACTTGCCAGAATTTAGTTCAAATAATGTAATCTCTTGAATCCATTTTTGTGTCCTGTAAGGTCTGTACTTGTTTGAAGCATATTAATGAAAAAGATAAACCTTGCCGAAGACTCGTGCATGTATATGTCCATGCAGAGGTGGGATGCCTCTATATTTATAAGTAAACGAGTTTCCCCCGGCAAGCTAACCTGCCGGTACCCTCTGTTTTGTTGCCGGGGAGTTAGGCCTACCGGGCACAAATCATGAAGAGGGACCAACCCCCCGCCAGTCCTTTTTCAACAAAGGCCACTGCGACCACCCTGACCGAAGCAACGTTCAAGTCGAAGGGCGGGAGCACCTAAGTTTCAAAGGGTAGCAGGGTTTTCTCATGCTCAGGTCTTTACCTACAGAACATGTATGGATACAAGGAAGAACTTATCTGTTTGGCTTGCCGGAGATCGTAGTGTAGGCTCATCTTCTTATCTCCTCTTGGGCTGAATCCATGATAGAAGCCTGCAGTTTATGCAGATGAAAATGATGCCAGACGCGATCTTATCTACATGAACATGCAATGCTCATGATATGCTTATGCATGCATGCAACTTGTCGGGGGCCCCCAGCGCTTCATTTATTTCTCTGTTGCTCAGGGTCTGCGCCTGGCTTTGTACAAGGGGTTACATGCAACTGAGGCAAGGCCTGTACAAAAGGGTGGCTGCAGGGCAGGGCCCGACAGCCGCGCCTTACGGGTAGAACTTGCGGAGATGCTCAATGTTCCATGAGTTTTGCAATTGAATGCCATCTCCGGTCTCCAGACGGACTGCGCTAGGTCTGGTGACTCGTACTACCCGGTAAGGGCCTTCCCACTTCGGCGTCAACTTGTTTGTACCCTTGGCGGACTGAACGCGCCTAAGGACAAGGTCGCCTTCCTCAAAACACCGGGCATGAACCCTGCGGCTGTGATAGCAGCGGAGGGCTTGCTGATAGCGTGCAGCACGCGTAGCAGCCCGGAGACGGTTCTCCTCGAGAAGCACAGCGTCGTCACACCGGTGCTGATCCTGCGCTACTTCATCGTAGGCACGCACTCGAGGCGACCCGTAAATGAGTTCCGTGGGGATAACTGCTTCTGCTCCATAGACTAGGGAGAAAGGAGTCTGCCCGGTAGCTCGATTTGGTGTCGTTCTGAGGGACCAAAGAACCACTGGCAGCTCGTCTATCCATCGACTGCCGCACTTCTGCATCTTATCAAATGTTCTTGTCTTGAGTCCTCGCAACACTTCAGTGTTCGCCCTCTCAGCTTGTCCATTGCTTCTGGGATGTGCAATAGAGGCAAATGAGATCTTGCTTCCGAGGGCATGAACATATTGCATGAAGGCACGGCTCGTGAACTGGGTGCCATTGTCAGTGATGATCCGCGCAGAGACCCCGATGCGGCACACCAATCCTTTCAAGAACTTGATAGCTAACTAAGCAGTCACCATTCTCATGGCATCTACTTCCGGCCACTTTGTAAACTTGTCGATTGCAACGAACAAGAATTCAAAGCCGCTGGCAGCTTGGGGGAAAGTGCCAAGGATATCGAGCCCCCAGACCGAAAATGGCCATGACAAAGGGATTGTCTGAAGAGCTTGGGCAGGCAGATGGATGTTCTTGGAATGGAACTGGCAGGCTTCACACTTGGTGACTAGCTCGACCACATCTTGGAGGGCTGTGGGCCAATAGAATCCTTGCTGGAATGCTCTCCCAACTAAAGCCCTTGATCCAATGTGGGAGCCGCACATGCCTTTGTGTATTTCCGCCAGCAGTTCCTTTCCTCCTTCCCGGCAAATGCACTTCAATTTCACACCGTTGGGCCTTCTTCTGTATAGTGTGTCATCGACAAACTGATACATACTGGCCCTCCGGGGTACTCTTTCAGCTTCTTCTTGCTCTTCGGGAAGTTCTCTGGTTTGGAGGAAATGGACTATGTGCCTTGCCCAAGTTGGAGCCTCGAGCTCGGCAACAAGGACTAGCGGCACCTCCTCATCTACGGGAGTGCGTTCCTCAACCGCGGGGACCAGTGGCCTGGCAGGAGGGCGCAACCCGGCAATCGAAGGGGAGTTGTTTCCGGTAGGGTCCCTGCCAGGAGCCCCGAGGGGATCTACCGGGAGAGGCTTACCGGAGTCCAATTTCCTCCTCTATCGGGCCATTGTTGTCGGGGATACGGAGGGCTGAGTAAGATGGAGAACAAAAGTTCCTGGTTCCACAGGAAGCTTTTGCGTAGCACACTTTGACAGATGATCAGCGATGCTGTTTTCCGCACGGGGTACATGCTTTGTTTGCAATCTGTCAAAGTGCTCCTCTAATCTCCTCACTTTCTCAACGTATGCCTCCATCAATGGGCTTTGGTAATCCTTGTTGACTTGTCTCACCACAAGTTGTGAGTCTCCTTGAATGATCAGCTTCTTGATTCCCAATTCAGTGGCAATCCTGAGCCTGGCAAGGAGCCCTTCATACTCTGCTGTATTGTCGGTCGCCTCCTCCCGGGGAAAATGCATCTGGACAACGTACTTTAAGTGCTCTCCAGTGGGAGCAACGAGAAGCACACCAGCCCCCGCACCTTGTAGGGAGAAGGCACCATCGAAATACATGATCCATTCTTGGGGCGCTTCCTTGCCGGGGATAACTGTTTCAAGCACTTCTTCATCAGGGATTGGCATCAATTCTGCAATAAACTCTGCCAATGCCCTGCTCTGAATTGTTGATGTGCTTTCAAACTTCAGGCCAAAGCTGGATGACTCCAATGCCCATTCCACTATTCTGCCGATAGCCTCTGGGTTTCGGAGTATCCTTTGCAACGGGAAGCAAGTGACAACCATGATCTCATGGGCTTGGAAGTAGTGGCGCAGTTTCCTTGAGGCCATGATAAGGCCAAAAATTAACTTTTGCACACCAGAGTACCTTGATCTAGCCCCCTGTAATAGGGAGCTGACGAAGTACAGTGGGGGTTGCGCTACTTTCTTCCTTGCCGCGTTCTTGGGGTTGCCTTCACTGCCGTGCTCTTCTTTATCCTGATCCATATCTGACCCTGCCGGGCTGCTTTCTCTCTCTTTCCTGGACGGGACACTAGCTGAGGTTGCTGCTTCCTCTACTTCTCGCTGCGCCACTAGTGCTGCACTAACCACTTGATTGGTTGCCGCCAGATATAGCAGCAATGGTTCTTGTGGTTTGGGAGCAACCAAAGTGGGCACAGAGGACAAGTAGGCCTTCAAATCTCATAGTGCCACGTCTGCTTCCGGGGTCCACTTCACGGGTCCTGCCTTCTTCAAAATTTTGAAGAACGGCAAGGCGCGTTCGGCAGACTTGAAGATGAATCTGCTAGGCGCGGCAACGCACCCCGTCAAACGCCTCACATCCTTAACCGTCTTGGGTGCTTGAATCTACTCGATAGCCTTGATCTTATCTGGGTTGGCTTCGATCCCGCGGTGGGACACAAAGAAACCAAGTAGCTTGCCGGAGGGAACACCAAACACACACTTCTCCGGGTTCAGCTTCAAGTTGATCTTGCGTAGATTAGCAAATGTCTCTTCCAAATCTTCGATTAGGGTTGATCTGTCCTTGGTCTTGACCACAATATCATCCATATAAGCTTAAATGTTCCTGTGCAACTGTGGTTCAAAACCAACCTGGACTGCTCTTGCAAAAGTGGACCCGGCACTCTTCAACCTGAAAGGCATGCGCACAAAGCAGTATGTGCCGCATGGGGTGATGAATGAGGTCTTTTCTTCATCTTCCTTGGACATAAAGATCTGATGATACCCAGAGTATGCATCCAGAAAGGATAGCAAATCACACCCAGAAGTGGAATCCACAATTTGGTCGATGCGCGGCAAGGGGAATGGGTCCTTCGGGCATGCCTTGTTCAGTTCCGTGAAATCTATGCAAAGCCTCCATTTCCCATTAGCCTTGCGCACAACCACTAGGTTTGCTAACCATGTTGGATGTAGTACTCCTCTGACCAGATCAGCTGCCTCAAGTTTCTTGATTTCCTCGGCAATGAACTGCTGCCGCTCCAAGGCCTGCTTCCAGACCTTCTGCTTGACGGGTCCGGCATGTGGGCAGACAGCAAGGTGGTGCTCGATTACCTCCCTGGGAACACCGGGGATATCAGATGGTTGCCAGGCAAACACATCGATATTCGCCCACAAGAAGGCAACGAGCGCGCTTTCCTATTTGTCGTCAAGGGTGGCACTGATAGTAAAAGTACCATCAGCGCCTGCCAGCCCTGCCGGGACCTTTTTCACATTGGGTGCAGCAGCCTTGGACTTCTTGCTGTTGGAACTTTCCGGCACGTCATCCACAGGTATAGCATACCCCAAAGAGGTACGCTTCCCGGACTCTTTGCTGGTGTCTCTGCTAGCCTTCTTCTTTCCTTTGATTTCCTTGGCGGGAATTGCGACTTCCACGGCCTCTGCCATGACTGCGTCCCGGTACATCTTATCCACGCAAATAATTGCATCCTTCTTGTCTGATGGGATGGAAATGACACCCACTGGCCCTGGCATCTTCAAAGTGTTGTAGGCATAGTAGGATGCCGCCATGAATTTCGCCAAAGCTGGGCGTCCAAGGATTCCATTATATGGCAGGGGGAGGTCGACCACATCAAACACAATCTTCTTAGTCCGGTAGTTCAACTCCCCTCCAAATGTCACTGGCAACGTGATCTTTCCCTTAGGATGACTCCTGCCGGGATTGACTCCTTGAAATGTGCCAGTAACCTTAAGCTCTTCCTCTGCTATCTAGAGTTTGCTGATAACCTTTGGGGAAATCAGATTCAACCCGGCCCCACCGTCAACCAACATCTTTGTGACTTTGAGGTTGCGAATCATTGGTCAGACCAACAATGGCAAGCACCCTACCGCAGTGGTGCGGTCAGGATGGTCCTCTTCATCAAAGATGATGGGTGTGCGTGACCACTTGAGTGGCTTCCGAGAATATGCCACTGGCTCCACGGCATTGACCTCACGTGCCCACGTTTTAAGTTGGCGGTGAGAGGAGTGCAAAGATGCACCCCCGTTAATACACAGGGAGTCAGTGGCCTTCTGGAATTCCTGCTCGCTGGTTTCCTCTTCATCCCCTCCATCACTCTCAGCATTGCAATCCTCCTTCTCTCGGCCCCTGGCGGGTTTTCCTTGGTTCCGAGGAGCCTTGCCGGGGCGATTTGCTTCACCACCCCGGTGCTTCCCGCCAGTACCATTCTGACCTTTTTCCTTATCATGCTTCTCATACTCAGCCCTTTGCTTCTTGACGAGCTGCTCAACCTGGTGACACTCTTGGAGATCATGGCCCTTGGTCCGATGAATCTTGCAATACGGCCCATCGCCTTTCCCAGCCTTCTCGGCAGCCGCAGCCTCCCGGCAGTCAGTGCATGTGGCAACTTCCTTGCCAGGGGCTTCGGTCTTAGCCTTCTTGCCGGTACTAGGCGAGCCCGATCCCTCAACGGTCATCACTGCCTTATCCTTGCGCCTCTTGTTGCGCTTCTTGTTCTTCTTCTTTTGACTGGTGGACTCGTCATCATCCTCTGAGTCGATGTCGACGCAATCTTCCTCTCCAGGGAGTTTCCTCCCTTCCTCCACCCGAGCACATTTGTCCACCAAGGTGTAAAGCTCCTTCACAGTCTTGGGCAGCCGAACGTTCATCTTGGAACGTATCCTGCGATTGCGCACGTTGGACTGGAAAGCGGCTATCACAGCTACCGGGTGGATATCTGGGATATTCCTGTGTACTCGGCTGAATCTCTGCAAGTACTTTCGCAGAGTCTCTCCTTCTTTCTGCTGGAGAAGCTGCAAGTCGCTGGGCCGCCCTGGTTCTTGATGGCCACCCGTGAAGGCGCCAATGAACTCATGGCACAGGTCAGCCCAGGTTGCAATGGAGTTCTTCGGCAGGTGCATCAGCCAAGACCTCACATTTGACTTGAGTGCCAAAGGGAAATAATTGGCGAATACCTTCTCATCTCTTCCCCCGGCAGCTTGAACAGCGATGGTGTAGATGCTCAAGAACTTTGCTGGGTTCAGCCTCCCATCATACTACTCTGGAATCTCTGGCTTGAACATGCGAGCGGATTGCCAACGGACTTGCCGCAGCTCACAGGTGAAAGCAGGGCACCCAACCTCGAAAGGCAGGCACCCGCCATCTCCGAGTGCGGGTTCGTCGACGTCGAGGCCATCGCACCCATTGGACCAGCGGTGGTTGTCGCGGCGTCGCTCGACGACGATGCGCGCGCCTTCCCTTCGCCCGTCCTCCGGGGCTCGTCGTTGGCCTGGACGCGCTCGAGGGTCAGAAGAGGCCATCGAGACGTCATCTAGTTCTTGGTTTCGCGGCTCCCGCGCTGGCTGCCGTGGTGGGGATTGCACCGTGGTGGTGGCCCCTTCCGTACGGCCAGCAGCACGGGCCGTCGTCGCTGCTTGGGGAGGCCATGGCGGGCCAGCTCGCTGTGATCCCCCCGCCTCGGCGAAGCCAATCAGGCTTTGGATGGTGGCTTGCCACTCATCCATCTGATCGACTACTGGTGGGAATCTCAATAGTAGTTGAGCCCGTGCCATGGCCTCTGAGGTAGTGCTCGGCATAGGTGATGATGATGTGGATCGCGGTGTCGCTCGGCTCCTGACAGTGTCGGTAGCGACCGCGCCATGCCCTCGTTGTTGCAAACCAGCCATTTGGATGGCATGGTGATGCGGTGGGGGCGCTTGAAGGCCAGCGGCCCTGTTGGGCACAGTAACTAGGTCAGCTCGTTCCGGAGGCGGCGCACACCCTGTGGTCGCGCCCGCGGTGGGTGCGGCCGGAGGGTTGTGATTCTCCCCAGAACGAGCGCCACCACTGCGGATGTGCCCTTCGGTGATGAGAAGAGGTGCAGGCGGAATAAGCCCTCCACTCATACCTCGTGGAGCATGGCCGCCGGGATGTTGCTGATGCTGTCCTTCCCCGGTGCCTCCCGTTCCTGCTTCAGCCATGGGGGAGGTGGTGACAACGCCGCCTGCGCCGACCACATCCCCCGCATTCCCCGCGATGTCGGTGGTGACGGGCGGTGGAGCCTTCGTGGTGGACGGGTGATTTGCGGCTCCGGACTTCTTCTTGGGCGCCATAGTTGATGACGCCGTCAATGACGAGAATGGCGATGAAGATGACGCGCTATTGACGCTCTCGGGTTCGCACAAGTGATCCCCCTACCTAGCGCGCCAAAGATGTCATGGGAAACCAGGGCCACCTATGGGGCCATGAGCCCCTTTTGGTTCGACGGGGGGATAGGCATGTTGCACAAAGAGCGGAGAAGCGTCAAACAGCGCGGCAGAGATCACACGGGCAGTTTTTACCCAGGTTCTGATCACCGTGAGGCATAAAACCCTACTCCTGCTTTGGTGGATTGATGGTGGAAAAATGGTGGAGGAACGCAGCGCTCTTGCCCGGCAAGGTCACCTCGGGGCGAGAGCAGCTACGTGCGTATGAGTGTGCAAGGGTCCGAATCAGCCAACCCCCTCTACGGTTGCCATGGGCCTCCTTTTATAGATCAAGGGGTCACCACAGTGGCAAATCAGTCATTATATACTAATTAGATAGCAAACAGTGCTATCATACCTAACTCTGCAGGCTGACAGAGCGCATTAAATGCGCTGCTCAACGTCACATCTCAGCTTGCCCGGCACGCCCTGCCGATCTGTTTTGCCAGCTTTGCGCCTGCTTCCTTGACACGTCTCAGGACGGGTGTCACCTGGGGGTATTCTCTGTAGGAAGTGGCTGCCATGTGGCAAACAGCAGCCACTTAGTCACTTTGGAGCTTGACACCGCACTGATCGATGACGTGCGTCGTGATGAGGTGGTGCGGTGGAGTGATTTGCCTCCGTAAGCCCCGGCAGGCCTGCCGGGACGATCTGGAAACTTGCTTTCGGGGCAAACCCAACCTTGCTAGGCTCGCCTGTTCGGCAAGGGAGGTTCTTTCCTTAGCGATATCTTGCTTCTCTAGCTCATCTTGGTCTTCTTGATCTGCACTTTGGCCCTGCCAAAGAATTGATCCCTCGTGCTTTGATCTGACCTTGGTGTTGTAATCTTGTCCTTGGGCTTGTGCATAGTCTGGGCAATGGACCCAGGGTTTGTTGCACCGACAAACTACATGCACATGCTCCAGTGCATATAAATGGGTTGAAAAATCAAATGTGTGTCCTTGGTTGCAACCTTAGGTCCCATGCAAGAAATGGGAATGAATGTCAAACACCTTTGCCACCGTCGCTCGCCCGCAAACATTGAGATACATGGTTTTAAAATTCTAGTAAATCGAAAACTCGTCTGAAATTCATGAAACTTGACATGCTATCATGGAACGGCATCAACATGCAGTGGTAAAAATATTGTCCCATTTGGGGCAGGTTGGGGTATAAGCTTCTCACAAACCAGAGCTTCTCGCAACAAGCCTCATGGTTATGGTAGGGAACATTTCACCTTTCTGGATGAAACGATATCTGTTGCCTTTTCTTGATTTCAATTTTTTCTCTAGTGTCAACATAGAACAACAGGAGTGTTGTGTTAAATTTTGGAATTTTTCGGGGTCCGTTTGGACATTTTTATACATTAATTGAGTTTTCAATGCATTTATGTGCATAATTCAAATTTGAACTACAAGCACATGCTCTAATGCATATAAATTGGTTGAAAATTCAAATATGTGTCCTTGGTTGCATGCTTAGGTCCCATGCAAGAAATGGGAATGAATGTCAAACACCCTGCCACCGTCACTCGGCCGCAAATACTGAGATACCTGGTTTTTATATTCTAGTAAATCCAAAACTCGTCTGAAATTCATGAAACTTGGCATGCTATCATGGAGCAGCATCAACATGTCGTGGTAATTTTTTTGTCCCATTTGGGGCAGGTTTGGGTATAAGCTTCTCACAAACCAGAGCTTCTCACAAGAAGCCTGATGGTTTCGGTAGGGAACGTGCCACCTTTGGGGGCGAAACAATATCCGTTGCCTCTTATTGCTTTAAAAAAATTCTAGTGTCAACATAGAACAACATGAGTGTTGTGTTAAATTTTGGAATTTTTCGGGGTTTGTTTGGACATTTTTATACATTAACTGGATTTTCTAGGCATTTTATGTGCATAATTCAAATCTGAACTACATGCACATGCTCCAGTGCATATAAATTGGTTGAAAAATCAAATCTGTGTCCTTGGGTGCATGCTTAGGTCCCATGCAAGAAATGGGAATGAATTTAAAACACCAGGGCACTGTTGATTGCCGGCAAAACATTGAGATACTTTGTTTTTAAATCCTAGTAAATCCGAAACTCGTCTGAAATTCATGAAACTTGGCATGCTATCATGGAATGGCACTCGACATGCTGTGGTATTTTTCGTGTCGATTTTGAGAGAAGGCGCACTCGAATAACAGCCAACAAAGGCATTTTGAAACAGATAGCTGCCACTGTAACATCTCAAACATTTTGTATAATTTAAATCGTGTGCATTCTGTTAACCATTCACGTGACGCCACGCCTCACTCTTTTAATGGCTAGGAGGTGCCGTGCGGACAGGTGCTTGACTAAACGGGAGGCGTGCGAGCCGTACTCCAATGCGCAGGCTCACCGGGAAGCGTGCGAGCTGTACGCCGTGCAGGCTCACCGAGAAGCGTGCGAGCTGTATGCCGCACAGGCTCACTGGGAAGTGAGCCCTTTGACTTCCATGGCCGCCCGCCTTGCTCACATCCTCTCCATTAACGGCGCCCAAGCCGCAGTTTAATACAGATTTTAAATATAAAACACTCATCGCAAACGTTTTAGTTAGAACACCCGTCTGCAAACCGACAGCTTCCCCAGGAAGCCTAGCGAAAATGTGTCAAGCAGGATTTGTGCAGCTCTTGATCGCAAATGTTTTAGATAGAACACCCGTATGTAAACCGACAGCTTCCCCAGTAAGGCAAGGAAAAATGTGCCGAGCAGGATTTGTGCAGCTCTTCATCGCAAATGTTTTAGATAGAACACCTGTATGCAAAGTGAGAGCTATGGTCTTCCGCAGTAAGCCAAGGGAAAATCTGGCAAGTAGGATTTGTACCTCCCTTCAACGCAAATGGTTTTTTTAGATGACCTGTGTGCAACCACGTACAGACAATTTGGTAAGATTTGCATCTGTCATATTGGGTATATTGCCATTTGTCAAACTAGAAAGATTGACATTTGTTGATCTAGTAACATTGCCATTTGTCAATCCTTGTAACACTGCGATTTGTCAAAATATGCAGCTAAAAATCACTAGCACTATCTAATTTTTGCAACTAAAATTCAGTAATTAAGCATAGATTTCATTCATAGATTAAGTAGTCATTCTTAATTTATACAAACAGTTCAACTCGACAGCTGAACCGACCAAACTTTTCCCCAATTGTTGCCAACCACGTACTGAAATAGCTAGTTCAACTATATATACTAGCTAATTTTAAGTACGTTGTACAGTTTCACCACATCTATAGTCAGATGAAGTAAACAAAATAGCCCCTAAATACTACTACTACTACTACTACGGAGGGGCTTTGTACTACTTCCGGCAGCCTCCCCTCTGCCGAGCGCGCTCAGTAAGAGGAAGAGGAGGAGGAGCCTACCGACGAGCTGGACAAGTACAATATGGTGAATGCAGCTGCTGCACCTTTAGCGACGCTCACCTCGAACGCCCTCTACCGCTCCAGACGACCCCTCTTGAAGCGGCTGGACTGCTCATAGATCTCCTGATTCCTCGCCTCTGCGTCAGTGTGTGCTGCGGCCATGGCTGCGGTAAGGCTCTTTGCGTGCTCGACGAGGCGCTCCTCCTCCTCCCACAGGAACTCGATGTAGCGCGCAAGGTTGCTGACGCACGTGCGGTCCTCCACCTCCGCCTCCCTCCTTCGGGCGGTGGTGGCAGAGCTTTTGATGATCCCGGCAGTCGACGGTGGGCTGGCGGCGACGACGGCCGATGATGGGGTGGCGGCCACGACCACCACCTCCCGCCTTCGGGCCGCGGTGGCGGAGCGGGTGATGGCCACGGTGACCGGCAGTGGGGTGGCGGCCATGACGGCCACCTCCCGCCTTCAGGCCGCAGCGGCGGAGCGGGCGATGACCCTGGCTTTCGACGGTGGTGTGGCAACAACGGCGGCCGGCAACAGCTGCCGACGGGTAGCGGCCGCGGAGCGTGTGGTGGGTGTTCCGCGCACACCCAACAGGGACGCCACGCGCACTACACTATGCCGGGGACTGCGCCGCCGCCGTGGTGTAGCCTCCCAGCTGGAGCTGTCCTCTGATGACGGCGGAGTGGATGAGCGACGATGACGGACCGGTGCCATTGGCGATTATGGGAGAAGCAGACGAGATAAGCTACAGGGAGGGAGGGGAAAATGCGACGCAGGACTCGCCGGCCATGAGGGTTTATATAGTAGGCTGGTAAGCATTGGGATTTTGGGGGATTTCACCGAGTCGGGCTAGAAGCTTGCGTGGGAACCTGCGCGGTTGCGCGGGAACGGGCTCACCACCGTTTGGCCAAAAGAACGCCCCCGCGCGCTGCTCAAGCTTGCGCTCGAAGCCGTCTGCGGCAGCGGGGTGACAAGACGTGCGAGAGGAGGACGAAAGGACACGTACACATACGGTTAATAAAAAACATTTGCGATTTAATTACCTACTATACCCCCGTCCTAGTTTATAAGTAGGATTTAACTATTAAAATACAAATGCATGTCGCCAAAGATTATATCATTGGATTCGTATTTGAACATAGTTTCCAATTATATACTTTTTGTAACATGCATTAACATTTTGTTGGTTAAATTTAAGGTCAAAATATGGCACAGAATATAAAGTGGACTAACAGACCAAGATGGTGGTAGTAGCACACGGCCGCTCTCTACGGCGTATCACACACATCTTGTTAAGTTGAACCTTTTCTATTGTGTTGCCTAATCACACACAGTTCATCCTAGTGAACTGTATGCCGTATATCGCACACACGCTCATCTGGCTGCCCATTTCTGTTGTTCCGCATCATCGCAAACAGTTCTTCTAGATTAACCGTTTGCCACTCATCCAATGGAGGGAAGCTTCTACATTCACGGGGGACGTGGCATTGACCATTGGGCGGCAACAGTCGGTCATTCGGGTGCGCAATAAAGGATGCAAAGAGGGATCCTACAGTAGCAAGGACCAGCTTCCCTACCGATAGCTCATCTAACAGAACTCCCAGGTTAACTGTGCCGAGGCTTGAGTAGTCATCAGATGGGTGACCGGATGGGAAGTGGCCTCGATGTTAAATTAACTGATGGGATGGGTCATTGTAAATATTTAATTGTCTTAAATGTATCTAGTGCTCCCTCCTATTAGTTGAATTAACCTCGAGGTCCTTGTTTTGTAATTTTTGACATTTTTTGTTTTTTGAACACATGTTGATTGGCTTGAAGAAGGTCTATCTCGTTACTTTTTGATATTTTTTGTTTTTTGAACACATGTTGATTGGCTTGAATGAAGGTCTATCCCGTTACTTTATGACTTGTTTCCAAAACATGGACCTCGAGGTTAATTCAACTAATAGGACAGAGCACTATATACATTCAATGCAATTAAATGTTTTCCAAAAAAAGTGATATGATTTCTGTGAAACTTATAAGTCATGTATGTCAAATTAACCTCTGTGTACTTGTTCTCAAATTAACCTCCGGGCCTGTTTGCCGTGTATCACACACATCTTGTTAAGTTGAACCGTTTATGTTCTCTTCCCTAATCAAAAACAGTTCATTCGAGTGAACCGTATGCCGTATATCACACACACCTTGATCTGGCTGACCGTTTCTGTTGCTTTCCCTAATAGCAAACAGTTCATTAGAGTGAACTGTATGCCGTATATCGCACACACATTGATATGGCCTCCCGTTTCTGTTGTTCTGTCTAATCGCAAACAGTTCGTCTTGATCAACCGTATGCCCAGCATCGCACACACAAGTAAAATCTGAACCGTGTTTGATGTACCCGCCATCGCAAACGTTTTGCATCTTTTTTGACGGTTTTTTTATATCACCGTTTGCGATTAATGCATCACACACAGTTTCGTCAAAGGGTCTCTGATCGTAGTGTCGCGTTAGCAGCATCCTGCAGTAGTGTGCTCTCAAACGGCAATGAATTTGTAACACATGTCTACACGAAAAAGTTGCTCCTATTCATAAGCTTTCCAACGGTATATTATATGCTACATTCCGATGAACGATTTAAAAGTTTCATGTATACCGTTTAAAACATGTTTTTATTTATTCAAAAAATTCTTTTGAATCATCGCGAGCATGAAAATATGATCAACACGGGAAAGTTGCGTCTTTTCAACAGCTTTCCATCGGTATATCATTTGCTCAATTCCGGTAAGTTGTTTGGGAGTTACGGGCAAAAAATAGCATGTCAAAAATAGAGTGAAGTTCAAGCAGACATGCCCCAGAAGCTCAACTACTTCACGCAGTGCATTTCCTTTCGCGATGAAGGCAGAAATCATGATCTCGCCATTTTCTAAATTACTTGAAAAAGGCTGGGAATTAGAGAAAACTTTATATACGAAAAAGTTTCGCATTTTCGATAGCTATCCAACGGTATATTATTTGCCCCATTCCGACAAGTTTGCAAAAATTACAGCAACAAAGTTTTTAACCATTTTCAAAATTGACTTAAAACCGTAGATAATTGGGAGAAAGATTATATACGAAAAAGTTTCACATTTCTTCAAGCTTTCCAATGCCATATCATTTGCTGCATTCTAACGTATGGTTAAAACATTAACTCGAAAATACAAACTCGATGGAACTTGGACGGTTTTCTAAATTACTCTTAAACCGTTCAAAATTAGAAAAAAAATTGTACATGAAAAAGAAGCGCATTTTCATAAGCTTTCCAACGCCATATCACTTGCCTCAATTGGATTAGCCGTTTAGAAATGGCATGGAAAATATGGACTCGGATGTTCAGTTTGCAATTTTTTACTATTTTTCAAATTACTCTTTAACCATAGGGAATTAGAGAAAACTTTCTACATGTGGAAGGAGCGCATTTGCAGCAGCTTTCCAATGGCATATTATTTGCCTCATTCCGATAAACGGTTTAGAAATGAGATCAAAAATACGATTCACATTTTTTGTACGAAGAAAAAACGGTTTTCAAAACTGCTCTTAAATCGCTTAGATTTTGCCAAAAATTTAATTTGGGTCATAATACTCGTGTCCATAGCTTTCCAACGGTATATCGCAAGCCTCATTTGGACAATGTTCGTGGAAGTTCAACCTAGCACTGGGGGAAGTTCAACTACTACCGCTGGGACAGGTCAGGTAGTTATCAGAATATTATTCTGATCCCGTGATCAGAATATATATAGGGAAAATGCATCCTACTACCGGGTGTAGTTACACCCATTTCTCATATACTACCATGTGGTAGTATATACTCTACTTTATTATTTTTAGTATGTTCGCAGACTATATCTAAGATACTTCAAAGTGAGTTATATGAAAAATTGCAAGTGAGCTCATAGTTTTATTGTATTTGTGAAATATGTACATATTTGTATGCGAAATGGAGTATGCACAAAATATGATACATACTACCAAAAAATAGTATATATACTATTTAAACATTCTTATATACTACATACTACGCGTACATACTCTCCGATATGATAGATACTACCTAGAACGTACGAAACAAAAGTGGGAGTAACTACACCCGGTAGTAGGAACTATTTATTTAATCATCCACAAGAGATAAGAAATATATATATATAGCATTCACAATGAAATAAGGAACATTTATTTAATCATTCAAGTGGAAACCAAGGCTATTGCAAGGCCATCATGCAAGTGGCTATTGGGGCTTGCGTGGGGATGAAGGATCCACCGGGAAGAAGTGCGATGAACTCGCTGAAAGATTTGCTGGAAAAGTTTCTCTCTCGGTGGAGCTGAGTAGAAGTCAAGGAAAAAATGGTCATTTTCAGAATGTTACAACATAGTGAAAATGGTACCAATGGAACGGGCTCAACGAATAGAGAACATGTGCTTTTGAATCAACTGAATCGGAGTTACGGTTGCGGAGATACGACCGTTCATTCGTTAGGAAGAAAAAGAAATAAAAACTGTCCATTTTTGCTCTTAACAGACGAACGCCCGCTATTTAATGATTTCGGTCGGCGACCGGTAACTGAAAGTGTCTTTCTAAAAATACGATTTCCAACGTTGAAAACGTAGTTTTAACCGAAGAAACGACAGAGTACGCTTTATATGATAGAAAGCGCATTCTTGGAAATCCGTCTTCACTTATCCATGCCAGCGACCCGAATCAATGCCCTGTTGGGCTGACCGGTAAGCCACGGTGAGGGGGGGCCCGCCTGGTCAGGTCTTTGTATTCAACCTCGTGCTCGACCGAATACCAGAGGAGGTCACACGCTCTGGTGACGAACCCAGCGGCATAGTCCACCTCCGGCAAGGCTTCGGCCACCGGAGTGCTCACCGCGGAGCGACGCATCGGGCAAACCCACTAGGAGCAGCAGGGGAGGTGTCAATGCAACAAACATTCATGTTTGCCGCCCGGACTCGTGCACAGGCGTACGACGAATCATACATCAAGTGTCAAGGCTTGACTCGGGATAAGCCAGAGAAATCGCTCTTCGTGAGATAAAGGAGCGCATCAAGAAGGCTAACCCAACCAAAGAAGCCCTCATGAAGATCTCCTCTACCAGGCAGGTGAGTCCGGCAGGGTCGAGACTGCGCTTGGGGATGAGGCCAAGCCGCCCCGGCAGGGTCTCCGGGGCCGCCAAGGCCAAAGCAAGACTCCAAGACAAGAACCCGGCAGGCTCCGCGCGAGCAGGCATCCGCTAGAACTCCACCGCCTCCTCGGATATCGGTTGGAGCTCTACTTCAGGCGCAAGGAAGCTTATTTCCAGAAAAAAAAATCGTGTTAAAATCTCAGCACAATCGGAGTTACAGATCTTCGGGAATATAAGAAACGGTTTTCGGCTAGATCTGGGGAACGCGAAACAGAAGAGAACAGAGAGGGAGATCCAATCTCGGAGGGGCTCCCGCCCCTCCGCCGCCATGGAGGCCATGCACCAGAGGGGGATCTCTCCTCCCATCTAGGGGGGAGGCCAAGGAAGAAGAAGAAGGAGGGGGGGCTCTCTCCCCCTCTCTCCCGGTGGCATCGGAGTGCCGCCGGGGCTAGGATCGTGACGGCGATCTACATCAACAACCTTGCTACCGTCAACACCAACTATCCCCCCTCTATGCAGCGGTCTAACATCCCTTCTCCCTACTGTAATTTCTACTTAAACATGGTGCTCAACTCCATATATTCTTTCCCAATGATATTTTGCTATCCTATGATGTTTGAGTAGATCCGTTTTGTCCTATGGGTTAATCGTGATCTTGGTTGGTATGATTGTATATTTTATTTATGGTGCTATCCTACGGTGCCTTCCGTCTCGCACAAACAAGAGGGATCCCGCTATAGGGTGTTGCAATATGTTCATGATTCACTTGTGGTGGGTTGCGATAGTGACAGAAGCTTAAACCCGAGTAAGTGGGTGTTGCAATATGTTCATGATTCGCTACGGTGTTTGTTTGCTTTAACACTAAGTAGTTTTTATTTTCTGTTCTAAGTCGTTCTCTATCTTTAGTTATGGATATGGAACACGAAACACCAAAAAAAATTAGTTGTACTTGCTACCCATGGAGATAGGGAACCTCCTAAATCCCTCGATTCTCGTTATGTGAAAAATATTATGCAGTACTTTGATAATCCTCTGAAAACCCCGTTCAACTTGATAATGGGAGACACGTTGGATCAACATGAATACTTTAGGGATTATCGCTTGACACAAAAAGGGAAATTGTTATGGGATCAAATTGATATGTTGCAATGGTATGCTTGGAATTTATGTCAGAGATATGATTTTACTTGTTGCTCTAGGATGAATGCTCCACACCTTCCCTTTTCATGCAAATTTAATTATAATGAAACCTTAGCTTCTTATGCTAATGGTAGATATGATTACTATGATGTGGAACGAATAGAAGAATTTGTTGCTTTTAAGGGTGCTTATGAAATGAATCTTTGTTTTTAAAGTATGAAGCTTTTGATGATGATGTCTATAGACCTGAAAATTTTGCCATCCTTAAATATTGCTATGAAAATTATAAATACAATTCTGATATTGATATATTTATTGAGAAAGTCTCCGTTGTCCAAGAAGAGATTAATATTTGGCAGGAGTCTATGGAATAAGAAATTGATGAAACTGTGAGCTCATTGGATGAAAAAGATGATGAGGAGAGCGAAGAACAAAAGGAGGAAGAGCGGATTAGCTACCCGTGCCCACCTTCTAATGAGAGTAACTCTTCAACTCATACATTGTTTAATTTCCCTTCGTGCTTACCGAAGGATGAATGCTATGATAATTGCCATGATCCCGTTGATTCTTTTGAAATATCCCTTTTTGATGAGCTTGATGCTTGCTATGCTTGTGGCCAAGATGCCAATATGAATTATGCTTATGGAGATGAACTTGCTATAGTTCCTTATGTTAAGAATGAAATTGTTGCTATTGCACCCACACATGATAGTCCTATTATCTTTCTGAATTCTCCAAACTACACTATATCGGAGAAGTTTGTTCTTATTAAGGATTATATTGATGGGTTGCCTTTTACCGTTGCACATGATAATTTTGAAGAATGTAATATGCATGTGCTTGCTGCTCCTACTTGCAATTATTATGAGAGAGGAACTATGTCTCCACCTCTCTATGTTTCCAACACGACAAAATTGCAAGAAACTGCTTATGCTATGTATTAGCCTTTACTTGATGTGCATGAATTATTCTTGTATGACATGCCAATGCATAGGAAGAGAGTTAGACTTCGTCATTGCATGATATATGTTGCTTTGTGCTCACTACTAGATGCCAAATCATTGTTAATTAAAATTGGCTTTGATATACCTTGGGATCCGGGTGGATTCATTACTTGAGCACTTTATGCCTAGCTTAATGGCTTTAAAGAAAGCGCTGCCAGGGAGACAACCCGGAACTTTTAGAGAGTCATTTATTTCTGTTGTGTGCTTTTATAAAGTTGAAAAACAAAAAAATATAGAGGGGAACTTAAAACTTCACAAAAAGAAAAGTGAGAGGGACGAGCATTGTGAAAGTGAGAGCTAGCCTTGAACTTTGTTCATGCCCATGGAAACTTTGTGAATCTTAATTACATAAAATTTTCAACAAAAATAATTATCCCCTTGTACAAATCCATTGTATTATAAAAATAATGTGCCAAGATATGCCTTTAGGATGATTAGATTGCTTGTTGGTATGTGCGGTGCAAAAACATAAACTTTGGCTGTAGTGCACAATTTTACATTTTTTACTGAAACGTCGAAAGTTTCTGAAACTTTTTGCAAAGTCTTTCTATACAAATTTTTTATTTTTTCCTAATATTTCAGAATTTTTGGAGTAGTAGAAGTATGGTAGGTGTTCATATTGCTACAGACTGTCCTGTTTAAGACAGATTCTGTTTTTGATGCATTGTTTTGCTTGTTTTGATGAAACTATCGATTTTTATCGGTGGTATAAGCCATGGAAAAGTTATAATACAGTAGCTAAAATGCAAAAATAAAATATGAATTGGTTTGCAACAGTACTTAGAGTAGTGATTTGCATTATTATACTAACGGATCTTACCGAGGTTTCTGTTGAGTTTTGTGTGGATGAAGTGATCAAAGATCGAGGAGGTCTCGATCTGAGGAGAAGGAGGAGAGGCAAGAGCTCAAGCTTGGGGATGCCCAAGGCACCCCAAGTAAATATTCAAGGAGACTCAAGCATCTAAGCTTGGGGATGCCCCGGAAGGCATCCTATCTTTCTTCAACAAGTATCAATATGTTTTCGTCTTCGTTTCGTTCGTGTGATATGTGTGAATCTTGGAGCGTCTTTTGTGTTTATTTTTCATTTTTCTTTTATGCACCATGCTGGTATGAGATAGTCCATGGTTGATTTATAGAATTCTCATTGCACTTCACTTATATCTTTTGAGTGTGGCTTTATAGAATGCTTCATGTGCTTCACTTATATCATTTGAAGTTTGGATTGCCTTTTTCTCTTCACAAAGAAAACCGTTATTTGTAGAATGCTCTTTTGCTTCACTTATACTTATTAGAGCATGGTATTTGTTAGAAAGAATTAAACTCCCTTGCTTCACTTATATCTATTTAGAGAGTCAACAAGAATTGGTCAATTGCATGGTTAGTCATAAAATCCTACATAAAACTTATGTATCACTGAATATGATATGTTTGATTCCTTGCAATAGTTTTGCGATATAGAGATGGTAATATGTGGGAGGTACTAGTAAATGGTTGTGGTTAGTAAGAATATTGGTGTTAAGGTTTGTGATTCCCGAAGCATGCACATATAGTCTCTCGTTATGCTATGAAGTTGGAGCATGATTTATTATTGTTTGTCTTCCTTATGAGTGGCGGTCGGGGACGAGCGATGGTCTTTTCCTACCAATCTATCCCCCTAGGGGCATGCGTAGTAGTACTTTGCTTCGAGGGCTAATAAACTTTTGCAATAAGTATATGAGTTCTTTATGACTAATGTGAGTCCATGGATTATACGCACTCTTACCTTTTCGCAATCTGCTAGCCTCTACGGTACCGTGCATTGCCCTTTCTCACCTCGAGATGTGGTGCAAACTTCGCAGGTGCATCCAAACCCCGTGATATGATACGCTCTATCACACATAAGCCTTATTATATCTTCCTCAAAACAGCCACCATACCTACCTATTATGACCTTTCCATAGCCATTCTGAGATATATTGCCATGCAACTTCCACCGCTTCCGTTTTGATGACTTGAGCATTCATTGTCATATTGCTTTGCATGATCATATAGCTAACATAGCAGTTGTGGCTCAGCCACCATTCATCATTTTTCATACATGTTACGCTAGATCATTGCACATCCTGGTACACTGCCAGAGGCATTCATATAGAGTCATACTTTGTTATAGGTATCGAGTTGTAATTTTTATTTCTTTTGAGTTATAAGTAAATAGAAGTGTGATGATCATCATTATTCATTTTTAGAGCATTGCCCCAGTGAGGAAAGGATGATGGAGACTATGATTCCCCCACAAGTCGGGATGAGACTCCGGACAATGAGAGAAAAGAAAAAAAAAGAAAAAAAAGAAGAAAAAGAAAAAAAGAAGAAAAAGAAAAGAAAAGAAAAGAAAAGAAAAAACAAAGAGAGAAGGGGCATGCTAGTTCCACACTTGTGCTTCAAAGTAGCACCATATTTTTCATATAGAGATTCTCCTATGTAGTCACTTTCATATACTAGTGGGAATTTTTCATTATAGAACTTGGCTTGTATATTCCGATGATGGGCTTCCTCAAATGCCCGAGGTCTTCATGAGCAAGCAAGTTGGATGCACACCCACTTAGTTTTCATATTGAGCTTTCATACACTTATAGCTCTTAGTGCATCTGTTGCATGGCAATCCCTACTCCTCGCATTGATATCAATTGATGGGCATCTCCATAGCCTGTTGGTTAGCCGCGTCGATGTGAGACTTTCTTACTTTTTTGTCTTCTCAATATTTACCCCTATCATCATACTCTATTCCACCTATAGTGCTATATCCATGGCTTGCGCTTATGTATTGCGTTTGGGTTGAAAAAGCTGAAGCGCGTTAAAAAGTATGAACCAATTGCTCGGCTTGTCATTGGGGTTGTGCATGATAAATACTTTGTGTCGAGAAGAGAGAGCATGACAAGACTGTATGATTTTGTAGGGATAGCTTTCTTTAGTGTTGATATTTTGAAAGACATGATTGTTTGTTGGGATGCCTAAGTATTGATGTCTTTATGTCAAATTATAGACTATTGCTTTGAATCACTTATGTCTTAATATTCATGCCATGATTAGACATATGATCAAGTTTATGCTAGGTAGCATTCCACATAAAAAATTATCTTTTTTATCATTTACATACTCGAGGACGAGCAGGAATTAAGCTTGGGGATGCTGATACGTCTCCGTCGTATCTATAATTTTTTATTGTTTCATGCCAATATTATACAACTTTCACATATTTTTGGCAACATTTTACATGATTTATTGGACTAACCTATTGATCTAGTGCCCAGTGCCAGTTCCTGTTTTTTGCATGTTTTTTGTTTCGCAGAAAATCCATATCAAACGAAGTCCAAACGCGATAAAAATTTACGGATTTTGGAATATATGTGATTTTTGGGACTTGGAATCAACGCAAACGGGGGCCCACAGCCCCCACAAGACACCAGGGTGCGTCCTGGTGGGTTGTGCCCTCCTCAGATGTCGGTTGGAGCTGTACTTCGAGCGCAAGGAAGCTTATATCCGAAAAAAAATCATGTTAAAATCGCAGCGCAATCGGAGTTACGGATCTCCGGGAATATAAGAAACAGTTTTCGGCCAGATCTGGGGAACGCGAAACAGAAGAGAACAGAGAGGGAGATCCAATCTCAGAGGGGCTCCCGCCCCTCCACTGTCATGGAGGCCATGGACCAGAGGGGGAACTCTCCTCCCACCTAGGGGGGAGGCCAAGGAAGAAGAAGAAGGAGGAGGGCTCTCTCCCCCTTTCTCCCGGTGGCGCTGGAGTGCCGCCGGGGCTAGGATCATGACGACGATCTACATCAACAATCTTGCTACCGTCAACACCAAATATCTCCCCCTCTATGCAGAGGTGTAAAATCCCTTCTCCCCACTGTAATCTCTACTTAAACATGGTGCTCAACTCCATATATTATTTCCCAATGATATTTGGCTATCCTATGATGTTTGAGTAGATCCGTTTTGTCCTATGGGTTAATCGTGATCTTGGTTGGTATGATTGTATATTTTATTTATGGTGCTGTCCTACGGTGCCCTCCATCTCGCGCAAACGTGAGGGATCCCGCTATAGGGTGTTGCAATATGTTCATGATTCGCTTATGGTGGGTTGCAAGAATGACAGAAGCTTAAACCCGAGTAAGTGGTTTGTTGCATATGGGATAAAGAGGACTTGATACTTAATGCTATGGTTGGGATTCACAACCTTAATGATCTTTAGTAGTTGCGGATGCTTGCTAGGGGTCCAATCATAAGTGCATATGATCCAAGTAGAGAAAGTATGTTAGCTCATGCCTCTCCCTCATGTAAAATTACAAGAATGATTACCGGTACTTGTTACCGATTGCCTAGGGACAAATGACTTTCTTGTTGACAAAAGCTATCCACTTTTATTACCTTGCAATTTATTCGTAGTTTTATTCTCGCAAAGTACTCGTAGTTTTATTCTTGCAAAATAGTTTCATACTTGTTTTAGGTAAAACAAACGTCAAGTGTGCGTAGAGTTGTATCGGTGGTCGATAGAACTTGAGGGAATATTTGTTCTGCCTTTAGCTCCTCGTTGGGTTCGACACTCTTATTTATCGAAGAAGGCTACAAACGATCCCCTATACTTGTGGGTTATCATGCAACTTCTAATAATAACAAGGAATATCTTAAGATGATTAGTATTCACCCCGACTTTGTTGAAGTTGTGAGAAACCCTACTTGCAAGAATGAATTTTCCAATCTCATTCCTAGGAGTATTGTTATTGAAAATCTATATGCTAAATCTTGGAAGAATATTGGTTGTATGATTGAGGAATTGGAAATTAAAGATGACAATACTTGAATCTATGCAGTATGCCTAGCTAGGGGCATAAAACGATAGCGCTTGTTGGGAGGCAACCCAATGAATAAAATTTATTTTTGCCTTTTTCTTTCTGTTATTGAGTGTTTGCACAATTATACCTATGTTATGATTGTGTTTTTTATGTTTTAATTAGTGTTTGGGCCAAGTAAAGCCTTTGGGATAGCTTTGGTGATAGTTGATTTGATCCTGTTGAAAAACAGAAACTTTTGCGTCCAGTAAACTAATTGTCTAAATTCACAGAAGAGACTAAAAATTCTGAATTTTATACACAAGATTGATATACAAATTTCCTCTGTTTTCCTATTTTTGAAAATTTTTGGAGTTACAGAATTATGAGTAAAATTCGAGTCTTTACAGACTATTCTGTTTTTGACAGATTCTGTTTTCTTTGCATTGTGTGCTTATTTTGATGATTCTATGGATTGTATCGGGGGTTATAAGCCATGGAAAAGTTAGAATACAGTAGATATAATGCAATAAAAAAATTTAATGGGTTTTCTACAGTACTTAAAGTAAAGACTGGTTTTCTTATACTAACGGATCTGACAAAGGTTTTGTTAAGTTTTGTGTGATTGAAGGTTTCAAGTTTTGGGTGAGATCACGATGGATGAAGGAATAAGGAGTAAGAAAAGCCTAAGATTGGGGATGCCTCATGGCACCCCAAGTTAATATTCAAGGATAACCAAGCAACTAAGCTTGGGGATGCCCCGAAAGGCATCCCCTCTTTCTTCTAACGACCATCGGTATTTTACTAGGAGCTATATTTGTATTCGTCACATATCATGAGTTTTGCTTGGAGCGTCATGTATTATATGAGTCTTTTCTTGTTTTGCTTTTTAGTTTGTCACAAGTATCCTTGTTGGACACACCAATTTGAGAGAGCCAAATTATTCTATGATTTGTTAGAATTGCTCTAGTGCTTCACTTATATCTTTTTGCGCACGGTGTGCTTTAATATTTTTGAAGAAATGCGCTCATGCTTCACTTAGATTTGTTTGAGAGTTAGTAAAATTTTGAAGAAATTCTCTCATGCTTCATTTATATTATTTTGAGAGACAAAAAATTTTATGCTCATGTTCTTCACTTAGATTTGTTTGAGCTTGTCAAAAGCAATTGCAACATATGAAACTAGTCCCAAAGTGATAGATATTCAAGAGGGATATAATAAAAACTTTCATGAAGATCATTGGAAAAATTAAACTTGATTCTTTGTAATACTTTTGAGATATGATGATAGTGATATGTGAGTCATGTTGATGAGTAATTATGCTTTAGTAAGAATATTGGTGTTACGGTTTGTGATTCCCTATGCAAGCACGAAAGTCAATAGTTATGCAATGAAATTATATCCTACTTGTGGTGCATTATTCGGTGTTGGTTATGCTCAATGCTCGCTTATGTGATTTTTTGTTTCTTGGTTGGTTGCTTCTCAATCTTTTTGCTAGCCTCCACTTGTACTAAGTAGAAATACTACTTGTGCATCCAAAATCTTTAAACCCAGTTTTGCCATATGAGTCCACCATACCTACCTATATGCGGTATTCCTGTTCCGTTCTAAGCAAATTTGTATGTGCCATCTCTAATTTTCAAAATGAATTTCCTTTTTGTGTGCTCGTACCGCTCATGAAGCGGCAGGGGGTGGCCAATATTTTCCATGCTAGATGTGTTATTCTCAAGATGAGTGTTTATTCACTTATCATTGCACGAGAGTGCGGCGGTAATAGGGATGCCCAGTCCCAAAATGAAAAAGAAATTTACTTTATGTTGTCAAATAATAAATTCCTTGGAAAGTGTTGGTATGGAGGGCACCCGTGGATACAGCTAGCCATGGATAGTGAAAGAATGGTGGAAAAAGGAATAAAATTTATTTTCTGTTTGGGAACCGCCTATGATATATCTAGCATGGAAAGTGTTGGGAATTACTCGGTCGTTTTCATTGACGGGAAAAGTATGCCTCTCAAAAAAATTTATCTCTCAATTTAAGCTTTGAGCTCTGGCACCTCTACAAATCCCTACTTCCATCTGCGATGGGCCTATCTATTTACTTTATGCAATTTTTATTTTTATTTGAGTCTCCATCTTCTCTTATAAAGCACCAACTAAGGGGCATTATGATTGTACTTGAGCATTGGATGTAGCTAATATGCGAGTGTGTTTCATGAATGGATCAATGTTTGAGCATGATGGGCTAGGGATAACTTTCTTTAGTGTTGATATTTTGAAAGACATGGTTGCTTATTGATATGGTTGAGTATTGAAATCTTCATGTCGAAACTAGACTATTGCTTTGAACCATATAAAATTCCAAATGTCCATGCTACAAAGAAAAGAATATGTGATGAACATGTTAGGCAGCATTCCACATAAAAAATTCTATTTTTATCATTTACCTACTCGAGGACGAGTAGGAATTAAGCTTGGGGATGCTAATATGTCTCCAACGTATCTATAATTTTTGCTTGTTCCATGCTATTATATTATCATTCTTGGATGTTTTACAATCATTTTATAGCAACTTTATACCATTTTTTGGGACTAACCTATTGACATAGTGCCCAGTGCCAGTTGCTGTTTTTGCTTGTTTTTTTACTTCACAGAAAATCAATACCAAATGGAGTACAAACGCAACGAAACTTTTGGAGAATTTTTCTGGACCAGAAGACACAAGTTGGGCCAAAGAAGTACCAGAGGGGTGCCCCGAGGGGGGCACAACCCACTTGGGCGCGCCTGGGGGCCCAGGCACACCCTGGTGGGTTGTGCCCAGCTCGGTGGCCTCCTGCACCGCCTCTTCGCCCTATAAATTCCCAAATATTCCATAAACCCTAGGGGAGTCGACGAAACACAACTCCAGCCGCTGCAAGTTCTAGAGCCACGAGATCCAATCTAGACACCATCACGGAGGGGTTCATCATTCTCATTGGTGCCTCCCCGATGATGCGTGAGTAGTTCATTGTAGACCTACGGGTCCGTAGGCAGTAGCTAGATGGCTTCTTCTCTCTTTTTGATTCTCAATACAATGGTCTCTTGGAGATCTATTTGATGTAACTCTTTTTGCGGTGCATTTGTTGGGATCCGATGAACTTTGAGTTTATGATCAGATCTATATCCACGAAAGTTATTTGAGTTCTTTGATCTCTTTTATGCATGATTACTTATAGCCTCGTATTTCTTCTTCGAATCTTTGGTTTAGTTAGGCCGACTAGATCGATTTTTCTTGCCATGGGAAGAGGTGCTTTGTGATGGGTTCGATCGTGCGGTGTTCTTTCCCAGTGACAGAAGGGGCAGCAAGACACGCATGTATCGATGCTATTAAGGATAACAAGATGGGGGCTATTCCTACATGAATAGATCTCGTCTACATTATGTCATCGTTCTTATTGCATTACCCCGTTTCTCCATGAACTTAATACACTAGATGCATGCTCGATAGCGGTCGATGTGTGGAGTAATAGTAGTAGATGCAGGCAGGAGTCGGTCTACAAATCTTGGACGTGATGCCTATATAATGATCATTGCGTGGATATCGTCATAATTATTTGATGTTCTATCAATTGCCCAACAGTAATTTGTTTACCCACCATATGCTATTTTCTTGAGAGAAGCCACTAGTGAAATCTACGGCCCCCGGGTCTATTCTTTATCATATTTGCTTCAAGATCTATTTTTATTCGCTTTTATTTTCAGATCTATTATTCCAAAAACCCAAAAATACCTTGCTGCACTTTTTATTTGCATCTTTCGCATTTTATCGAGATCTATTTATCCAATCTATCACAATTTTATCCCTTCAACTTGACAATTTCTAGCGTCGTTACCCGTAGAGGGATTGAGAATCCCTCCTAATCATCGGGTTGCAAGTATTTGTTATTTGTGTGTAGGTACCGTTTACATAGTGTTGCTTGGTTCTCCTATTGGATTGATACCTTGGTTTCATAACTGAGGGAAATACCTACCGTAGATGTGCTGCATCATCCCTTCCTCTTTGGGGAAATACCGACGTAGTTCAAGCGACATCAAAAGGAATTTCTGGTGCCGTTGCCGGGGAGACATCATCAAAATCTATGAGGTTCCTAATCACAAATCTCATCTCCTTGCAATTTACATTATTTGCCATTTGCCTCTCGTTTTCATCTCCCCCTCTTTACAAAAATTTGCCGTTTTATTCGCTCTCTTTTTAGTTCGCCGTTTTCTCATCAGATCTATCTTGTGTGTGATCTTGTTTGCCTACTTTGTCATTATGGCTAGTTATTCCTCTCTTACGTGTACCCCTGAGAACGAAGTTCTTAATTTTAAACAAAGGGGAGGGGAGAATTTAAAAGATGGTTGGTATAGAATTTGCAATGCTCATAATAGATCTATTTATAAGCAATCTACGGTTGTTCTTCTTCGCAGTTTTTATGTGGGCATTACCACTTGGTATAGATTCGTCCTTGATACGATTACTGGTGGGAATTGCTTCATGTGTCCATCTTTGGATGCTTTTAATGTTATGGGAAATCTAGTAGGTTCACCACCTCTCACTATCAATGAAACTGCTTTAACACTTGAGCATGTCATGGAAAGGCTAGATGCTATTGAAAAGAAAATGCTTGCTGAAGAACATGTTGAAAATTTAGTAAAAAAAATGCATAATCTTGCTAGTAAAATTGGGTCAAAAGGGGGTGAGGTTTTTAAGTTGCTAAAGGAAAAAGGAACTGTAATTCACGAAAGAATTGAAGAAAGTCCTTCTCGGATTGATAAGTTGGAAGAAATTTTCTGTAATTTGAGCTCGGCTTTTGCTTCCACTAAAACTATTGAAAGGACTCTCATAAAAATTAGTAAGATTACTCAAGTCTCTAAGAATAAGGGTGCAACTTCTAATAATAACAAGGAAGATCTTAAGATGATTAGTATTCACCCCGACTTTGTTGAAGTTGTGAGAAACCCTACTTGCAAGAATGAATTTTTCAATCTCATTCCTAGGAGTATTGTTATTGAAAATCTATATGCTAAATCTTGGAAGAATATTGGTTGTATGATTGAGGAATTGGAAACTAAAGATGACAATACTTGAATCTATGCATTATGCCTAGCTATGGGCATAAAACGATAGCGCTTGTTGGGAGGCAACCAATGAATAAAATTTATTTTTGCCTTTTTCTTTTTGTTCTTGAGTGTTTGCACAATTATGCCTCTGTTATGATTGTGTTTTTTATGTTTTAATTACTGTTTGTGCCAAGTAAAGCCTTTGGGATAACTTTGGTGATAGTTGATTTGATCCTGTTGAAAAACAAAAACTTTTGAATCGATTAAAATAATTGTCTACATTTACAGAAGAGACAAAAAATTCTGAATTTTTTACACAAGATTTACATACAAATTTCATCTGTTTTCCTAATTTTTAAGAAGTTTTGTAGTTACATAATTATGAGTAAAATTCGAGTCTTTACAAACTGTTCTGTTTTTGACAGATTCTGTTTTCTTTGCATTGTGTGCTTATTTTGATGATTCTATGGATTGTATCGGGGGGTATAAGCCATGGAAAAGTTAGAATACAGTAGATATAATGCAATAACAAAATTTGAATGGGTTTTCTACAGTACTTAAAGTAAAGATTGGTTTTCTTATACTAACGGATCTCACGAAGGTTTTGTTAAGTTTTGTGTGATTGAAGTTTTCAAGTTTTGGGTGAGATCATGATGGTTGAAGGAATAAGGAGTAAGAAAATCCTAAGCTTGGGGATGCCCCATGGCTCCCCAAGTTAATATTCAAGGAGAACCAAGCAACTAAGCTTGGGGATGCCCTGGAAGGCATCCCCTCTTTCTTCTAACGACCATCGGTATTTTACTTGGAGCTATATTTTTATTCGTCACATATCATGAGTTTTGCTTGGAGCGTCTTGTATTATATGAGTCTTTGCTTGTTTTGCTTTTTAGTTTGTCACAAGTATCCTTGTTGAAGTCGATTTAGAGGATGACGATGGCACCACCGCCCTAAGGAAGAAGAACAGAAAGCGTAACAAGAAGCGTAAAGGGAAAGCAGTGATGGCCGTTGAGAGCTCCAGCGATCCCGGCGCCGACAAGAAGGCAAAGACCGAAGCACCTGACAAGGAAGTAGCTACATGCGCTGATTGCCGGGCAGCTGCGGCAGCTAAGAAAACCGACAAATTCGACGGGCCGTACTACAAGATCCACAGAACCAAGGGCCACGATCTGCAAGAATGCAGACAGGTAGAACAGCTTGTTGAAAGGCAGAAGGCTGAGTATGAGAAGCGTGATAAGGAGAAAGGCCAAGATGGCACTGGCAGGAAAGGCCATGGAGGCCGTGGTGGTCACCGAGGCAAGTCCAATCAACAGAAGGAAAAGCCCGCCAGGGGCCGTGAGAGAAAGGAAGGCGAAGATGACAATGAAGAAGAAGATGATGATGAGTCTGTCGGTGCAACAAACCCCAGGCGTGTGTTGCCCGGACTGTACACAGGCTCAAGAGCAAGGTTGCAACATCCAAGACGAGACCAACCTGAAGAGATAGCTCTTTGAGAAATCAAAGGGCAAATCAAGAAGACCAAGACCAACCAAGTGAGCAAGATATCACTAAGGAGAAACCTCCCTTGCCGGGCAGGCGAGCCTGGCGGGGTCGAGGTTACCCCAAAAGACAAGTCTTAAGACTCCCCCGGCAGGCTTGCCGGGGACGTCGAGGGCGGACTTCCCCGCTAAAGCTCCACCGCTCCACCTCACAGTGACGCAAGTCATCTATCAGTGCGGTGTCGAGCCCCCAGGTGGTTAAGTGGCTGCCATTTAGCGCGTGGCAGCCATTTGGAGAGAAGATTACCCCTGTGTGACACCCGTCCGGACGCGTGTCGCACAGGCAGACAGGAGATGACCAAGACGGCGCGGCAAGGCTTGCCGGGCCGCATTTGCGACGTGACGTTAACCGGTGCATTTAATGCACTTTGTTCTAACTGCCAGAGTTAGGTATGATAGCACTGTGGCTATCTAATCGCTGGATAATGACCGTTTTGCCATTGTGGTAACCCCTTGACCAATAAAAGGAGGGCCGTAGCTACCTTAGAAAGGATTCGGACCCCTGTACACTCATACGCGCGCAGCTGCTCTCATCCCAAGGCGACCTTGTCGGGCTAGAGCGCTGCATCTCCACCACGGTCCTCTCATCAATCCACCAAAGCAGGAGTAGGGTTTTACGCCTCGCGGCGGCCCGAACCTGGGTAAAAACTACTCATGTCACCACTGCCGTGCTGCTCTACGCTCTCCGCTCTTTGTGCAATGTGCTCTTCCCCCTTGCCGAACCACAAGGGGCCGATGGCCCCATAGGTGGCCGTGTTATACCACGACATCCTTGGTGCGCCAGGTAGGGGGAAGCGCTTGCGCGAACCCGAGGGTGTAAGCAGTGCATCATCTTCATCACCATTTTCTTCATCAACGGCTTCATCATCCATGGCGCCCAAGAAAATGTTCGGTACTGCAGCTCACCCGTCCACCTCGAAGGCCCCTTCGCATGCGGCCACTGATGCCGTGGGGGCTACGGAGGCGCACGGGGACGTGGGCGCTGTGGGGGACATGGTCGGCGCAGGCGGCGTCGTCGCCATTCCCCCTGCGGCCAAAACGGGAGCGGGAGGCGCCGGAGAAGGACAATGTCAACAGCATCCCAGCGGCCATACTCCACAGGATGCGAGTGGAGAGATTATTCCATCTCTGCCTCTCCGCCCCACTGAGGAACACAGTCGTAGCGATGGCGCTCGCTCTGGGGTGAACCGCAACCTTCTAGCTGCCCCCGCTGCGGTGCGGCTACAGGGCATGCGGCACCCCCAGGACAAGCTAGCCGAGACGGTGCGCCGAATGGGGTCGCCAATCTCCAAGAACATCCACCTCATCGCCACGCCACCCTGGCGACCGGCTCACGGCGACGAGAGCACGGCACCATCACTGCCGGCACCGTCAGAAGTCAGGCGACGTCCCGATCTACATCATCGTCTATGCCGAGCACCGCTTAGGAAGCCATGGCGCGGGCCCAACTCCTGTTGAGATTTCCGCCGGCGGCCAATCAGATGGATGAGTGGAGAACCACAATTCAGAACTTGATTGGTTTCGCTGAGGCGGGAGGATCACAGCGGGGAGGCCCGCCACGGCCTCCACAGGCGACGACAACTGCCCAAGCCGCTGGCCGTACCAAAGGGGCCACCCCCACAGTGCAATCCTCTTCTGTGGCAGTCAGCACAGGGGCCATAGCCAGAGCCATGCGGCCAAGAACCCGACGACATATCGATGGCTTCGTCTGATCCCCGAGCACGTCGAGACCAGTGACGAGTCCTGGAAGACGGGCGGAGGGAGGACGCGCGCGTCACCATCGAACGATGCCGCGAAACCCGCCGCCAGCCTGATAGGCGCAATTGCCCCGACATCGATGAGCCCGTGCCCGGTGGAGACGGATACCTGCCTTTCGAGGTTGGGTGCCCCGCCTTCACTCGTGAGCTGCAGCAAGTCCGTTGGCCATCTGCCCATACGTTCAAGCCAGAGATACCAGAAAAGTACGATGGAAGATTGAACCCGGCAGAGTTCTTGAGCATCTACACCATTGCTGTTCAAGCCGCCGGAGGAAGAGATGAGAGGGTATTCGCCAACTACTTCCCTTTGGCACTCAAGCCAAACGTGAGGTCGTGGCTGATGCACTTGCTAGAGAACTCCATCTCGTCCTGGGCCGACCTGTGCCATGAATTTGTTGGTGCCTTCATGGGCGGTCATCAAGAACCAGGGCGTCCCAGCGACTTGCAGCTCCTCCCACAGAAGGAAGGAGAGAGTTTGCGGAAATACATGCGGAGGTTCAGCCGGGTGCACAAGAACATTCCGGACATCCACCCGGCAGCTGTGATAGCTGCATTCCAGTCCAACATACGCAACCGCAGGATACGTTCCAAGATGAACGTCCGGTTGCCCAAGACTGTGAATGAGCTGTACACTTTGGCGGATAAGTGTGCCCGAACAGAGGAGGGGAGGCGTCTCCCCGGTGAAGAAGGTGGCGTCAATGTTGACTCAGAGGACGACGACGATACCACCAATCAGAAGAAGAAGAACAAGAAACGCAACAAGAAGTGCAGGGATAAAGCAGTGCTAGCTGTTGAAGGATCGAGTACTCTTAGTACCGGCAAGAAGGCCAAAACCGAGGCTCCCGGCAAGGAAGTTGCCGCGTGCACTGATTGCCAGGAAGCCGCGGCTGCCGAGAAGGATGGGAAGGCCGACGGGCCATACTGCAAGATCCATCGGACCAAAGGCCACGATCTTCAAGAGTGTCATCAGGTTGAGCAACTCATCAAGAAGCAGAAGGCTAAGTATGAGAAGCGTGACAAAGAGAGAGGTCAAGATGGCATTGGCGGGAAGGGCCGAGGCGGCAGAGGAGGTCGCCCCGGCAAGGCCCCTCATTATCAAGGGAAACCTGCCAGAGGCCGTGAGAAGAAGGATTGCGATGACGAGAGTGATGAAGGAGATGAAGAGGAAACCAGTGAGCAGGAGTTCCAGAAGGCTACTGACGCCCTATGCATTGATGGGGGTGCATCCTTGCATTCCTCTCACCGCTAGCTTAAACAGTGGGCGCGTGAGGTCAATGCCGTTGAGCCAGCGGCAGATTCTCGGAAGCCACTCAAGTGGTCCTGCACGCCCATCATCTTTGATGAAGAGGATCACCCTGACCGCACCACCGCGGTAGGGTGTTTGCCGTTGTTGGTTTCACCAACAATCCGCAACCTCAAAGTCACAAAGATGTTGGTTGACGGAGGGGCCGTGTTGAATCTGATTTCTCCCAAGGTCATCAGCAAGCTCCAAATAGCAGATGAAGAGCTCAAAGTTACTGGTACTTTCCAAGGGATCAACCCCGGCAGAAGTCGTCCTAAGGGGAAGATCACACTACCGGTAATGTTTGGGGGGAGTTAAACTACCAGACTGAGAAGATCGTGTTTGATGTGGCCGACCTCCCCCTGCCATATAATGGAATCCTTGGTCGTCCAGCCCTGGCAAAATTCATGGTGGCATCCCACTATGCCTACAACACACTGAAGATGCCAGGGCCAATGGGCGTCATTTCCATTCCATCAGACAAAAAGGACGCAATTATATGCATGGACAAGATGTACCGAGAAGCAGTCGCTGCAGAGGCCACAGAAGCTACCGCTCCCGCCAAGGAAAGCAAGAAAGGGAAGAAAGGTAGCAAGGATGCCAACAAAGAATCCAGGAAGCGTGCCTCTTCGGAGTGCGCTGCGCCTGTTGATGACTTGCCAGAGAGTTCCAATAGCAAGAGATCAAAGGTTGCTGCGCCTGCTGTGAAGAAGGACCCGGCAGGGCTGGTTGGCGCTGATGGTACATTTACTATCAGCTCCACCCTCGACGACAAATAGGAAAGCGCGTTTGTTGCCTTCCCGCGGGCGAATGTCGATGTGTTTGCTTGGCAACCATCTGACATCCCCGGTGTTCCTAGGGGGGTAATCGAGCACCACCTTGCTATCTGCCCACATGCCCGGCCTGTCAAACAGAAGGTTCGAAAGCAAGCTTTGGAGCGGCAGCAGTTTATTGCCAAAGAGATCAAGAAACTCGAAGCTGCTGGTTTGGTCACAGGGGTATTGCATCCAACTTGGTTGGCGAATCCAGTGGTGGTGCACAAGGCAAATGGAAAGTGGAGGCTTTGCATGGATTTCACAGATCTGAATAAAGCATGCCCAAAGGACCCATTCCCCTTGCCGTGCATCGATCAGATTGTGGATTCCACCTCTGGATGCGACCTGCTTTCCTTCTTCGATGCCTACTCCAGGTACCACCAGATTTTCATGTCCAAGGAAGATGAAGAGAAGATCGCATTCATAACCCTAGGTGGCACGTACTATTTTGTACAGATGCCCTTTGGGTTAAAAAGTGCTGGATCCACTTTTGCAAGAGCAGTGCAAATTGGTTTTGAGTCCCAACTGCATAGGAATATTGAAGCTTACATGGATGACATAGTGGTCAAAACCAAACACAAATCAACCCTCATTCAGGACCTGGAAGAGACCTTTGCGAATCTTCACAAGATCAACTTGAAGCTGAACCCGGAGAAGTGTATGTTTGGCGTTCCTTCTGGCAAGCTACTTGGCTTCTTCGTGTCCCACCGGGGGATAGAGGCCAACCCCGACAAGATCAAGGCGATCGAGCAGATTCAAGCACCCAAGATGGTTAAAGATGTGAGGCGTTTGACTGGATGTGTTGCTGCACTGAGCAGGTTCATTTCCAAGTCTGCCGAGCGCGCTTTGACATTTTTCAAAATATTGAAGAAGGCAGGGCCCGTGGAGTGTACCTCGGAGGCGGACGCTGCGCTGCAAGATTTGAAAACCTACCTTTCCTCTGTTCCCACCCTAGTCGCTCCTAAACCACAAGAGCCGTTGCTGCTATACCTAGCGGCAACCAATCAAGTGGTTAGTGCAGCACTGGTGGCCTAGTGAGAAGTAGATGAAGGAGCCGCCGCGGCAACCATCCCCTCCGGAGAGAAAAGTGAACTCGTCCTGGCAAGTTCAGGAATAGATCAGAACAAAGAAAAGCAGGGCAGCAGAGACAATTCCAGAATCACGGTAAGGAAGAAGGTGGTGCAGCGACCAGTGTACTTTGTCAGTTCCCTACTGCAGGGGGCTAGATCAAGGTACTCTGGCATGCAAAAGTTGATCTTTGGCCTCATCATGGCCTCAAGGAAACTGCGCCACTACTTCCAAGCCCATGAAATCACGGTTGTTACCCGCTTCCCCTTGCAACGCATACTGAGGAACCGTGAGGCCACTGGCAGAATAGTGGAGTGGGCTTTGGAGTTATCAAGCTTTGGTTTAAAGATTGAGAGCACATCAACTATTCAGAGCAGAGCATTGGCGGAGTTTATTGCAGAATGGACACCAACTCCAGATGAAGAGACGTCGGAGACAATTATTCCTGGCAGGGAAGCGCCCCAAGATTGGATCATGTACTTTGATGGTGCCTTCTCCCTACAAGGTGCGGGAGCTGGCGTGCTTCTCGTCGCACCCACTGGGGAGCACCTCAAGTACGTGGTTCAAATGCATTTCCCCCGGGAGAAGGCTACCAACAACACCGCAAAATATGAAGGACTCCTTGCTAGGCTCAGGATCGCAACAGAACTGGGAATCAAGAAGTTGATCATTCGTGGAGACTCACAACTTGTGGTGAGGCAAGTAAACAAGGATTATCAAAGTCCATTGATGGAGGCATACGTGGAGGAAGTGAGAAAGCTGGAGGAGCACTTTGATGGATTGCAAACAGAGCACGTACCTCGTGCGGAAAACATCATTGCTGATCATCTGTCAAAGTGCGTTGCGCAAAAGCTTCTTGTGGAACCAGGGACTTTTGTTCTCCACCTGACTCAGCCCTCCATATCCCCGGCAATAATGGCCAGAAAGAGGGGAAAACTGGACTCCGGCATGCCTCTCCTGGCAGAGCTTCCTGAAGCCCCCGACAGAGAGGTTGGCTGGAACAACTCCACTTCTCTTGGCAAGCAGCACCCTCCTGCCGAACCTCCAATTCTCGCGGTTGAGGCGTGCGCTCCCACGAACGAGGAGGTGCTGCTGATCCTTGTTGTCGAGCCTTAGGCTCCAACTTGGGCACGACACATCGTCCGTTACCTCCAAACAGGAGAACTTACCGAAGAGCAAGAAGAAGCTGAAAAGGTAGCCCGGAGGGCCAGTATGTATCAGTTCGTCGATGATGTACTATATAGAAGGAGGCCCAACGGTGTGAAATTAAAATGCGTTTGCCGGGAAAAAGGGAAGGAACTGCTGGTGGAAATACACAAAGGCATGTGCGGCTCCCATATTGGATCAAGGGCCCTGGTCGGAAAGGCTTTCCGGCAAGGTTTCTACTGGCCCAAGGCCCTCCAAGATGCAATCGAGCTAGTCACCAGATGTGAAGCCTGCCAGTTCCACTATAAGAATATCCATCAACCTGCTCAAGCTCTTCAGACGATCCCTTTGTCATGGCCTTTTCGGTCTGGGGGCTCGACATCTTGGGCCCCTTCCCCCATGCTACCAGGGGCTTTGAGTTCTTGTACATCGCCATCGACAAGTTCACAAAGTGGCCGGAGGTGGACCCCCGTGAGGAAGGTGATCGCACAGTCAGCTATCAAGTTCTTGAAAGGATTGGTGTGCCGTTTCGGAGTACCTTCCAGAGTCGTCACTGACAATGGCACCCAATTCACAAGCCGCGCCTTCATGCAATACGTTCATGCCCTCGGAAGCAAGGTCTCATTTGCCTCTGTTGCTCCTCCCAGAAGCAACGGACAAGCTGAGAGCGCGAACACTGAAGTGCTGCGAGGACTCAAGACAAGAATATTTGATAGGGTGCAGAAGTGTGGCAGGCGATGGATCGACGAGCTACCAGTGGTTCTTTGGTCCCTCCGTACGACACCAAATCGAGCTACCGGCCAGACTCCCTTCTCCCTAGTCTATGGGGCAGAAGCAGTGATCCCCACAGAACTCATATACGGATCATCTTGAGTACTTGCCTACGATGAAGTAGCGCAAGAACAACACCGGTGTGACGACGCTGTGCTACTTGAGGAGAACCGTCTCCGGGCTGCTACGTGTGCTGCACACTACCAGCAAGCCCTGCGTCGCTATCACAGCCGCAGGGTTCATGCCCGGAGCTTTGAGGAAGGCCACCTTGTCCTTTGGCGTGTTCAGTCTGCCAAGGGTGCAAACAAGTTGACGACGAGGTGGGAAGGCCCTTACCGGGTAGTATGAGTCACCAGATCTGACACAGTCTGTCTGGAGACCAGAGATGGCATTCAGTTGCAAAACTCATGGAACATTGAGCATCTCCATAAGTTCTACCCGTAAGGCGCGGCTATCGAGCCCTGCCCGGCAGCCACCCTTTTGTACAAGCCTTGCTAATGTTGCATGTAACCCTTTGTACAAAGCCATGTGCAGACCCTGAGCAACAGATGAATAAACGAAGCGCTGGGGGCCCCTAAAACTTGCATGCATGCATGAGCATAACATGAGCATAGCATGATCATGTAGATAAGGGCACATGTAGCATTGTTTTCCTCTGCACTAAGCTGCAGGGTTCTTGCCGTGGACCTGGTCCCGAAGAGAAGAAATGAAGACAAGCCTACATATCAGTCCCCGACAGGCCAAGCAGATAAGTTATTTCTTTTCCATACATGTTCTGTAAGGTGAAAACTTGTGCATATGAAAACCTCGTCACCTTCGAAGCATGGGTGCTCCCGTCCTGCGTCCCGAACATTGCTTCGGTCAGTGTGGTTGTAGTGGCCTTTGACGGAGGGGGTTCAACGAGGAGCTGGTCCCTTTCCATGGTTTTGTGCCCGACAGGCCAAGCCCCGCGGCAACAAACCAAAGGCACCAGCAAGATAGCTTGCCGGAGAAAACTTGTTTAGTTAAACGTATGGAGGCATCTCGCCTCTGCATGGACATGACACATGCACAAGTACCCGACAAGGCTTGTCTTTTTCATTAATATGCGATAAGCAAGTACCGATCTTACAGGACACAAACATGGATAAAGTAGATTACATATTTTAGACTAAAGTTTGGCAAATGCCTACATATTTTAGACTGAAAAAAGATAAGTGCCCCGTAATCCCTTTCTTGTCCCTCTCCTCCTAGGAACTGCCGCGGGAGGCAAAGAGGGCAAAAGGGGTGCCTAGGCAGAAGCCCAGACTGACCCCATCAGGCCCCATGACAAGGAGCCTGACAAGATCGAGAGGGCGCGGGCGAAGGTGATGGTGAAGAGAGTGGCGGAGACGACCCCCTGGCCACCGCAACCAGGGCCAGCAGGACGCGGCAGGGCGAATGAAGTCGTAGCCCATGAGGAAGCCTGCCGGGGCCCAACTGGAAGGCCGCTGGAGGAGCCGAAGACACCATCCACATCCAACTCCCCGGCAAATTGCCTTGCCGGAGAGGAGATGCAGGTGCAGATGATGGTGCTGCCGCCTGACGGTGATGATGTGGCTGGTGTTCAGCCGGAGTCAGAGCCGTCGTCCTCTCCGGCGGTGCCATCGTCATCGCCGTCACTGTCCTCCTTGTCGCTGTCGCTCGAGGAGGTGCTTTCATCGTCGGTCGAGCTCTCCGTGTAGCACCCTAAGCGAGCACCCAAGCGTCCGAAGACCTTGACGGAGACCAGTGTGGCATCCATTAACTTGAAATGGAGGACGTGCCCGGCCGCCAAGCTATGGGCACGAGCAAAAGTCTTCCAACCATGCCGGAGAAGCATGACATGAGGAGCGGGGAACTCTACATCCGCCTGCATGCTGCCATTACAACAACCTCTCATGTGCAGCCTCAACCCCGGCGGCTGCTCGATCTCCATGACCCTTGCGAATGGAGTAGGAAGCAGAAGGCGGCTGCGCGGGGGTCCTCGCAGCTTGACGATGAACTCCAGTGGCTGGTTCCTGACGTGGCCTTCATTAGGATCTTGAGCAGTAGGAGGAGGTGCGATCAAAGCCCCACCTCGTCCTCCTCGGCCCTGAGCGCCGCGGCGACCACGACCTCGTCCTCTCCCGCATCCCCTCGCGGCGGGCTCCGATTCCGCGTCCCCAAGGGGAGGAGGGAGGCACTGTCGAGCAGAAGCCCTCGTCGCCACTACTGGAGTATCGCTGCACCCTCTTCCCCTCACCATGATGAAGGAGCAATGTCAGAAGAAAGAAGGAGGAGATGGGTGTGAGCCAGCACCTCGCCCGCGTCCCCTTTTATAGGCAAACAGGGCCGGGGGCTGGCTCCTCACTCAGGGGAGGCAACCGCCCCTCTTTGCCAATCCGGCTCCCCCGCACCATCAGTAGCCTGTGGAATCAAGGCCGACCCCCTGCGCCAATCCATGGCGCCTGGCTTTCTGCCATGGCACTCATTTCCGCGCTCCCCGCGTCAGCCACCAACCCTGTGCAATGCATGCAGCATACGTCGCGGAAACGCCAGAAGCGAAGAAGCTAGTGGAATGGCAGTTACCACCCCGTGAATGTGGGACGTGGGTAGCCCATGGATCGTGGCTCGCAGCTCCCTCATAACGTCTTGCACGACGCGTTGAAAAAACGGAAACTGACTCAAGCACACGTTAATGAAGAAGCAAAGAAGATCTCGAAGGGTGAGCTACCACAACCCCCTCACCTGTGTACTAGACATGGCCTACCCCGATGATGCTCAGTTGCGCATTCAGGCCAGGCCCGGGGGCTCCTGTTGGTGCAACAAATCCCAGGCGTGTGTTGCCCGGACTATACACAGGCTCAAGAGCAAGGTTGCAACATCCAAGATGAGACCAAGCTGAAGAGATAGCTCTTTGAGAAATAAAAGGGCAGATCAAGAAGACCAAGACCAACCTAGTGAGCAAGATATCACTAAGGAGAAATCTCCCTTGCCGGGCAGGCGAGCCTGGCGGGGTCGAGGTTACCCCAAAAGACAAGTCTTAAGACTCCCCCGGCAGGCTTGCCGGGGACGTCGAGGCTGGACTTCCCCGCCAAAGCTCCACCGCTCCACGTCACAGTGATGCAAGTCATCTATCAGTGCGGTGTCGAGCCCCCAAGTGGTTAAGTGGCAGCCATTTAGCGCGTGGCAGCCGTTTGGAGAGAAGATTACCCCTGTGTGACACCCGTCCGGACGCTTGTCGCACAGGCAGACAGGAGATGACCAAGACGGTGCAGCAAGGCTTGCCGGGCCGCATCTACGACGTGACGTTAAGCGGTGCATTTAATGCACTTTGTCCTAACTGCCAGAGTTAGGTATGATAGCACTGTGGCTATCTAATCGCTGGATAATGACCGTTTTGCCATTGTGGTAACCCCTTGACCTATAAAAGGAGGGCCGTGGCTACCTAAGAAAGGATTCGGACCCCTGTACACTCATACGCGCGCAGCTGCTCTCATCCCAAGGCGACCTTGCCGGGCTAGAGCGCTACGTCTCCACCACGGTCCTCTCATCAATCCACCCAAGCAGGAGTAGGGTTTTACGCCTCGCGGCGGCCCGAACCTGGGTAAAAACTGCTCATGTCACCGTTGCCGTGCTGCTCTACGCTCTCCGCTGTTTGTGCAACGTGCTCTTCCCCCTTGCCGAACCACAAGGGGCCGATGGCCCCATAGGTGGCCATGTTATACCACGACAGAGTTCAGTGAACAGGAATTTCAGAAGGCTACCGTGGCAATATGCATTGATGGGGTCGCATCTTTGCACTCCTTGATGGATCGTATCCGCATTAGTATTTCCCCGATGAGGAGGGGATGATGCAGTGCAACTTCGGTAGATATTTCCCTCAATTATGAAACCAAGGTTATCGAACCAGTAGGAGAACCAAGCAACACTATGTAAACGGTACCTGCACACAAAGAACAAATACTTGCAACCCGACGCGTAAGAGGTGTTGTCAATCCCTCTCGGGTAAAAGATAGATTTGTTTGTATAATTTTGGATAAATAGATCTCGCAATAAAACAAAATAAAATAAATAAAGAAAAAGTGCAGCAAGGTATTTTTTGGTTTTTAGAATAATAGATCTGAAAACAAAAGCAAATAAAAATAGATCTCAAAGCAAATATGATAAAGAATAGAGCCGGGGGCCGTAGATTTCACTAGTGGCTTCTCTCGAGAAAAATAGCATACGACGGGTAAACAAATTACTGTTGGGCAATTGATAGAACTTCAAATAATTATGACAATATCCAGGCAATGATCATTATATAAGCATCATGTCCAAGATTAGTAGACCGACTCCTTCCTGCATCTACTACTATTACTCCACACATCGACCGCTATCCAGCATGCATCTATTGTATTAAGTTCATGGAAAAACAGAGTAATGCAATAAGAACGATGACATGATGTAGACAAGATCTATTCATGTAGGAATAGACCCCATCTTGTTATCCTTAATAGCAACAATCAATACGTGTCTTGCTGCCCCTTCTGTCACTGGGAAAGAACACCGCAAGACCGAACCCATCACAAAGCACCTCTTCCCATGGCAAGAAAAATTGATCTAGTCGGCCTAACTAAACCAAAGATTCAAAGAAGAAATACGAGGCTATAAGTAATCATGCATATAAGAGATCAAAGAAACTCAAATAACTTTCATGGATAAATAGATCTGATCATAAACTCAAAGTTCATCGGATCCCAACAAACACACCACAAAAAGAGTTACATCAAATAGATCTCCAAGAGACCATTGTATTGAGAATCAAAAAAGAGAGAGGAAGCCATCTAGCTACTAACTACGGACCCGTAGGTCTACAATGAACTACTCATGCATCATCGGAGAGGAACCAATGAGGATGATGAACCCCTCCGTGATGGTGTCTAGATTGGATCTGGTGGTTCTGGAACTTGCGACGGTTGGAATTGTGTTTCGTCGACTCCCCTAGGGTTTTTGGATTTTAGGGGTATTTATAGAGCAAAGAGGCGGTGCGGGAGGAGGCCGAGGTGGGCACAACCCACCTGGGCGCGCCTGGGCCCCCAGGCACGCCCAGGTGGGTTGTGCTCCCCTTAGGGCCCCCTCTGGTACTTCTTTGGCCCAATAGGTGTCTTCTGGTCCAGAAAAAATCTCCAAAAAGTTTCAGTGCGTTTGGACTCTGTTTGGTATTGATTTTCTGTGAAGTAAAAAACAAGCAAAAAACAACAACTGGCACTGGGCACTATGTCAATAGGTTAGTCCCAAAAAATGATATAAAGTTGCTATAAAATGATTGTAAAACATCCAAGAATGATAATATAATAGCTTGGAACAAGCAAAAGTTATAGATACATTGGAGACGTATCAGTCCTCTCACCACCAACTTAAGCAGTGGGCGCGTGAGGTCAATGGCGGCAGAGTCGGTGGCAAACGCTCGGGAGTCACTCAAATGGTCACGCACACCCATCATCTTTGACGTTGAGGACCATCCAGATTGCACCACTGCGGTTGGATGCTTGCCATTGTTGGTTTCACCAACGATCTGCATCCTCAAAGTCACGAAGATGCTGGTTGACGGCAGGGCAGGGTTGAATTTAATTTCTCCCGATGTGATTAAGAAACTTCAAATTCCTAATGAGGACCTCAAGAGGACTGGCACATTCCATGGGATCAACCAAGGAAGAAGCCAACCTAAGGGAAAGATTACATTGCGTGTAACATTTGGCGGGGAACTAAACTACAGGACTGAGAAAGTTGTGTTTGATGTTGTCAAGCTTCCCCTGCCATTCAACGGAATCCTTGGTCATCCAGCTTTGGCCAAGTTCATGGCGGCGTCCCATTACGCGTATAACACCTTGAAGATGCCGGGGCCTATAGGAGTCATTTCCATCCCGTCGGATAAGAAGGATGCAGTTATATGCGTCGATAAGATGTCCAGAGATGCGGTAGCTGCAGAGGCCATTGAGGCCTCGGCTCCTGCCAAGGAAGGGAAGAAGGGTAAGAGAGCTGGTAAGGACACTGACAAGGACCCTGGGAAGCGCGCCTCTTCAGAGTGCGCTGCGCCCGGTAGCGACTTGCCGGAATGTTCGGCTAGTAAGAAACCCAAGGCTGCTCCCCCTGCAACGAAGAAGGTTCTGGCGAGGCAGGATGGCACCGATGGTACCTTCACCATTAGTGCCAACCTTGATTACAAATAGGGAAGCGCGCTCGTTGCCTTCCTGCGAGCGAACGTCGATGTGTTTGCATGGAAACCATCTGACATCCCCGGTGTTCCCAGGGAGGTAATCGAGCACCACCTTGCTGTCTTCCCTCATGCCTGTCCCGTCAAGCAGAAGGTCAGAAAGCAAGCTTTAGAGCGGCATCGATTCATCGCCAAAGAGATTAAGAAACTTGAAGCAGCAGGTTTGTTTATGGGAGTGTTGCACCCAACTTGGTTATCAAATCCAGTGGTGGTGCACAAGGCAAATGGGAAATGGAGGCTTTGTATTGACTTCACAGATTTGAACAAAGCATGTCCAAAGGATCCTTTCCCCTTGCCGCGCATCGATCAGATCATCGATTCCACTTCAGGATGTGATTTGCTCTCTTTCCTTGATGCATACTCCGGTGACCACCAGACCTTCATGGCCAAAGAAGACGAAGAGAAAATTGTGTTTATAACCCCAGGTGGCATGTACTGCTATGTACGTATGCCTTTCGGGCTAAAAAGCGCTGGTTCCACGTTCGCGAGGGCTATGCAAATTGGTTTTGAACCTCAACTACACCGAACGTCGAAGCCTACATGGATGATATAGTGGTCAAGACCAGAGACAAAATCCACACTTATCAAGGATTTGGAAGAAACCTTTGCAAACCTACGAAAGATTAACTTGAAGCTCAACCCCGAGAAATGCGTGTTTAGCATTCCGTCCGACAAGCTCCTTGGATTTCTTGTGTCTCAGCGAGGGATATAAGCCAACCTGACAAGATCAAAGCAATAGAGCAGATCCAAGCCCCGAAGACCGTCAAGGATGTGATGCATCTAGTTGGCTGCGTTGCTACACTGAGCATGTTCATTTTGAAATCCGCTGAGGCGCCTTGTCATTCTTCAAAATATTGAAGAAGGTAGGACCAATGAAATGGACCCCAGAGGCAGAGGCTGCATTGCGGGATTTAAAAACATACCTTTCTTCTGGACCAACCTTGGTCACGCCTAGACCACAGGAGCCGCTGTTGCTATACTTGGCTGCAATGAATCAAGTGGTTAGTGCTGCGTTGGTGGCGCAGAGGGAAGTGGTTAGTGAAGAAGCCGAAGCAGCAGAGTCGCCCATTGATGAACCAAAACTATCCCCGACAGGGCCTGGCATTGACAAGGAAGGGGGAACGCAAGTAGATGCTAATGGCCAGAAGACGTTGGCAAGGAAGAATATGGTGCAGTGACCAGTCTACTTTGTCAGCTCCTCCTACAGGGGGCTAGATCGAGGTACTCTGGGGTGCAAAAGTTGATTTTTGGCCTTCTCATGGCCTCAAGGAAACTGCGCCACTACTTCCAAGCTCACGAGATCACAGTTGTCACTCGACTCCCACTACAGCGCATTCTAAGGAATCCCGAGGCTACCGGCAGGATAGTGGAATGGGTATTGGAACTGTCAAGTTTTGCTTTGAAGTTTGAAAGCACGGCAACTATCCAGAGCAGAGCACTGGCAGAATTCATCGCATAATGGATGCCAACGCCTGATGAAGAGGTACTGGAAATAGCTCTCCCCGGCAGAGAGACCCTCAAGGAGTGGATCATGTACTTTGACGGTGCTTTCTTGCTGCAAGGCGCTGGGGCTAGAGTGCTGCTTGTCACACCCACCGAAGAGCACCTCAAGTATGTCATCCAGATGCACTTCCCAAGGGAGGATGCTACAAACAACACGGTAGAATACGAGGGGCTCCTTGCCAGGCTCAGGATTGCAATAGAGTTGGGGATAAATAAATTAATCATTCATGGTGATTCTCAGCTCGTTGTGAAACAAGTGAATAAGGATTACCAGAGCCCACTGATGGAGGCATATGTTGAAGAAGTGAGAAAGTTGGAAGGGCACTTTGATGGGTTGCAAACGAAACACGTACTTCGTGCGGAGAACGGTGTTGCAGATCACCTATCCAAGTGCGCCGCTCAGAAGCTCCCTATGGAACCAGGAAATTTTGTGCTCCACCCGAGTCAACCATCAGTCTCTCCCTCATCGTTGGCCAGAAAGAGAAGAAAACTGAACACCAGCAGACATTTCCCGGCAGAGCTCCCTGAAGCCGCTGGTGAGAAAGCTGCCGGGGGTAACCTTATGTTGGCTGGTGAGCTGCATCCTCCAGCAGAACTCCAAGTCCTCGCCGTTGAGGTTAGCGCTCCCACAGCAGAGGAAATGCCTTTAGTCCTTGTCTTCAAGCCGCAGGCTCCGACATGGGCACAACACATAGTCCAATTCCTACAAACAGGAGAACTTCCCGATAACCCAGAGGAATCTAAAAAGGTGTCCCGACAATCGAGTATGTATCAGTGTGTGGATGACACTCTGTACAGAAAGAGGCCGAACAACGTGAAGTTGAAATGCATTAGCCGGGAAGATGGACTAGCGCTGTTGGCAGAGATACACGGAGGGGTGTCTGGCTCTCACCTAGGATCAAGAGGACGTGTCGGGAAAGCTTTCCGGCAAGGATTCTATTGGCCCACCGCCCTCCGGGATGGAACTGAGCTCATCACTAAGTGTGAAGCGTGTCAGTTCCACTTCAAGAACATTCATCAACCTACTCAAGCCCTTCAAACAATCCCTTTATCCTGGCCTTTCACGGTCTAGGGGCTCGACATCTTGGGCCCCTTTCCCTATGCTGCCTAATACGTCTCCAACGTATCTATAATTTTTCATTGTTCCATGCTATTGTATTATCCATCTTGGATGTTTTATATGCATTTATATGATTTTTGGGACTAACCTATTAACCTAGAGCCCAGTGCCAGTTTCTGTTTTTTCCTTGTTTTTGAGTTTCGTAGAAAAGGAATATCAAACGGAGTCCAATTGGCCTGAAAATTTACGGAGAATATTTTTAGAAAATATGAATAATACTGGAACGAAAAGATATCAGAGAGGAGTCCCGAGGCCACCACAAGGGTGGAGGGCGCGCCCCCGTCCTTGTCGTCGCCTCGTGGGCCCCCTTGACTTGTCCCCGACGCCAACACCTCTTATAAATCCCAAAAACCCCAAAACAAAACCTAGATCGGGAGTTCCACAGCCGCAAGCCTCTATAGCCACCAAAAACCAATTGGGACCCCGTTCCGGCACCCTGCCGGAGGGGGAAATCATCACCGGTGGCCATCTTCATCATCCCAGCGGTCTCCATGATGAGGAGGGATTTGTTCACCCTCGGGGCTGAGGGTATGTACCAGTAGCTATGTGTTTGATCTCTCTCTCTCTCTCTCTCGTGTTCTTGAAGGTTGCATAGTAGACATCAAGCTCTTTTCTGGCGCCGTTGCCGAGGAGGTTAGTGCTTGAAGGTATATCTTTAGATCTTGCAATCGAATCTTTTAGTTTCTTGTTTTATCAATAGTTTAGTTTATAAAAGAAAACTACAAAAAATGAAATTGAGGTTGCCTCATATGCTTCATCTTTTTAATGTCTTTCGTGAAAATGATGGAAAGGAAAATTGTGCTCAAGTGTTAGAACAAGAAGTCTATAAAATGTTTGGCACTAAATTTTTGAATGATGAGCATGATTGCAATCTTGTTAGTATGAATTCCTTGAATATCCATGATGCTAATGATATGCAAAGCTACAAGCTTGGGGATGCTATGTTTGATGAAGATGATATTTTTAGTCCCCCAAGTTTTGATGAGAATATTTATTATGATGCATGCCTCCTGTTTATGATGATTATATTGATGAAAGTTGGTTTGGAAGAGTGTCAACTTTAGGAAGTAGTGATCCCACTATTTTGGAGGGTGTTGAATCTTATTATAATGATAAAAGTGGATTTGGAGTGGTCATGACTTTATTTAGTAATGATTCCACTATTTCGGAAGAGGTATCAATTGACTATGATGAGAACAAAGTGGCTACTTATGATGATTATTGTGAGGATAATTATGTTATAAAAAGTAGTGATAATTATTGTCATAATTTTGAATATCCTTTTACTGAACATTACTCTTTTAATGTGGAAACAATTTATAGTATTCAAGTTTCATATGATGCTCCCACTACTATTCATGAGAAGAAATTTGCTTATGTGGAGAGTAATAAAATTTCTATGCTTGTGGCTCATGAAAAGAATGCTTTATGTGATAGTTACATTGTTGAATTCATTCATGATGCTACTGAAAATTATTATGAGGGAGGAATATATGCTTGTGGGAATTGCAATAATATCAAGTTTCCTCTCTATGTGCTTAAAATCTTGAAGTTTTGCTTGTTTTACCTTCCTATGCTAGTTGATTCTTGTTCCCATAAGTTGTTTGCTCACAAAATCCCTAGGCATAGGAAGTGGGTTAGACTTAAATGTGCTAGTCATATTCTTCATGATGCTTTCTTTGTGTTTCAATTCTTATGTTTTATGTGAGCATCATTGAAATCATCAGAGGTATGGAAATTTTTCTACAAAAGATTGATATACAAATTTTCTACGTTTTCATAAATTTTCATAATTTTTGGAGTTACAGAGGTATGGAAAGTTTCCAGATTACTACAGACTGTTCTGTTTTTGACAGATTCTGTTTTCATTGTGTTGTTTGCTTATTTTGATGAATCTATGGGTAGTATCGGAGGGTATGAACCATGGTGAAGTTGGAATACACTAGATATAACACCAATATGAATTTATAATGAGTTCACAATAGTACCTAAGTGGTGATTTATTTTTTATACTAACGGAGCTCATAAGATTTTCTGTTGAGTTTTGTGTTGTGAAGTTTTCAAGTTTTGGGTGAAGTTTCGATGGAATACGGAATAAGGAGTGGCAAGAGCCTAAGCTTGGGGATGCCCAAGGCACCCCAAGGTAATATTTAAGGAATACCCAAGCAACTAAGCTTGGGGATGCTCCGGATGGCATCCCCTCTTTCGTCTTTGTTCATCGGTAACCTTACTTGGAGCTATATTTTTATTCACCACATGATATGTGTTTCACTTGGAGCGTCATTTTTTTTTTGTTTATATTTGCTTGCTGTTTTAATAATATTCCAAGATCTGAAATTCTTAAATGTTAGAGATTCTTCACATAGTTACACAATTATTCGACTACTCATTGATCTTCACTTATATCTTTTGGAGTAGTTTGTCATTTGCTCTAGTGCTTCACTTATATCCTTTTAGAGCACGGCGGTGGTTTTATTTTGAAGAAATTGATGAACTCTCATGCTTCACTTATATTATTTTGAGAGTCTTAAACAGCATGGTAATTTGCTTAGGTTATGAATTTAGTCCTGATTTGATGGGCATCCAAGAGGGATATAATAAAAACTTTCATATAAAGTGCATTGAATACTAAGAGAAGTTTGATTCCTTATGATTGTTTTGAGATATAAAGATGGTGATATTAGAGTCATGCTAGTGATTAATTGTGGATTTGAGAAATACTTGTGTTAAGGTTTGTGATTCCCGTAGCATGCACGTATGGTGAACCGTTATGTAACGAAGTCGGAGCATGATTTATTTATTGATTGTCTTCCGTATGAGTGGCGGTCGGGGATGAGCGATGGTCTTTTCCTACCAATCTATCCCCCTAGGAGCATGCGTGTAGTACTTTGTTTCGATAGCTAATAGATTTTTGTAATAAGTATGTGATTTCTTTATGACTAATGTTGAGTCCATGGATTATACGCACTCTCACCCTTCCAGCATTGCTAGCCTCTCTAGTACCGCGCAGCTTTCGCCGGTACCATACACCCACCATATACCTTCCTCAAAACAGCCACCATACCTACCTATTATGGCATTTCCATAGCCATTCCGAGATATATTGCCATGCAACTTTCCACCGTTCCGTTTATTATGACACGCTTCATCATTGTCATATTTCTTTGCATGATCATGTAGTTGACATCGTATTTGTGGCAAAGCCACCATTCATAATTCTTTCATACATCTCACTCTTGATTCATTGCACATCCCGGTACACCACCGGAGGCATTCATATAGAGTCATATTTTGTTCTAAGAATCGAGTTGTAATTCTTGAGTTGTAAGTAAATAAAAGTGTGGTGATCATCATTATTAGAGCATTGTCCCAGTGAGGAAAGGATGATGGAGACTATGATTCCCCCACAAGTCGGGATTAGACTCCGGACGAAAAATAAAAATAAATAAAAAAGAGGCAAAAAATGAGAGAAGGCCCAAAAAAAATGAGAGAAAAGAGAGAAGGGGCAATGTTACTATCCTTTTACCACACTTGTGCTTCAAAGTAGCACCGTGACCTTCATGATAGAGAGTCTCCTATGTTGTCACTTTCATATACTAGTGGGAATTTTTCATTATAGAACTTGGCTTGTATATTCCAATGATGGGTTCCTCAAACTGCCCTAGGTCTTCGTGAGCAAGCGAGTTGGATGCACACCCACTTAGTTTCTTTTTGAGCTTTCATACACTTATAGCTCTAGTGCATCCGTTGCATGGCAATCTCTACTCACTCACATTGATATCTATTGACGGGCATCTCCATAGCCCGTTGATACGCCTAGTTGATGTGAGACTATCTCTTTCTTTTTGTCTTCTCCACAACCACCATATTCTATTCCACCTATAGTGCTATATCCATGGCTCACGCTCATGTATTGCGTGAAAGTTGAAAAGGTTTGAGAACACCAAAAGTATGAAACAATTGCTTGGCTTGTCATCGGGGTTGTGCATGATTTGAATATTTTGTGTGATGAAGATGGAGCATAGCCAGACTATATGATTTTGTAGGGATAAGCTTTCTTTGGCCATGTTATTTTGAGAAGACATAATTGCCTTGTTAGTATGCTTGAAGTATTATTGTTTTTATGTCAATATTAAACTTTTGTTTTGAATCTTATGGATCTGAACATTCATGCCACAATAGAGAAAATTACATGAATAAATATGTTAGGTAGCATTCCACATCAAAAGTTCTGTTTTTATCATTTACCTACTCGAGGACGAGCAGGAATTAAGCTTGGGATGCTTGATACGTCTCCAACGTATCTATAATTTTTGATTGTTCCATGCTATTATATTATCCATCTTGGATGTTTTATATGCATTTATATGCTATTTTATATGATTTTTGGGACTAACCTATTAACCTAGAGCCCAGTGCCAGTGCCAGTTTCTGTTTTTTCCTTGTTTTTGAGTTTCGCAGAAAAGGAATATCAAACAGAGTCCAATTGGCCTGAAAATTTACGGAGAATATTTTTGGAAAATATGAATAATACTAGAACAAAAAGATATCGGAGAGGAGTCCCGAGGCCACCACAAGGGTGGAGGGCGCGCCCCCCTAGGGCGCGCCCTCCGTCCTTGTCGTTGCCTCGTGGGCCCCCTTGACTTGTCCCCGACGCCAACACATCTTATAAATCCCAAAAACCCCAGAACAAAACCTAGATCGGGAGTTCCGCCGCCGCAAGCCTCTGTAGCCACCAAAAACCAATTGGGACCCTGTTCCGGCACCCTGCCGGAGGGGGAAATCATGACCGGTTGCCATCTTCATCATCCCGGCGGTCTCCATGACGAGGAGGGAGTAGTTCACCCTCGGGGCTGAGGGTATGTACCAGGAGCTATGTGTTTGATCTCTCTCTCTCTCTCTCGTGTTCTTGATTTGGCACGATCTTGATGTACCGCGAGCTTTGCTATTATAGTTGGATCTTATGATGTTTCTCCCCCTCTACCTTCTTGTAATGAATTGAGTTTTCCCTTTGAAGTTATCTTATCGGATTGAGTCTTTAAGGATTTGAGAACACTTGATGTATGTCTTGCATGTGTTTATCTGTGGTGACAATGGGATATTCACGTGATCCACTTGATGTATGTTTTGGTGATCAACTTGCGGGTTCTATGACCTTGTGAAGTTATGCATAGGGGTTGGCACATGTTTTCGTCTTGACTCTCTGGTAGAAACTTTGGGGCACTCTTTGAGTTTCTTTGTGTTGGTTTGAATAGATGAATCTGAGATTGTGTGATGCATATCGTATAATCAAACCCGTGGATACTTGTGGTGACATTGGAGTATCTAGGTGACATTAGGGTTTTGGTTGATGTGTGTCTTAAGGTGTTATTTTAGTACGAATTCTAGGGCTGTTTGTGACACTTATAGGAATAGCCCAATAGATCGATCAGAAAGAATAACTTTGAGGTGGTTTCATACCCTACAATAACTTTGAGGTAGTACTTGTGTATGAGAAACTTGCACGCGAGGAAACCTTGCCGTATCTACCATTCGCGCTCCTATCCTTGATTCGAGTCCAGTCAACAAGTTTGCTCATAGCTGCGTTTGTGGAGATTGGCAAGGGACCAGCCTTTAGTCGCGCTCCTAACCTGTTTTGGGGGCTCACTAAACGAGGTTTGATAGCAGCTGCGTTAAAGGCCGGCAAGAGGCTTTGCCGGAAACTTTGTTTACAAATGGGTATTGAGGGCTCGTCCTTCAATATGTCTAAGTACATGTACAAGTATCCGGCTAGCTCTTTTTTCAGAATCGCATGGATAAACAAGTACAAATCATACTAGTATCAACATGGATGAAGGATTACATAAATTTGATTTAAATTTGGCAAGTGCCTACATTTTCTGATCTAAAAAGATAAGTGCTCCGTAATGCCTTTCTTGTCCCTCTCCTCCTAGGAGTTACATTGAGAAGGAAAGAGGGCAAGAGCGCCTGGGCAGAAGCCCAGCCTGACCCCGTTAGGACCAATGGGATGCAGCCTAACAAGATTGGGAGGGCGCCTCCCCGGCAAGGAAGAAAAGGTCGGGGACAGAGGGAGCGGCTAGTCGATGCCCTGGTTACCCCCGCCAGGACCAGAGGGATGCGGCTCAGCTGGGACACCGGCAGGGAAGATGATGCCGGAGTCCACGAGCCTATCGGTGTCCAGCTGGAGGTGGCAGTGACGTCCAGACCTAGCACCCCCGGCAATCGCTCTACCGGGGTCCAACTGTAGATGATGGTGCTGCCGGCGCCTAGCAGACGATGATGGTGTGACCGGCGTTCAGCGGAGTCCGAGTCGTCGTCTTCATGCTTGACGATGGGGGGCTCGCTGTCGCTGTCCTCTCCATCAGTGTCCTCCTCATCATTGTCGCTCGAGGAGGAGCTTTCATCATCGCTCGAGCTTTCCGCATATCACTCAAGGCAAGCACCTGAGCGCCCGAAGACCTTGATGGAGAGCATATCAGACTCCACCAGCTTGAAGCGGAGGAGATGGCCTTCCGCCAAGTAATGGGCATGGGCGAAGGTTTATCAACCACGTCTAAGGAGCATGACGCGAGGTGCGGGGAACTCAACCTTCACCTACACGGTGCCATTGCAACAGCCACTCATGCACAGCCGCAGCCTGAGCGGCTGGTCGACCTCCATCACCCTAGCAAAGGGACGAGGGAGCAGCAGGCGGCTGCGGGGAGGAGCACGCAGCTTGACGATAAACTCCAACGCCGTGTCCCCCGTGTGGCCTTCTATCGGTGTTGGAGCAGTTGGCGGAGGAACGGCGGGTACGCCGCCCCGTCTACCTCGACCGCGGGAACTATGTCGGCCTCGACCGCACCCCGCAGCTCCACCTTGTCCGTTGGATTGAGCCTCTACAGCTGCAGTGGAGGCAGGAGCAGGGTGCCAAGAAGAAGCTCTCCTCGCTACCGTCAGAACACGAGCTCGGCCACTTCGCCTTGTCATGGTGGAAACAAAACCGAATAAGAAGAAGGAAGAGATGGTGGATGAGCATCGCCACCCTCTCACGCTTCCTTTTTATAGCGAAGTAAAGAGGGAGATTGGCTCTCCACTACTCTAGGGCAACCGCCTCGCTCCTCCAATCCATCCTTCTGCATCCCTGATGGCGTCCTAGTTCATCGGCCGCCCCACTACGCCAATCCGAGGAGCTGTGTATTCAGCCAAGGCACACGTTCCCGTACCCTGTGCATCCACCACCAACCCCGCGCAATGCATGCAGAGCGCGTGGCGAAAACGGGAGGCGTAGTGGGTGAACTAAAGCTAAAATGGCAGTTACCCCGGTTCACGCATGGGCACCCCTAGTTTACAACACGAACAACGCACGCTGTCTGAGTGTTGAAGATTCCATGGGAAACCTGGGGGCTGACTCAAGTCCAGATTAATGAAGAAGCAAAAAAGATCTCAAAGAACGCGATACCAACCCCCGGCAAGGCCAACGCGAATGCCTGTGCATTCGATGGGCCTACCCCAACATTGCCTGGCAGCACGTATGGGCCAGGCCCGGGGGCTCCTGTCGGTGCAACAAACATTCGTGTTTGCCGCCCAGACTCGAGCACAGGCGCACGATGGATCATACATCAAGTGTCAAGGCTTGACTCAGGATAAGCCAGAGAAACCGCTCTTCGTGAGATAAAGGAGCGCATCAAGAAGGCCAACCCAACTAGAGAAGCCCTCAGGAAGATCTCCCCTGCCGGGCAGGTGAGTCTGGCAGGGTCAAGACTGCGCCTGGGGACGAGGCCAAGCCGCCCCGGCAGGGTCTCCGGGGCTGCCAAGGCCAAAGCAAGATTCCAAGACAAGAACCCGGCACGCTCCGCGCCGGCAGGCATCCGCCAGAACACCACCGCTCCACCTCATCCACACCAGTCACTAATTAGTGCGGTGTCAAGCTCTCGAGCGGCTAGGTGGATCCTATCGGGCATGTGGCAACCTACGAGAGAAGAGATTACCTTTAATGACACCCATCCCAGAGGCGTGTCATGCATATAAGAGGTGGTTAGGCAAGCGGTGGAGAAACCTTGCCGGGGCTACCTCTCCATATGACACCTAGCAGTGCATTTAATGCACTTTGTATTAACTGCCAGAGTTAGGTATGATAGCATTGTTAGCTATCTATCATACTATAATGACTATTTTGCCACTGTGGTCGCCCCTTAAGCTATAAAAGGAGGCCCGAGGCAACCTAGCAAAGGGTTTGAACTTTTGATCCCTCAACACTTGTACGCGCGTAGCTGCTCTCCCAGAGGCATCCTTGCCGGGCTTGAGCGCTCCATGTCTTTGTGTTCCTCCAAATCAAACCACCAGAGCAGGAGTAGGGTTTTATGCTGCCAAGCGGCCCGAACCTGGGTAAAAGAGAGTTGTCCCTTGCTGCGCTGCCCTGCTGCCTCTACTCTTTGTGCAATGTGATCATCACCCGTCGAACCACAAAGGGGCAACCCTGCCCCATAGGTGATCGTGCTCATCCATGACAGGAGGGCCACAGGATGCCTGGCACCGGCCGGGGCGGACGGCGGCCTCAAGTGGAGGTGGGCATGGCGCTACGGGTCACCGGAGAAGGAGGGGAAGGGCGGGGATGCTCTAGGGAGCTCGTGGGGTTTCTCTTGTCCTGGAGAGAAGGAGGGAGGGGCTCGGCATTACCCGAATTTAGGCCGAAGGGGGTGGCGGCCATGGTGGCCATTGGAGGGCAGGGGGACTACGACGATGGGTATAGGGGTCCGGGAGGTTTCTAGCCGAGTGGTGAGGAGGATGGATAGCTCGGGAGACCTCGGGTAGGGCTTATATAGCCAGGGCAAGGTCGCGGCCGTGGCGAGGCATGTGCCACATGCTGGATCTCTGAGAACGCGCGTAGGGGAGGAGAGCGGATGCCTAGAGCGTTCACGGAGGAGCAGAGGGACTTGGGCGTGCTCGAGAAGGCTCGAGGAGGCTTGGGGGTGAAGCCTTTAGTGGAGCAGACGCGGCCTGCTCCCGGACGCAGCCGCCGTGGCGCGTCGGGTAAGAAAGAGGAGGGGAAGAGGACTGGTGAGCAAGCGTGTGGCTACTGGGAAGCTCCTGGACATGATGAGGTGTCGAGGGAGCAAGGCATGATCAGTGGCCGAGGGCCCCAAGATACAGGGTGCGACGAGTGGCATGCCAGATGCATGGTCACTGTGTGAATAGGTTCACGCGGTGCATTTTGACATGGAAAAAGATGTCTATCGCGTGGACCCTACTTGCTAGAGACCCACTATGAGCTTGGTTCGATAAACGACACTTTGTGCTGAGTGGTAGCATCAACTGTAGCTCCTGGCAGTAAAGTGTTTGTGATGAACTGGGGAGAGGGTCTGAGATTAGGCTGGGGTTGATCACTCCCTAAGGTGACCACTGTGGCAAGGTTTCAGCTCAAATATAGGGGTTCTAGGTAGCACTTGCTTTGCAATGTGCCCCATTGGACAGAAATGAGAAAATTGAAGCTGTGCTCACATAGATGATTGGATTGAGCTGAAATTTTGTGGAGGATGATCATTTGGACATATGAAGGCACTGTAAAAATTTCATACCATTTGGACATACCAAAATGGTACTTCCTTCACAATGGTCCTCTCTGGATAGAAACTTTGAAAAATTCTAGAGAATTAATGCCAAGATGAAATAAGCCCAAATTTGGTGGAGGGAGGTTATATAGGTAGGAGAAGGTCTTGGTAATTTTTCAGCAATTATGGAGCAATATAAAATATTGTTGCTTCACAAACTGAAAAAATGACCAGAAGCAAAGAATGGATGGTGTGCTCACCATGAGCATGGAATCTTGAAATTTTTTAAATATCCAAGGTCCATATAGTCCAAAGGAATTTTGAAAATTTTGGGAGAATTTATGGCAAGGCATAAATGTAGGTTGCTTCACAACCTAGGGCAAACAGAGTTATTCCTCTAATAGAAAAAGGAATATTCCCAATAAATAAAAATTGGGGTTGTCTAAGATGGAAATGAAATGACCTTGGGAAAGATTTGAGAGTGAGAAACCACTTGGGAGAGGGAGAAGAGTTGATTTTCCTAAGTTTTAGGACCACAAAGCCACCGAAAAGCAATTCCAAATAAAAATTCAAAGAAATCCAAAAGATAAAGAAAAGGCCAAAAATCGGGGTGTGACAACTCTACCCCCCTTACGAAAAATCTCGTCCTCGAGATTTGGTTGCTCAGGGAACAAGTATGAATATGACTTAAGGAAACCGTTTCCAACTCGGGTATCCGTTTCCTTTATAAATTGTTCCCACTGAATTTCACACGATCTGAATGACTTGCTCTGGGGTGGTTTGCTTCACCTTATCTACATTCTGACAGACCTTTCCTCATATATTCATCCTTATGTTGGCTCCAATTCTATTATGCATGTTTGCTGGCTTGGCTGATACATTATCATGACTGGCAGAGGTCATCTTTCCATAAGTCTGGGAGTGATTTCCAATTGTCGTGTCATTCTTATATCCAGCACTGATAATATTCAAAGGAGTTGTGAACAAATGCCTTGGTGGACACGAAACCTCTTACTCCTTGCATCGAGTTACTCGCATAAATGCATGTCCTCCGGGTTCAAAACAATGTCCGGAATCTTAACTGTTCTCTTGGCGGAATCTGACTACCTATAGGGAGTTCTCCATCATCTTGGCTGGCTCCACTGTCTTGAGTATCAAATCCGTACCAAATATTCGACTGCCGCTTGTCGTGGCTAGAATAACCGAGTACGGTCTTATAACAATAGCATGTCGAGACTTGACAGATGGTTGTTCTGGCGGAAGAATCTTGTTCACGGCTCCGGGGACCCAAAGATTCGAACACTGGGTTGCACTCGTTCCTACTGCCCCATCTTTCCCTGCAGCTAAACCACGGCGAGGCTACAGCAAGAGCGAGCTAGCGGGAGCGGACAGGTGACACAACGGTTACCTAGGTTCGGGCCACCTGGCGGTGTAAAACCCTACTCCTGCTTGGTTGTGATTGCTCTGGCGAGAGAAAGAGAATACAAGGGTCCTCCCCTCTACAGTAGCTCCCTGCCCTCCTTTTATATCTGCCTTTGTCCTCTTCCCCCGAAAACATTGGCGGGAAGGGTTGCCACACAATGACAAGTTTGAAGGGGGACAGGGGCGCAGTCTATCCTAACAAAAGGTGGTCTTCGCCTGCAAAGTCACCCTCCATGACGTGCCGGTGGGCTCGCGGATGACCTCCGCCCTGTGCACCCATCATCTTGGTCTTCTTTCACCGATCGGGCAACCTTTGGGGGTTGCTTTGGGAGCTGGACTGCTGGTCCTGCTCCCTTAGCACAAAAGGTGAAATCTTCTTCATCCGCGCCTTCTAGCATGGGCTCTGCCGCCATTCGTTGCCACACACGTCACCCACGTGTTGGGCATGAGATCGTGCGACCGAGCCAAGCAACGCCTGCCTCGTGTGCCTCAGGGAGGGTGCCTCAGGAGCCAACCTCGGGAGGCCGCCTCGCGAGACGACCTCGTGAGGCTCTCGATGAAGCCGCTAAGTACCGCTTGCTTGCCCACTACCTGTAGAGGGGGCCTCATGAGGGGTCTTACTCATGGTGCCCGCTAGTGGGCCACTCGCCGGGCCCTCGCCATGCGCCGCATCTTGGGCCGAAGGCAGATGGGCCTGGGTACCCTGGGTCCCACGGGCCCGACAGTAGCCCCCGGGCCTGCGGCGCGCGTGTTCTCGCCTATTAGGGGGCGAAATGGCGCGGGCCCTAACCGCCTGCGGGCCAGGTGCGATGCGTGGCGCATGATGGAATGGGGGACGCCCCCACTTCTCCCACGACACCTCAGCGACCGCCCGGGCTGACATAAAAGCCTACCTGCGTGTGGCGCGAGGCTATCATTGCCTTCCCTGCACGCATCCGTCTTCCTGTGACTGTCAAAGGTGAAGAGGTGCGGACCGCGCCTCCCTCGAGCGCTATAAAGACGAGGGGGAAGGACTTCCCCGCCCATCTTCTTCCTCCAACTCCTCCTTCCTACTCCACGATCCAAGCAGACCTTCATGGCGATGGTGAGGGGAAGAGGCCACGCCTGCAAACCCGCCGCAGCGCCCGAGGCACCGCGCCGGGGTCGTGGGCGCTCTCCGGCAACTGCTGGCACTGGCCCCAGTGGCTATGGAAGGGGCGCCGCTCGTGGGCGCGGGCGCGGAGGGCACGACACCCGCGGCCGAGGTGGCTGAGGTGGTACGGCCGCCCTGCCTCCCCAGGCGGGAAGCCACTCGGCCGAGGCGGCCGTGAATTCATCGTGAACATGCACCGCCATCCCTACACCTGGCTCCGGCTTCCAGATTCCTTCGCGGAGGCGATGGCGGACCACACACTATTGGGCCTGTGGGTTCACTGATACGTCTCCAACGTATCTATAATTTATGAAGTTTTCATGCTGTTATACTATCATTCTTGGATGTTTTACAATCATTTTGTAGCAACTTTATATCATGTTTTGGGACTAACCTATTGACATAGTGCCCAGTGCCAGTTGCTGTTTTTTGCTTGTTTTTTACATCGCAGAAAATCAATACCAAATGGAGTCCAAACGTAGCGAAACTTTTTGGAGATTTTTTCTGGACCAGAAGACACCCGGTGGGCCAAAGAAGTACTAGAGGGGAGCTCCAAGGGGAGCACAACCCACCAGGGCGCGCCTGGGGGCCCAGGTGCGCCCAGGTGGATTGTGCCCACCTCGGTGGCCTCCCGCACCACTCTTCGCCCTATAAATTGCCAAATATTCAAAAAACCCCGAAGATAACCCTAGATCAGAAGTTCCGCCGCTGCAAGCCTCTGTAGCCACAAAAAACCAATCTAGACCCTGTTCCGGCACCCTGCCAGAGGGAGAAATCATCACCGGTGGCCATGTTCATCATCCCGGCGGCCACCATGATGAGGAGGGAGTAGTCCACCCTCGGGGCTGAGGGTTTGTACCAGTAGCTATGTGTTTAATCTCTCTCTCTCGTGTTCTTGAGATGTCACGATCTTGATGCATCGCGGGCTTTGTTAATATAGTCGGATCATATGGTGTTTTCCCCTCTCTATCTTGTTGTGAATTGAGTTTTCCCTTTGAGATTTCGTTTTATCGGATTGAATACTTTTATGGATTTGAGAACACTTGATGTATGTCTTGCTATGAATACCCGTGGTGACAATGGGGTATCATATTGATTCACTTGATACATGTTTTGGCACTCAACTCGCGGATTCCCGAGGTGACATTAGGGTAATATTTCATAGGGGTTGATGCACGTTCTTGTCTTTGTTTCTCCGGTAGAAATCTTGGGGCACTCTTTGAGGTTCTTTGTGTTGGATTGAGTATTATGAATCTGAAATTGTTTGATGCATATCGTATAATCAACTCACGGATACTCGCGGTGACATTGGAGTATCTAGCTGACATTAGAGTTGGTTGATGTGTATCATATGGTGTTATTTTAGTACGAACTCTTGGTTAGATTGATCGGAAAGAATAGCTTGGTGTTATTTTAGTACAAACTCTAGGATAGATTGATCGGAAATAATAGCTTTGAGGTGGTTTTCGTACCCTATAAACAATTTCTTCTTATGTTCTCCGCTAGATAAGAACTTTGGAGTGATTGTTCATCGCACTTTGAGGGATGGTTATATGATCCAATTATATTAGCATTGTTGAGAGATTGCACTTGCGAAAGTACGGACCCTAGGCCTCATTTTCAAGCATTGCAATACCATTTGTGCTCCGTTTTACCAATTGCTACCTTGCTTTTTTTATTTTCAGATTACAAAAATATATTTCTACCATCTATATTACACTCTTATCACCATCTCTTCGCCGAACTAGTGCACCTATACAATTTGCCATTGTATTGGGTGTGTTGGGGACACAAGAGACTTTTTATTATTTGGTTGCAGGGTTGTTTGAGAGAGACCATCTTCATCGTAAGCCTCCCACGGATTGATAAACCTTAGGTCATCCACTTGAGGGAAATTTGCTACTGTCCTACAAAACTCTGCGCTTGGAGGCCCAACACGAGTCTACAAGAACAAGTTGTGTAGTAGACACCAAGCTCTTTTCTGGTGCCGTTGCTGGGGAGGTGAGTGCATGAAGGTATATCTTTAGATCTTGCAATTGATTTTTTTGTTTCTTGTTTTATCACTAGTTTGGTTTATAAAAGAAAACTAAAAAAAATGGAATTGAGGTTGCATCATATTATTCATCTTTATAATGTCTTTCGTGAAAATGATGGAAAGGAAAATTGTGCTCAATTGATAGAAGAAGAATTCAATAGAATGTTTGACATAAAATCTTTGAATGATGAGCATGATTGCAATGTTGTTGGTATGAACTCTTTGAATATCCATGATGCTAACGATATGCAAAGCCATAAGCTTGGGGATGCTATGTTTGATGAAGATGATATTTTTAGCCCCCCAAGTTTTGTTGAGAAAATTTATTATGATGAAAGCATGCCTCCTATTTATGATGATTATATTGATGAAAGTGGATTTGGAGAGGTCATGACTTTATTTAATGATGAATCCACTATTTTGGAAGAGGCTTCAATTGATTATGAGAACAAAGTTACTATCTATGATGATTATGGTGATGACATGTATGCTATAAAGAATTATGATAACCATGAAACTTGTCATCATGATTTTAATTTTGTTGAGTTGCTCCCACCACTATTCATGAGAATAAATTTGCATATGTGGAGAGTAGTAAAAAAATTATGCATGTGGCTCATGAAAAGAATGCTTTATGTGATAGCTATATTGTTGAATTCATTCATGATGCTACTGAAAATTATTATGGGAGGGGAAGATATGCTCATATATATTTCAACAACATCAAGTTTCCTCTCTTTATGTTGAAAATTTTGAAGTTGTACTTGTTTTACCTTCCCATGCTAGTTGATTCTTGCTCCCATAATTTGTTTTCTCACAAAACCCCTATGTATAGGAAGTGGGTTAGACTTAAATGTGCTAGTCATATGCTTCATGATGCTATCTTTGTGTTTCAATTCTTATCTTTTACGTGAGCATCATTGAAATCATCATGCCTAGCTAAAAGGCATGAAAGAAAAGCGCTTGTTGGGAGACAACCCAACACTTTTACCTACTATTTTTGTGTGTTCATATGATTAGGCTACTGTAGTAATCATGTTTTATAACTTTTATTTCAATAAAGTGCCAAGTAAAGCCTTTGGGATGGTGTGGATGATAGTTGACTTGATTCTGTGCAAAAACAGAAACTTTTGCGCCCAGTAACAGAATTATTTAAATTCACTGGAGCGTCTAAAAACTCTGAATGTTTTACAGATGATGGGTATACAAATTTCCTACGTTTTTCGAAATTTTCAGAATTTTTGGAGTTAACGAAGTATGACCTTAATTCAGATCTTTACGTACTGTTCTGTTTTTGACAGATTCTGTTTTCAATGCATAGTTTGCTTGTTTTATGGTTCCTATGGCTTATATTTCTTAATATAAATTGTGGAAATTTTAGATTACAGTAGTCATTATGTGGAAACAATTATGAATCTTATCTTGACAGTACCAAAGTGAATGATTTGTCTTTATCATACTAACCCATCTCACGAAGTTCCGTTAAGTTTTGTGTGATTGAAGTTTTCAAGTTTTGGGGTGAGATATCGATATGAGGAGAATAAGGAGTGACAAGACCCTAAGCTTTGGGATGCCCAAGGCACCCCAAGGTAATATTCAAGGAAGATCCAAGCAACAAAGCTTGGGGATGCCCCGGAAGGCATCCCCTCTTTCGTCTTAAACATTATCGGTAACCTCACTTGGAGCTATATTTTCATTCGTCACATGATATGTGTTTTGCTTGGAGCATCATTTTATTTTATTAGTAATTGCTTGCTGTTATTTATAATAATGTTTTTCATCTTTTATTTCAATAAAAGTGGTAAGGATAGCTTTCACCATGCTTATTTTGCAAGTATATGAGTTGCTGTTTCAAAACAGAAAGTTTGTCGCTGTTGCAAAAATTCCCGAGAAAAGTCAGAATGCGATAATATGTTGAATTTTTTTGCACAATAAGCTATGATAAATTTTCTACAGTTTGGTAAATTTTTAGAATTTTTTGAGTTAGGGAAGTATGAAGAATATTGCACTCTTTACAGACTGTCCTGTTTTGGCAGATTGCTGTTATGTTTGCATTGTTTGCATATGTTTGCATGTTTAATGATTCTATTTGAGGATAGGACTATGAAATATGTAGAGGCATTTGGTATGCAATGTCAAATAATAATTTTAGTGATTTGCTACAGTAGATAATGATAAGGTTATGCATTGATTTATACTAACGTATCTCATGAGTTCTTATTGAGTTTTGTGTGGATGAAGTTTTTAAGATTTAGGGAAACCGTGATATAAAAGGAATTAAGGCGACACAAAAGCTGAAGCTTGGGGATGGCCAAGGCATCCCAAGATAATATTTCAAGAAGTCTCAAGCATCTAAGCTTGGGGTTGCCCCGGTAGGCATCCCACCTTTCTTCATCAGCAATTATCGGTTAGCCTCGGTTGAGCCTAAGTTTTAGCTTCTTCACATGATATGTGCTATTCTTAGAATTTCATTTTATTTTGTTTTTTCTTGCTGTTTTAATGAAATACTTAGATCCAAAACTTTTAAACAAGAGAGAGTCCTCACATAGCTTCCCATTTACTTAACTACTCGCTTGATCTTCACTTATATCTTTTTGGAGTAGTTTGTCTTTTGCTCTCGTGCTTCACTTAAATTTATTTGAGAGCTTGTTAGTAGCAATGGTAATATATAAATTTAGTCCCAAAGTGATAGATATTCAAGAGGGATATAATAATAACTTGCATGTAGATCATTGGATATGATAAGTTTGATTCCTTGCAATAGTTTTGCGATATGGAGGTAATAATATGTGAGTCATGTTGGTGAGTAATTATGCTTTAGTAAGAATATTGGTGTTAAGGTTTGTGATTCCCTATGCAAGCACGAAATTCAATAGTTATGCAATGAAATTACATCCTACTTGTGGTGCATTATTCGGTGTTAGTTATGCTCAATGCTCGTTTATGTGAATTTTCGTTTCTTGGTTGGTTGCTTCTCAATCTATTTGCTAGCCTCCATTTGTACTAAGTGGGAATGCTACTTGTGCATCCAAAATCCCTAAACCCAGTTTTGCCACATGAGTCCACCATACCTACCTATATGCGGTATTCCCGTGCCGTTCTAAGCAAATTTGTATGTGCCATCTCTAATTTTAAAAATAAATTTCCTTTTTGTGTGCTCGTACCGCTCATGAAGCGCCAGGGGGTGGCCAATATTTTTCATGCTAGATGTGTTATTCTCAAGATGAGTGTTTATTCACTTGTCATTGCATGAGAGTACGACAAAGGTATTAGGGATGCCCAGTCCCGAAATGAAAAAGAAATTTACTTTATGTTGTCAAATAATAAATTCCTTGGAAAGTGTTGGTATGGAGGGCACCCGTGGATACGGCTAGCCATGGATTGTGAAAGAATGGTGGAAAAAGGAATAAACTTTATTTTTTGTTTGGGAACCGCCTATGATATATCTAGCATGGAAAGTGTTGGGAATAACTCAGCGTTTTCGTTGACGGGAAAGGTATGCCTCCCAAAATCTTCTATCTCTCAATTTAATCTTCGTGGAGACGGCTGAGGGTTTTTTCCAGTAGCTATGTGTTTAATTTCTCTCTCTCGTGGTCTTGAGATGTCATGATCTTGATGTATCACGGGCTTTGTTAATATAGTCAGATCATATGGTGTTTCCCCTCTCTATCTTGTTGTGAATTGAGTTTTCCCTTTGAGATTTTGTTTTATCGGATTGAATACTTTTATGGATTTGAGAACACTTGATGTATGTCTTGCGATGAATACCCATGGTGACAATGGGGTATCATATTGATTCACTTGATATATGTTTTGGCACTCAACTCGCGGATCCCCGAGGTGACATTGGGGTAATCTATGCATAGGTGCTGATGCATGTTCTTGTCTTTGTTTCTCCGGTAGAAATCTTGGGGCACTCTTTGAGGTTCTTTGTGTTGGATTGAGTATTATGAATCTGAAATTGTTTGATGCAGATCGTATAATCAACTCACGAATACTCGCGCTGACATTGGAGTATCTAGGTGACATTAGAGTTGGTTGATGTGTATCATATGCTGTTATTTTAGTACGAACTCTTGGTTAGATCGATCGGAAAGAATATCTTGGTGTTATTTTAGTACGAACTCTAGGATAGATTGATTGGAAAGAATAGCTTTGAGGTGGTTTCGTACCCTACAAACAATTTCTTCTTATGTTCTCCACTAGATAAGAACTTTGGAGTGATTCTTCATCGCACTTTGAGGGATGGTTATATGATCCAATTAGATTAGCATTGTTGAGAGATTGCACTAGCGAAAGTACGGACCCTAGGCCTCATTTTCAAGCATTGCAATACCGTTTGTGCTCCGTTTTACCAATTGCTACCTTGCAGTTTTTTTATTTTCATATTACAAAAATATATTTCTACCATCCATATTACACTCTTATCACCATCTCTTTGCCGAACTAGTGCACCTATACAATTTGCCATTGTATTGGGTGTGTTGGGGACACAAGAGACTTTTTATTATTTGGTTGCAGGGTTGTTTGAGAGAGAACATCTTCATCCTACGCCTCCCACGGATTGATAAACCTTAGGTCCTCCACTTGAGGGAAATTTGCTACTGTCCTACAAAACTCTGTGCTTGGATGCCCAACACGAGTCTACAAGAACAAGTTGTGTAGTAGACATCATGCACGCAAACGGCTACTGCAACGACCCCTCCTGGGTGGCGACGGAGTTCACCCCCACGGGCTTCACATTCTTGAGGCAGGGGTGGAAGTCGTTTGCCCTCGCTCGCGGCCTGAAATGGGGCCGCGTCCTCCAGTTCAAGTACGATGGGGCCGCCACGCTCTTTGTGAAGATCTTCAGGGTCACCGGCAGCCGTCTGAAGTGCTGCACGGAGAGCGAGGACGACAGCTACAGCGGCTCCTCCAGCGACAGCGACGCGGCCCCCTCTGGAGGGAGCGAGAGCGACAAGGGCTCCCCCGCGTCAAGAGTGAAGATGAAGACTCCGACTAGGGCGCAGTCGACATCCGAGCTGGAGCCTTGAGGATGGTCGCGCCCCGCCTTAGGCTACCTTCTTCATTTTCACCTTTTTCCTACATTGAATCGATGTAGGCCCCATGGGGGGTGTATGAAAATGGTGGTTCCCGCATTTTAATTCAATGCTTCTGTGGTTTGAAATATAAGTTCCCTTCTGAGGCCCCCTCGCGAGGCTTGCCCCATTTTTCCTTTGCTCACCTAAGTGCTGTACGTCGTTAGGACCCAGCCCTCGAGTGAGCCTCAGCCGTCACTAGTATGTCAAGTTGCGATGCTTGAACAAGGCCAGGAGGTGAAGGGCACCGAGAGCTAGTGAGGGCTCCTGAGATGCGACGCTCTGGGAGCCTCCCTTTGAAGTGTAAGCGGCTCACATGAAGGAAAAATGCCAGCACTCATGAGGTTGCCCTAAGGGGAGGCTCGAGAGATGATGAGGGTGGCTCGCGAGACATTTGGACTTGGCTTTTGCGGAGCGCAGAATCTGGTGGGCCGCCGCTGGCACGGCGTGTCTCGTGAGGCTCCAACTCACGAAATCTCCTGCTGAAATGGCCATCTTGGGTTGGCTGCCGAGGCAACTGCGCACAAAAAATCGCACACAGAAGGTTGCGTCATGAGGGGGCAGTGCATGCTCGTTGGCTCACTCATGAGCATTTTACGAGGAGATAAGACACCAAGGACCTTGGTGGGGGTGTCATGCACGGGAGCAGGCCCGCGAGCCAGAGCCCGGTTACTTGGGTTTTTCAGCATTGGTGGGACTGACTTGAGCATAGGCACCGTGTCCAGCCCCCGCTTCCGTGAGGCTCAAGAGGTAGGTCGCGAGCACGCGCGGCCCATGAGGCAAAAACACAACGAAACACACCATGAATGGGAAACCAAAGCTTTACTGAAGCAAGATCACAAATTTGATTACACAACAAAAAGAGATGCGGCTGCCGTGTCCGGGACGGATCATCTTGAGGTTGGTGCGGCCCATGGGGCACCCTCAGTTACACATCCAAAAGAAAAATAAGGGTTGTCATGTCTGGCATGGGTCAGTTTGAGGTTAGTGCAGCCCGTGGGGCACCCTCGGTTGATTGTTCCACAAGCGCGGAGCATGGGGCTTCCACAGGGATGTGGGTATGATCGTGGCTTGATCGTTCCGCCAGCGCGGAGCATGGGGCTTCCACTTGGGTGTGGGCGGGAGCTCTCGCGTGCCCGTCAGGAGAATGCATTGAGAGTCTCTGGGATGTGTATAGCCCCATTTCGTTCGTACGTGTGAGGGTCACGGGTAGAACTTGTGGAGGTGTTGGATGTTCCAGGCGTTAGGCACATGAACTCCATCCTCCGTCTCCAGCCGGGCGGCGCCTGGCCTGGAGACATGAGCAACACTGAAAGGGGCTTCCAACATGGGTTAGAGTTTGTGGAGTCCCTCTCTGGAGAGGATCCGACGTAGGACGAGGTCTCCGACCTCAAGAGTACGAGGGCAAATGTTGTGGCTGTGGTAGCGACGGAAAGCCTGCTTGTACCTTGCGGTGCGAAGAGCGGCCTGACAGCGGGCCTCCTCGAGGAGCAGCAGGTCGTCCTCCCGCGAGCCGTCCTAACGCGCCTCGTCGAAGGCAAGGACCCACAGGGAGGACCGCCTTAGCTCCGTAGACAAGGAAGAAAGGGGTCTCGCCAGTAGACTTAGTTGCTGTTGTGCGGATGGACCACAACACAGACTGCAGCTCGTCCAGCCAGCCTTTGCCGTAGGCTTCGAGCTTCTTCTTGAAGCTTCTTGTCTTGAGGCCCTTGAGGACCTCAGCGTTGGCACGCTCGGCCTGACCATTGCTTCGTGGGTGCGCCACAGAGGCGTAGCAAATATGTGTGCCGAGGTTGGCACAGTAGGGCCTGAAGAGGCCGCTCGTGAACTAGAAGCCATTGTCAGTGATGATGCGGTTGGGAACGCCAAATCGGCTCATGATGCCCTTGATGAACTTGACAGCCGACCCCGCCGGGATTGTATGCACGGGCTCAAACTCCGCCCACTTAGTGAATTTGTCGATGGCGACGTAAAGGTAGCGGTAGCCGCCAGCCGCGCAAGGGAAGGGCCCCGGGATGTCCAGCCCCAGACCACGAAGGGACGTGAGAGGGGAATTGTCTGGAGCCCCTACCCTGGCTGGTGGATCTGCTTGGCATGGAACTGACAGGCTTCGCAGGATTGGACCAGCTCGGTGGCATCGCAGAGCGCAGTGGGCCAATAGAAGCCGATTCGAACCATGGCGAGGGCCCAGCGAGTGGCCCACTAGCGGGCACCATGAGCAAGACCCTACGCTCGCAGTGTTATGCCAATGGCAGGTGGTGCAGCTGATGGCTTGAGGAGCCTTTCTTCGAAGATGCCAGGGCCCTGGGGCTCACGGCGAGACGATTGCTTGGCGATGTCGTCGGCCTCCTTGTTGACACTGCGCGGAATGTGCTGCAGCTCCAAGCCAAGAAAACGCTTCTCAAGCTTACGTACCTCTTCTAGGTAGGCTACCATGTGCTCGTCCTTGGGCTTGTATGTTTTGTTGGATAAGTTGATGAGGAGCTGAGAGTCGCCCTTGATAGTGAGGCGCTTGATGCTCAGGGCAGAGGCGGCCTTGAGGCTGGCGATGAGGCTCTCATACTCCGCGATGCTGTTGGAGACCTTTTCGTCGTGCCTGAAGTAGAGTTGGATGGTGTAATAGAGCTTGTCTCCGGTTGGTGAGGTGAGCACGATCCCAGCCCCCGCGCCCTGCCTGGAGAAGGCGCCGTCGAAGTGCATGGCCCAACCGCTAGGCGCCTCATTCCCAGGCAGGAGGGATCTGTTCTCGCGAGGCTCTTCCCCGTACGGGTCCGTCCATTCTGCCACGAAGTCGGCGACAACCGCTCCCTTGATGACCCTAGTGGTACAGAACTCTAGCTAGAAGGCCTGCAGCTTGATGTTCCATTCGGCGACTCAGCCGACAGTGTTGGGGCTGTGCAGGACTTGCTCCAAGGGGTACGAAGAGATGACCTTGATGTGGTGGCCTTGGAAGTAGTGGCGCAGCTTCCTGGAGGCGACGAGGAGCGCAAGGAGGAGCTTCTGCTGCATGGGGTAGTGCTCGTGCGCATCCCTCAGCACCGTGCTGACAAAGTATACGGGGTGCTCGACCAGGCACGTGGTTGTTGTGGTAGCTTGCTCTGCGGGTTGCCCATGAGGCTCGAGAAGCTCACAAGGCTCGGGGGGCTCACGAGGCTCGGAAGGCTCAGGAATCTCACGAGGCTTGGAAGGCTCAAGAAGCTCGTGAGGCTTGGAAAGCTCACGAGGCTGGGAAGGCTCCGAAAGCTCACGAGGCTTGGAAGGCTCAAGAAGCTCGCGAGGCTTGGAAAGCTCACGATGCTCGTAAGGCATCGCGAGGCTTGGAAAGCTTTTCCTTAGTGCTGACACGTTCCTCTTGTACCGCCACGAGCGTTGCGCTGGCCGTATGGGGGGTGGCCGCCGAGTAGAGGAGCAAGGGCCCACGGGGCGCGGCGCCACCATGATGGGCGGGCTCGTTGTACCTCTTGAGGTCTTCAAAGGCTGCATCCGCCCCAGGAATCCACTCGAAGGGACCGGACCTCTTCATGAGCTTGAAGAACGATAAGGCTCGCTCGCCGAACTTGGAGATGAAGCGCCCTTGGGAGGCCATACATCCTGCTAATCGCTGCATTTTCTTGAGGGTCCGGGGTGGGCGCATCCTCTCGATGGCCTTGATCTTTTCTGGATTGGCTTCAATTCCCCGGTGGGAGATGAGGAAGCCGAGGAGCTTTGATGACCCACAAGTATCGGGAATCAATCATAGTCCTTTCAATAAGTAAGAGTGTCGAACCCAACGAGGAGCTAAAGGAAATGACAAGCGGTTTTCAGCGAGGTAATTTCTGCAAGCACTGAAATTGTCGGTAACAGGTAGTTTGACAGCAAGATAATTTGTAACAAGTAACAATAGTAACAATAAGTGCAGCAAGGTAGCCCAATCCTTTTTGTAGTAAAGGATAGACCGGAACGGTCTTTGATAATAAGTAAAACGTTCTCGAGGACACACGGGAATTTCATCTAGTCACTTTCATCATGTTTGTTTGATTCGCGTTCGCTACTTTGATAATTTGATATGTACCGGTGCTTGGGTGTTGTTCTTACTTGAACAAGCCTCCCACTTATGATTAACCCCTCTCACAAGCATCTGCAACTACGAAAGAAGAAATAAGATAAAATCTAACCATAGCATTAAACATATGGATCCAACTCAGCCCCTTACAGAATAGCGCATAAACTAGGGTTTAAGCTTCTGTTACTCTAGCAACCCATCATCTAATAACTACTCCACAATGCATTCCCTTAGGCCCAAAGATGGTGAAGTGTCATGTAGTCAACGTTCACATAACACCACTAAGGGAATCACAACATACATATCATCAAAATATCAAACGAATATCAAATTCACATGGTTATTTGTAACATGACTTCTCCCGTGTCCTCAAGAACAAAAGAAACTACTCACAAATCATATTCATGCTCAAGATCAGAGGAGCCATAAATATCATAATGGATCTGAACATATAATCTTCCACCAAATAAACCAACTAGCATCAACTACAAGATGTAATCAACACTACTAATCACCCACACATCCCAATCTGAGATTTTGATACAAAGATTGAACACAAGATATGAACTAGTGTTTTGAGATGAGATGGTGCTGGTGAAGATGTTGATGAAGACTGATCCTCCCAAGGTGAGAGGGTTGTTGGTGATGACGATGGCTTCAATTTCCCCCTCCCGGAGGATGTATCCCCGGCGGAATTGCTCCGCCAGAGTGCTCCTGCCCAAGTTCCGCCTCGAGACGGCGGCACTCCATCCCAAAAGTCCTCCCCTTATTTTTTCTAGGTCAAAAGACCTGATGTACCAAAAGATGGGCACTGGGAGTTGGCCAGGGAGCCCACTACCCACCAGGGCACGCTAGGGGGTAGGCACGCCCTGGTGCCTAGTGGGCACCTGGGTGGCCCCCTCCAGTATTTCTTTTCTCTAATATTTTTTATATATTCCAAAATAATTCTCCGTAAAATTTCAGCTTATTTGGAGATGTGAGAATAGGTATCTCTGACGTAGCTTTTTTAGGTCCAGAATTCCAGCTGACGGTATTCTCCCTCTTTGTGTAAACCTTGCATATTATGAGAGAAATGGCATTAGAGAATTACTCCAAAAATTGTTATATTGAATAAAAACACTATAAATAACAGTAGGAAAACATGATGCAAAATGGACGTATCAACTGCCCCAAGCTTAGACCTCACTTGTCCTCACGGGAAAGCTGATATCGAGAATCATGTCCACATGTTTAGAGAGAGAGAGGTGTCGATAAAACAAAAATACGGACATAGTAGCATCATGATCATTATTATAACAACAATAAACTTCATCATAAAACTTTTTATGAGCAAGTAACAATTCATTACATGATCGAAGTATAAAGCATAAACTTTCTTGAAAACAAACAAACAATGTTCTCAGTCAACTTTGCAATTGCAATTCATCATATTTTCAGGAAGGGTCTCGTGTCGGGGCCTTTTGGCAAGTCCACATACTCAACCATCATTTAGTCTTCTATGATTGCTAACACTCACAACATATATATGGAGCAAAAAGTTTTAGCCAGACACATAGAAAGATAGGGGTTTATAGTTTTGCCTCCCAACTTGTTCACCTCAAGGGTGATGTCAACAATAATAACTCATTATCACTCATATCCAACTGGATATATGTGCCTATATCTTTCCCCACCACATGATGCTTGCAAAAGAGAAAAAAATAAAAAGGAATAGAGTAGAACACTATTGACTCTTGCATAAAAAGTAAATACATAAAAGTAAAAGATAGGCCCTTCGCAGAGGGAAGCAGAGGTTGTCATGCGGTTTTATTTTTGGATGCACAATCTCTTAATGCAAAATAACGTCATGTTATATTTCCCCTTATGATAGCAACCTTTAATATGCAGTTCATCGCTTTTATTACTTTGCCATCACAAGTTTGTACAATGCTTATTTTCCCTTACAATAAAAGATCAAACATATTTAGAAGCAACTTTTATTGCTTTATGCACCGATGACAACTTACTTGAAGGATCTTATTCAATCCATAGGTAGGTATGGTGGACTCTCAAAACATGAAATTAGGTTTAAGGTTTTTGGATGCACAAGCAGTATCTCTACTTAGTGCGGATTTTTGGCTAGCAAAGATATTGGGCAAGAACCACATGTTGGAGGATCTATGACAATAAAACTTCTATTTGGATATGAACAAACATAAGTCATTACGTTGTCTTCCTTGTCCAACGTCAACAATTTGGCATAAAATATTTAATGAGGGCTCACAATCATAAAATATGTCCAAGATAGTGTATTTGCATGTGAATCTTCTCTTCCCTTATTAATTCTTTCATGAATTGCATCATTGACCAATGCTATGTTTGTCAACTTTCAATAAATTTTACCACTTATACTTTTCCTTATGTGATGTCATTACTTTCCATAAGATCAGCATATGATATTTTTCATTATTTTCTTTATTTTGATTGAAACAAAAAGGTAAAGAAGCAAAAAATCAAACTAAACTATATTATATAAATCTCACTAGATTACATAGATAGATAGATCATGAAACTAGCACTCGAAAATAGATCATACTAAATTTTTATTCAACTAAACAACAAAATAGCTAAGGATCGAACTAAGATAGGTAAAGGTAATAAAAATGATGGTGATACGATACTGGGGCATCTCCCCCAAGCTTGGCACAAGCCAAGGGGAGTGCCCATACCCGTGTGCTTAAGTCTCATTCTTTGGTGATGGTGGTGGTGATGAGGTAGTAGGCTTGTCCTCCGGTTTCCATGGAAGGGGTTCACCATCAAGAGAGGATGCACGAGTCTCCTGAGTCCTAAAACTTGCAGCTAAAATCATACCTTTAAACCTTGCTTCATACTAAAAAATTTGATTTTGAAGATCGTAGATTTGGCATTGCAGAAAATTGATTTGCTCGTTGAAGTTGAAGACGATGTCCTTCATAGACTGGCCATCCACCTTGTGATCACGGGTTGTCGGTACAACAAACCCTGGGTCTGTTGCCCAGACCGTGCACAGGCCCAACATCAAGATTACAACATCCAGGACAAGGCCAAGGTAAAGAGATAAGCTCTTTGACAAATCAAAGGGCAAGTTGAGAAGACCAAGCCAAGCCAAGAAGCAAGACACCGCTAAGGGAAAAACCTCCCTTGCCGGGCAGGAGAGCCTGGCGAGGTCAAGGTTGCTCCGGAATCAAAACCTCAAGGCCGCCCCGGCAGGCCTGCCGAGGGCATATGGAGGCAAAACGCCCGGCCAAGGCTTCACCGCCCCACCTCATGACGATGCAAGTCACCTATCGGTACGGTGTCAAGCCCCGAGATGACTAAGTGGCTGCCTTTCGCCACATGGCAGCCAATTCTTACAGGAATCACCTCCGGATGACACCCGTCCTGCGACGTGTCATGCAGACAGGAGAGAAGGTGGCCAAATGGCCCGGCAAGGAGTGTCGGGCAGGCCATGATGTGACACTGAGTGGTGCATTTAATGCGTACTACTCTGTCTGCAGAGGAGGTATGATAGCAATGTTCGCTATCTAATCAGTACACAATGACTAATTTGCCACTGTGGTGACCCCTTAATCTATAAAAAGAGGCCCATGGCAACCATAGAAAGGATTCGGACCCATGTACACCCATACGCGTGTAGCTACTCTTGCCCCAAGGCAACCTTGCCGGGCAAGCGCGTTGCATTTCCACCACCATCCACCATCAATCCACCAAAGCAGGAGTAGGGTTTTACTCCTCGCGGTGGCCCGAACCTCGGTAAAAACTGCCCGTGTGATCTCTGCCGTGCTACGCTGCGCTCCTCCGCTCTTTGTGCAATGCGCTCAGTCCCCCTGCCAAACCAAAAGGGGCCCTTGGCCCCATAGGTGGCCGTGGTTTCCCACGACATCTTTGGCGCGCCGGGTAGGGGGCTGCGCTTGCACGAACCCAAGAAGTGTACGAAGCACGTCATCTACACCGCGATCTTCTTCGTCAGCGGCTCCATCGTCCATGGCGCCCAAGAAGAAGCCCGGCGCCACATCTCATCAATCCACCTCGAAGGCCCCGCCACATGCGCCCGCCGACGCCGTGGGGGCTACGGGGACGCCTGGAAGTGTGGACGCTGCGGGGGACATGGTCGGCGCGGGCGGCGTCGTTACCACCTCCCCTGCGGCCGAAGTAGGAGCAGGAGGCACCGAAGAAGGACAGCACCAACTACATTCCAGCGGCCACGTCCCATGAGGTACGGGAGGAGAGATCATTCCATCTGTACCTCCTCGTCTGGCCGAATGGCACAACTGTAGCGGGGGTACTCGCTCTGGGGGGAATCGTAACTCCCCGACCGCTCCCACCACGGGAGCGACCGTAGAACATGCACCACCCCCGAAACGAGCCGACCTAGCCGCTACGCCAAACGGAGCCGCTGGCCCTCGAGCGCCTCCACCTCGTCCACATGCCGTCCAGGCGGCTGGCTCACGACGACGAGAACATGGCGCGACCGCTACTGGCACCGTCAGGAGCCGGGCGATGTTATGATCTTCATCGACATCCATGCTGAGCACCGCTTCGGAGGCCATGGCGCGAGCCCAGCTACTGTTGAAATTCCCACCGGTAGCCGATCAGATGGATGAGTGAAGAGCCACCATTCAGAGTCTGATTGGCTTTGCCGAGGCGGGAGGATCGCAGCGGGCTGGCCCGCCATGGCCTCCCCAGGCAGCGGCAATGGCCCACGCTGCTGGCCGTGCGGATGGGGCCACTCCTACGGTGCAGTCCCCTCCGCGGTAGCCGCCGCAGGAGCCGCGCGACCAAGAACCTGACGACGTCTCGATGGCTTCGTCCGACCCTCGAGCGCGTCAAGGCCCACGGTGAGTCCTAGAGGACAGGCGTAGGGAAGGCGCGCGAGTCGACACCAAGCGACACCGCGATGCCCACCACCAGTTCGACAGGCGCGATGGCCCCAATGTCGACAAACCCGCACTCGCTGACGGCGGGTACTTGCCTTTCGAGGCTGGGTGCCCTGCCTTCACCCGCGAGCTGTGGCAAGTCCGTTGGTCGTCCACTCGCACGTTCAAGCCAGAGATACCAGAGAAGTATGTTGGAAGACTGAACCCGCCAGAGTTCTTGAGCATCTACAGCATCGCTGTTCAAGCTGCCGGGGGAAGAGATGAGAAGGTATTCGCCAACTACTTCCCTTTGGCACTCAAGCCAAATGTGAAGGCTTGGCTGATGCACCTACCGGAGAACTCCATTTCGACCTGGGCTGACCTGTGCCATGAGTTCATTGGCGCCTTCACGGGAGGCCATCAAGAACCAGGGCGGCCCAGCGACTTACAGATCCTCCCGTAGAAGGAAGGCGAGAGCCTGCGGAAATACATGCAGAGATTCAACAGAGTCCACAGGAATATTCCGGACATCCACCTGACAGCGGTGATAGCTGCGTTCCAGTCCAACATGCGCAATCGTCGGATACGTTCCAAGATGAACGTTCGATTGCCCAAGACTGTGAAGGAGCTTTACACTCTGGTGGATAAATGCGCTCGAATTGAGGAAGGGAGGAAGCTCGCCGGAGAGGAGGATGGCGTCGACATCGATTCAGAAGATGATGACGAGGCCACCAGTCAAAAGAAGAAGAACAAGAAGCGCAACAAAAGGCACAAGGATAAGGCAGTGATGACCGTTGAGTGATCGGGCCTGCCTAGTACCGGCAAGAAAGTCAAAGCTGAGATACCCGGCAAGGAGGTTGCCACGTGCACTGACTGCCGGGAAGCCGCAGCTGCCGAGAAGGCTGGGAAAGGCGATGGGCCGTATTGCAAGATCCATCGGACTAAGGGCCACGATCTCCAAGAGTGTCATCAGGTTGAGCAGCTTGTCAAGAAGCAGAGGGCTGAATATGAAAAGCGAGATAAAGAGAAAGGTCAGAATGGCGCTGGCGGAAAGGGCCGGGGTGGCAGAGCAAGCCACCCCGGCAAGGCTCCTCGGAATCAAGGGAAACCCACCAGAGGCCGTGAGAAGGGGGATTGCAATGATGAGAGTGACGGAGAAGATGAGGAGGAGACCAGCAAGCAGGAATTCCAGAAAGCCACTGACGCCCCGTGCAATGACGGGGGTGCATCTTTGCACTCCTCTCACCGCCAACTTAAACGGTGGGCGTGTGAAGTCAATGCCGTGGAGCCAGTGGCAGACTCTCGAAGGCCGCTCAAGTGGTCCTGCACGCCCATCATCTTCGACGAAGAGGACCACCCTGACCGACACCATCGTGGTAGGGTGCTTGCCGTTGTTGGTATAACCAACAATCCTCAACCTCAGAGTCACAAAGATGTTGGTTGACGGCGGGGCCGGGTTGAATCTGATTTCTTCAAAGGTCATCACCAAACTCCAGATAGCAAAAGAAGAGCTCAAAGTTACTAGTACGTTTCAAGGGATCAACCCCGACAGGAGTCGTCCTAAGGGGAAAATCACATTACCAGTAACATTTGGGGGAGAGTTGAATTACCGGACTGAGAAGATCATGTTTGATGTGGTTGACCTCCCCCTGCCATACAATGGAATCCTTGGTCGCCCAGCTTTGGCCAAGTTCATGGCGGCATCCCACTATGCCTACAACACCTTGAAGACGCCAGGGCCGGTGGGCGTCATTTCCATTCCATCAGACGAGAAGGACGCAATTATTTGTGTGGACAAGATGTATCGGGATGCAGTCGCGGCAGAAGCCCCTGAAGCTGCAATCCCTGCCAAGGAAAGTAATGGGAAGAAGGAGGCTAACAGGAACACCGGCAAGGAATCCGGGAAGCGTACCTCTTTGGGGTATGCTGCGCCTGTTGATGACTCGCCGGAGAGTTCCAATAGCAAGAGATCCAAGGCCTCTGTGCCCGCTGTGAAACAGGTCCCGGCAGGCCTGGCTGGCATCAGTGGTACTTTCACCATCAGCGCCACCCTCGATGACAAATAGGAAAGCGCGCTCATTGCCTTCCTGTGGGCGAATGTCGATGTGTTTTCCTGGCAACCATTTGACATCCCCGGTGTTCCCAGGAAGGTAATCGAGCACCACCTTGCTGTCTACCCACATGCCCAACCCGTCAAGCAGAAGGTCCGGAAGCAAGCTTTGGAGCGGCAGCAGTTTATTGCCGAGGAGATCAAGAAACTTGAGGCAGCTGGTCTGGGTAGAGGAGTGTTACATCCAACATGGTTAGCAAATCTAGTGGTGGTACGCAAGGCTAATGGGAAGTGGAGGCTGTGCATAGATTTTACGGATCTGAACAAGGCATGCCAGAAGGACCCATTCCCCTTGCCGCGCATCGACCAAATTGTGGATTCCACCTTCGGGTGCGACCTGCTTTCCTTCCTGGATGCCTACTCTGGATATCATCGGATCTTCATGTCCAAGGAAGGCGAAGAGAAGACCGCGTTCATCACCCCATGTGGCACATACTGTTTCGTGCGGATGCCTTTCGGGTTGAAAAGCGCCGGGTCTACTTTTGCAAGAGCAGTCCAGATTGGTTTTGAGTCACAATTGCACAGGAACATTGAGGCCTACATGGGCGATATTGTGGTCAAGACCAAGGACAGATCAACCCTCATCCAGGATTTGGAAGAGACGTTTGCTAATCTGCGCAAGATCAACTTGAAGCTAAATCTGAAGAAGTGTGTGTTTGGTGTTCCTTCCGGCAAGCTACTTGGCTTCTTTGTGTCCCACCGAGGGATAGAGGCCAACCCCGACAAGATCAGGGCTATCGAGCAGATTCAAGCACCCCAGATAGTCAAGGACGTGAGGCGTTTGACTGGATGTGTTGCCGCACTCAGCAGGTTCATTTCCAAGTCTACCGAGCGAGCCTTGCCATTATTCAAGGTTTTGAAAAAGGCAGGGCCCATGGAGTGGACCCCCGAAGCAGACGCCGCACTACAAGATTTGAAGGTATACCTTTCCTCTGTGCCCACTTTGGTTGCTCCAAAACCTCAAGAGCCGTTGCTGCTATATTTGGCGGCAACTAATCAGGTGGTTAGCACAGCACTGGTGGCGTAGAGGGAAGTGGATGAAGCAGCGGACGTAGCAGGTGTCCCTTCCGGGGAGGAAAGCGAACACGCCCCGGCAGGGTCAGGTGCAGATCAAGGTAGAGAAGGCAGAACAGCGGAAGCAGTTCTCTGGTCATGGCAAAGAAGAAAGTGGTGCAGCGCCCAGCATACTTTGTCAGCTCCCTGTTGCAGGGGGCTAGATCCAGGTACTCTGGCATGCAAAAATTGATCTTTGGCCTTATCATGGCCTCAAGGAAACTGTGCCACTACTTCCAAGCCCATGAGGTCACAGTTGTCACCCGTTTCCCTTTGCAACAGATACTCCAAAACCCTGAGGCTACCGGCAGGATAGTGGAGTGGGCTTTGGAGTTATCCAGCTTTGGTTTGAAGTTTGAGAGCACATCAACCATTCATAGCAGAGCATTGGCAGAGTTTATTGCAGAATGGACGCCAACTCCTGATGAAGAGGTATTGGAGACAGTTAACCCCGGCAAGGAAGCACCCCAAGAATGGATCATGTATTTCGATGCTGCCTTCTCCCTACAAGGTGCAGGGGCTGGCGTGCTTCTCGTTGCTCCCATCGGAGAGCACCTGAAGTACGTCATCCAGATACATTTTCCCCGGGAGGAGGCTACCAACAATACATCAGAGTATGAAGGGCTCCTTGCGGGGCTCAGGATTGCAACAGAACTGGGGATCAAGAAGCTGATCATCCGTGGACATTCAGAACTTGTGGTGAGACAAGTCAACAAGGATTACCAAAGTCCATTGATGGAGGCATACGCTGAGGAAGTGAGAAAATTGGAGGAGCGCTTTGACGGATTGCAAACAGAGCACGTACCCCGTGCGGAAAACAGCATCACTGATCATCTGTCAAAGTGCGCTGCGCAGAAGCTCCCTATGGAACCAGGAACTTTTGTTCTCCATCTGACTCAGCCCTCCGTATCCCCAGCAATAATGGCCAGAAAGAGGAGGAAACTGGATTCCGGCAAGCCTCTCCCGGTAGAACCCCTCGAGGATCCCGGCAGAAAGCTTGTCGAGCACAACTCCCCTTCAGTCGTTGAGCTACATACTCCCGCCAGGCCACCGGTCCCCGCGGTCGAGGATTGTACTCTCACGAATGGGGAGGTGCCGTTAGTCCTCGTTGCCGAGCCACAGGCTCCGCCTTGGGCACGGCACATAGTCCATTTCCTCCAAACTGGAGAACTTCTCGAAGAGCAAGAAGAAGCTGAAAGAGTAGCCGGAGGGCCAGTATGTATCAGTTCGTTGATGACACGCTGTACAGAAGGAGGCCCAACAATGTGAAATTGAAGTGCATTTGCCGGGAAGGAGGAAAGGAACTGCTGGCGGAGATACACAATGGTATGTGCGGCTCCCACATTGGATCAAGGGCGTTGGTTGGGAAAGCTTTCCGGCAAGGATTCTACTGGCCCACCGCCCTCCAAGATGCGGTCGAGCTTGTCACCAAGTGTGAAGCCTACTAGTTCCATTCCAAGAACATCCACCTGCCTGCCCAAGCTCTTCAGACAATCCCTTTGTCATGGCCGTTTTCGGTCTGGGGGCTCGATATCCTCGGCCCTTTCCGCCGTGCTACCGGGGGCTTTGAATTCTTGTTCATTGCAATCGACAAGTTTATAAAGTGGCCGGAAGTAGAGCCCGTGAGAAAGGTGACTGCTCAGTCAGCTATCAAGTTCTTGAAAGGATTGGTGTGCCGCTTCGGAGTTCCTACCCAGATCATCACTGACAACGGCACCCAGTTCACGAGTCGCGCCTTCATGCAATATGTTCATGCCCTCGAAAGCAAAATCTCGTTCGCCTCTGTGGCCCATCCAAGGAGGAACGAGCAAGCTGAGAACTTTCGATAGGCTGCAGAAGTGCGGCAGGTGGTGGATCGATGAGCGGCCGGTGGTTCTTTGGTCCCTCAGAACGACACCAAATTGAGCTACCGGGCAGACTCCCTTCTCCCTAGTCTATGGGGGCAAAAGTAGTTATCCCCACGAAACTCATTTATGGGTCACCTCGAGTGCTTGCCTACGATGAAGTAGCGCAAGATCAGCACCGGTGTGACGACGTTGTGCTACTCGAGGAGAACCGTCTCCGGGCTGCTACGCGTGCCGCACACTATCAGCAGGCTCTGTGTCGCTATCACAGCCGCAGGGTTCATGCCCGGTGTTTTGAGGAAGGCGACCTTGTCCTTAGGCGCGTTCAGTCCGCCAAGGGTGCAAACAAGTTGACGCCGAAGTGGGAAGGCCCTTACCAGGTAGTACGAGTCACCAGACCTGGCGCAGTCCGTCTGGAGACCGGAGATGGCATTCAGTTGCAAAACTCAGGGAACATTGAGCATCTTCGCAAGTTCTACCCGTAAGGCGCGGCTGTCGGGCCCTGCCTCGCAGCCACCCTTTTGTATAGGCCTTGCCTCTGTTGCATGTAACCCCTTGTACAAAGCCAGGCGCAGACCCTGAGCAACAGAGAAATAAATGAAGCACTGGGGGGCCCCTGACAGATTGCATGCATGCATAAGCATATCATGAGCATTGCATGTTCATGTAGATAAGATCGCATGAGGCATCATTTTCATCTGCATCATACTGCAGGCTCCTACCATGGATTCGGTCCCGAAAAAGGAGAAGAGAAGACAGGCCTACATCGCGATCCCCGGCAAGCCCAAACAGATAAGTTCTCTCTCTTATCCATACGAGCTCTGTAAGTAAAGCTTGTGCATAGGAAAACCTCGCCGCTTTCAAGACTTAGGTGCTCCCGTCCCTTGACTCGAATGTTGCTTCGGTCAGGAAGGTTGTAGTGGCCTTTGGCGAGGAAGTTGGCGGGGGGCTGGTCCCTCTTCACGATTTGTGCCCGGCAGGCCTAGCCCCACGGCAGCAACTAGAGGGTACCGGCAGGATAGCCTACCGGGGAAAAACTTGTTTACTTGAGCTTAAAGAGGCATTCTCCCTTTGCCTGGACATGTTCCATGCACAAGTGCCCGGCAAGGTTTATCTTTTTCATTAATATGCTGATCAACAAGTACAGGCCTTGTAGAACACAAACATGGATAAAAGAGATTACATAATTTGACCTAAAGTTTGGCAAGTGCCTACATATTTTAGATTTAAAAAAAGATAAATGCTCATGGTCCCCTTTTCTACTCCGTCCTTCCCTTCTTCGAAACTACAGGGGGGAACAAAGAAGACGGAGGGAAGGCCTGACTGGGATTCGACGCCTCCCCAGGATCAGGAGGACGCCGTTCCCGGGCTAGGAGGAAGAAACCGGAGGACAGGTGTTGATGGTGACGCTGCCGGAAGCTCAACCAGTGGTGATGGTGCTGCCGGCAAACACACCTCGTTAGAGCGGTCGCCCCCGCTCCTGGCGGATCGTGGGTCACCGCCACCTCCCTTACCACTGTCGCTCGAAGCTCCCGCCACACTAGCCAGGGCGAACACCAAGCGCTCCGAGTTGCTCCACAGAGAGCATGGTCGTCTCCAACGACCCGAAGGCGAGGGACCGCCGCCCTTTAAAGAAGCACACACGGGGACAAAAATCCCGCCCATACGCCGGGTAGGCGCTGCCCTAAGAGGAGGAATCCGCCACTACCGGTACCGAACCACCTTTGTGGCCTCCCTCCGGCATCACGGGAAAAGAGGGACTAGGCCACAATCGACTACCATGCCTCATGTCCCTTATGGGCCTCGGCGTGGTGTCGCTTGTGTCGCCCCTCACTAAGATTGGAGCTATGGGCGGCCCGGCGACGAGCGCACCAGAGTCGCTACCTCCGGCACTACCACCGCGCCGCCCGTGCACCCCCCTGAAGCATGCGCGAAGACAGGAAGAGGATTCTGCCCTAGCACTTGACACCGTCGACCCCAAGCTCTCCTCTTTGGCATACCTCAGGAGGAAGCAGAGAGTGAAGGAGGTGAGCGGACGAATACTCCCACTCCTCCCCCATCCCTCCTTTTATAGACAGGCCAGGGTCGGGAGCCGCCCCCTCAGCAGGGGACCACCGTCCTCCTCTACCAATCCATGAAGACCAGGCCCCTGCCTTAATGCTCCCCCGCACCACGCGCCTCCATTACCTACTCCGCCCGATGCATGCAACATACGTGGCCGGGGATAAGGGCGTGGTGGGAAGAGTGAATTGGTAGTTACTAGCCCGTGCGTTAAAGTCATTCACGGGCCATTACAAGAGTGGCCCCACTGATATTGGCATTACGCGACGGGTGGAAGAACCCGAAACTGATCCGAGCTAGGATTAATGAAGAAGCAAAGAAGATCTCAAAGGGCGAGCGGCTATTTCCCACTCGCCTGTGCACAAGTTAGGGCCTACCCCGACGATGCCCGGCAGCTCATTCGGGCCAGGCCCAGGGGCTCCTATCGGTACAACAAACCCTGGGTCTGTTGCCCAGACTGTGCACAGGCCCAAGATCAAGATTACAACATCTAGGACAAGGCCAAGGTAAAGAGACAAGCTCTTTGACAAATCAAAGGGCAAGTTGAGAAGACCAAGCCAAGCCAAGAAGCAAGACACCGCTAAGGGAAAAACCTCCCTTGCCGGGCAGGAGAGCCTGGCGAGGTCAAGGTTGCCCCGGAAGCAAAACCTCAAGGCCGCCCCGGCAGGCCTGCCGGGGGCATACGGAGGCAAAACGCCCCGCCAAGGCTTCACCGCCCCACCTCACGCCGACGCAAGTCACCGATCGGTGCGGTGTCAAGCCCCGAGATGACTAAGTGGCTGCCTTTCACCACATGGTAGCCATTTCCTACATGAATCACCTCCAGATGACACCCGTCCTGCGATGTGTCATGAAGACAGGAGAGAAGGTGGCCAAATGGCCCGGCAAGGCATGCCGGGCAGGCCATGATGTGACACTGAGCGGTGCATTTAATGCGTACTGCTCTGTCTACAGAGGAGATATGATAGCACTGTTTGCTATCTAATCAGTACACAATGACTGATTTGCCACTGTGGTGACCCCTTAATCTATAAAAGGAGGCCCATGGCAACCATAGAAAGGATTCGGACCCCTGTACACCCATACGCGCGTAGCTGCTCTCGCCCCAAGGCAACCCTGTCGGGCAAGCACGCTGCGTTTCCACCACCATCCACCATCAATCCACCAAAGTAGGAGTAGGGTTTTACGCCTCGCGGCGGCCCGAACCTGGGTAAAAACTACTCGTGTGATCTCTATCGTGGTACGCTGCGCTCCTCCGCTCTTTGTCCAATGTGCCCAGTCCCCCTGCCAAACCAAAAGGGGCCCTTGGCCCCATAGGTGGCCGTGGTTTCCCACGACACGGGTGAATTCCATGATCCTGGAGTGATTGGCACTGAGTCCACGCTCCACCATCCCTTGACACTTGAAGATCTCTTGCTCCACCGCCTCGAGCTAGCCTCCACGCTTCCTGTCTTCTTGGGCCCTTGAACATCCTGGATGTGGAGCACACCCTCACACATCTCAATGGCTTGAGGGTGCTTCAACACCTCCGGTAGGTAGGGGTTGATGACCTTCTCGTAGAACTTGTCCTTGGAAGAGCTTGGTGCAGCGATGGCGACCTAGATCTGTCAGAAAAATAGCCCGAAACAAGAACAGAGGATATTTCTATGATTTGGTGGTCAAATCATCCGGGGGTTTATGTAAAGAATTTTTATCTTGGGAAACAAGTATACCATAGGAAAACGGAGTCTGAAGGTTCCCGAGGGGCCCACTACCCACCAGGGCGCGCCAGGTGGGGTAGGCGCACCCTGGTGCCTAGTAGGCACCTGGGTTGCCTTCTCAGTTGTTTCTTATTTATTTTTATTTTTTCTAATATTCCAAAAATGACAGAAAATATTTTTACGGAATTTCGAGAGTCCCTTTATTTACCGTATCACGTACCTCTCCCTTTTCAGGGTTCTGGAGTGTTTTGGAAGGTCTCTTTTATGTATTCCTCCGGTGTCATGGTTTGAACAATGTTAGTTTCAACATTAATAGGTGTACCTGAGATATAGTGCTTAATTCTTTGTCCATTGACCACCTTCGGATTAGTGCCTTCGACATTATTGATCTTAATAGCCCCAGAGCAATAAACATCTTCAATGATATATGGTCTTCCCACTTGGAGAGAAGTTTTCCTGCAAAAAATCTAAAACAAGAATTGTACAACAAAACATACTCACCCACTTTGAATTCCCGCTTTTGAATTCTTTTGTCATGCCATCTTTTGACTTTTTCTTTGAATAGTTTGGCATTTTCATAGGCTTGTGTTCTCCATTCATCTAATGAGCTAATATCAAATAACCTCTTTTCACTGGCAAGTTTGAAGTCATAATTGAGTTCTTTAATTGCCCAATATGCTTTATGTTCTAACTCAAGAGGCAAATGACAAGCTTTTCCATAAACCATTTTATATGGAGACATAGCCATAGGATTTTTATATGCTGTTCTATAAGCCCATAGTGCATCATCAAGTTTCTTAGACCAATTTTTCCTAGATCTGTTGACAGTCTTTTGCAATATTAATTTTATTTCTCTATTGCTAAGTTCAACTTGTCCACTAGATTGAGGGTGATAAGGGGATGCAATTCTATGGTTGACATCATGTTTAGCAAGCAGTTTCCGAAAAGCACCATGAATAAAATGTGAACCACCATCAGTCATTAAATGTCTAGGGACTCCAAACCTCTGGAAAATAACTTTTTAAGCATTTTAATGGAGGTGTTATGATCAGCATTGCTAGTTGGAATAGCTTCTACCCACTTAGTGACATAATCAACATCAACCAAAATATGTGTACACCCATTAGAGGAAGTGTGACGACCCCGGCTTAATCGTGCACTAATCATACACGCAAATGCGCATGATCAAGCCTAAGGACTCACTTGAAGATATCACAACACAACTCTAAAACATAAATAAAGTCATACAAGCTTTATATTACAAGCCAAGGCCTCGAGGGCTCGAATACATAGCTCGATGGCATACAAGCGTCAGCGGAAGCATTAGATATCTGGGTACAGATATATTGCATAGAGAGAAATAGGCCTTCACAGAGGCGGGGTAAAATAAAATACTACGATCGAAAGGCGTAGGCCTCCTGCCCTGGACCCTCCGATCCTACTCCTGGTCGTCGAACGGCTCCACATAGTAGTAGTACTCACCAGGCGGGTAGTAGTACTGGTCGTCGGCTGGGGCGTCTGGCTCAGGGGCTCCGTCGTCTGGTGGCATCAAATGGAATATGGGGGAAAAAGAAAATAAAGCAAACGTGAGTACTCATCCGAAGTACTGAGCAAGCAAGGATCTACACTACATATGCATCATTTTCAAAGGAATGGCTGTATATGTGGACTGGGCTGCAGAAATGCCAGAATGGAGGGGGAAAGCCTAGTCCTATCGAAGACTAGCATCTTCAACAGTCTTGCAGCAATAGAAGAGATCAGATGAACATAATGTAAAGTAGTAGTAGTAGTATCATCAACCTCGACCTGAGATCCTTTCTCGACTCCTTGCGAGAAAGCAATCCCAGAGCCGTACTATCCAGTTTTCATCACATGTTCTAGTTGTACCGATCGGGATACAACTCCGAGTGTCCGTTACCGTAGGACAGGCTATCGATAGAAGTTTCTTCCCTGCAGGGGTGCACCAACTTACCCACCACGCTCGCTTAACTCCGGCCGGACACACTTTTCTGGGTCATGCCCGGCCTCGGCCAAACAACACGCCGCAACCCGACCTAGGCTCTAAAGAGAGGTCAGCACGCCGGACTAACCTATGCCCCCGGGGGTCTTGGGCCTTCGCCCCGGGAACCCTGCACGTTGCGAGGACGTTTTGGAAGCAGACCTAGCAACCCCTTAATACAAGCGCAGTTGCGTTCCCAGTCCAATCCAAAACGGGCCGCTCCTCGCTGACGTCAATAGAGCTTTGGCTGATGTATACGACGTAGAACACCCATACTATGCCCACGTGATGGTTAGTGCTATCGGGCCAGAGGCCCCTCGGATCAAATATCCAAACCGTAGTGGATTAGGAGCGCGCGGTAACGAGCAGAGACTCATGATCGATGTGGCCCCGTCGCCCCGTCTCGAGGACTTGTGGCAAGGGCTAAGAATGCCCGGCCACGCCTCGTGTTATCTCGCGGGCACCATCCAGGTCAACCCGACTCCACGTCACTTCGCTTTAAGCTCTCGCGGGTACCCCTCAGGGTCGACCCGTCTTTAGTATCATGGTTTAGTGCAAGTCAACTCATCAACAGTAACTGTGTGTCTGACACCAGGGGAGTCCTGAGGAATCACCCTCGATGGAATTCCCGCTCGATGTTATCATCAAGGTGAACGTAGGAGGAATCACCCTCGAGGTCCACACTTGAGGAGTTGCGCGACGACGTCGTTATCGGGGGTGGTGTAGGAGGAATCACCCTCGCTTACCACGACCGAGTAACTAACCTACAAGGTTAACATCAGAAGTGCTGACGAGGCATCACCCTCGGCTCTCGACGGTAACCCAGCAGTGTCGGCAACTAAGGGGGAAGTGATGTGGGGTGCCAGGGTCTAGTCTTCAATCCCGATGATCGGGTCTTCTGATATCCAGCAGGGCAGTCGGGATCAAGTGGGGGTCTCTGTCGTGTCTCTACCCGGCCTATACTAAGCAGTCTAGGATAACCAGAAAGGTAACAAGGCAGGGTACAATAATCAGGCTATGCAGCAGATATAGGAAAACAGTAGCAGTAGCAGTTCTAATGCAAGCATAAGAGAGAAGAGAGTAGGCGATATAGGCATGCTCAAAATGGGGGTGCTTGCCTGTTTGCTCTGGGCAAGGACAAAGTCTTCAGTGGTATCGTCGGGGACGTAGTCGTACTCCTGAGCTGCGTCTGCCTCGGGAGCTACGCCAACGTCGGGGTCTAACGAGAGAGAAGAGGGGGGAGAAACAGGTAAACATAATGCAAACAAATGCAATACGGTGCATGTGATGCTATGATGCAGTGCAGGGTTGCCTAATTATGCATCTAAGTCATTTTAGTTATTTTTAGAATTATTCTGGGATTTAATATCCGATGTGTGTGCACTATTCATCTGCCGGATTCGGGTCCGGAGTTACGAGTTCTTCTACGTAGGAGGTTCCGATGGAGAAACAGACGACACGATCAGACTCGGCTCGTCGTTCTGAGCAAGTTTCATGTTTTAACTTTTTCGATCCGAGCTACGGTTTAAAAGTTATTAATTTTTAAAGATTATTTGAATTTCTGGAATTTATTTATTTATCAGAAAATGAATTATGACGTCAGCATTGTGTCACAGTGACGTCAGCAGGTCAACTGCGGTTGACCAGGGTCAAACCTGACATGTGGGTCCAGTGGGACCCACATGTCAGCCTCTGTTTCTTTAACCAGTGAATTAATTTAATTACCAGGGTTAATTAGGGGGTGGACCCCACATGTCAGTGAGACATTAGGTTAATTATCTAGTTTTATTTAATTAATTGTCTAATTAGTCTAATTATCGAACGGGGCCCACATGTCAGCGGCTAGTGAACAGTACCTGCGTTGACCATGGTCAACGGGGTCAAAGTGGGCCCGTGGGACCCACTGGCAGTGACCCAGGGGTGTCCCACGTGGCGGCCACGTCGGCGGCCGGCGCCGGAGTTGCGCCGGCGACCAAAAATCGCGGCGGCGCGGCTCGGACGCCGTCGGGTTTCGCCCACAGGCCACCAAAACGGCCGGGGCTGGTCGCGTTTGAACGAGGGAAAGGCGCCGCGTCGATCTAAGGCATGAGCGCGAGCTAAAGCGGCCGGAAACGAGCGCTAGGTCGTCGCCGGCGGACGCCGGAATCGGGCATCGGTGGATTTAGGGCTACAACGCTCGGGGAGGCGCGCTAGTGATCGCGTTGGACTCGCACGAGCTCCAGGAGCTCGATGCTGGGTCCGGACGAGCACGACGGCGTCTGTGGCCGCGGCGGCAAATTGCACAGCGGCGAGCAGAGCTCGGCAATGACGGCAGCTGGCTATAAGGCACTAGGGGACCAACGAGGAGCAGCAGGGAGAGGAGAGGCTCACCGTGCGGCACCCACGTAGGCCCTCAATAGTTTTGTAGCAGCAGAAGGCCGGCGTCGGAGACGAAGAAGACGGCGGCGACCGTAGTTGAGGACGAAGGGGATCCGGTGGTTCCGTGTTCCCCAGCTCCAGCTGAGGCCTCCAGTAGATGAGGAAGATGACGACGGAGCTGGCCGGCACGGTGGATGAGCACGGGGTTGCCGGTGGCCACGGCAAATGGCGAAGTGCGGTGACGACGGCGCTCGGTGGCCGGATCTGGGAGGGAGCGAGGGGCGGAGCGAGCGAGGGAGGAGAGGGGAGAGTGAACGGGGTGGCCAGGGAGGACGGCTCGACCTCGCCCTTATCCCCTCCGCCTCCTGTTCCGTCGGTGGGTGGCGACGTGTCGGCGCGCGCGCCCTCGACCAGCGGGAGAACGACAGCGCGAGGGAGAGAGGTGAGTGGGCCTGCTGGGCCGGGGTTCGGGGCACTGTGCACTAAGGCCCAGTGCACAGTGCCTTGTTTTTATTTTTGTGTTTTGTTTTCTCCTTTTCTTTATTTCATTTCCTGTTTCGAAATGTTTAGGGCATTGGTGCACTTTTGAAAAATGTGGGAGTTGGCCCAAATATTGCAATGCAATATTAGCTCTCACCAAAAAGTGGTTTGGGCAGAATTGAAGTTGGTTTGAATTTAATATGATTTTAAATATATCAACTATTGCTGTTTTGGTGCTGTTTCACCTAGTTAGAGTCACTTGTCCAACTCCAAATATTTTGATGTTGATTTTAGAAATGTTCCTCGATTATTTGCCATTTAATGAACATTTTCCCAACAGAGTTTGATCAACTTTATAATTCACTTTTGAATTTGAGTTGATTTTCATATGTGAATTTGAATTGGATCATTAACTCATATGACTTGGCACTGCAAATGATCATGACTTGGCAGTTTTAACAGAGTGTCACAGAGCTTATTACAAGGGGGTGTTACAAGTTCTCCTCCTCTAAAAGAAATTCTCGTCCCGAGAATTTAGGACATAGAAGGAAAGAGTCCGGGATATTCTTCCCGAAGATGATCCTCGCGTTCCCAAGTGGCTTCATCTTCAGTGTGATTCGACCACTGCACTTTTAGGAACTTGGTCGTCTTCTGACGAGTTCGACGTTCAGCTTCGTCGAGGATGCGGATCGGATGCTCCTTATAGGAAAGATCATCTTGTAGCTCGAGCATCTCATGATCCACTGCACGGTGCGGGGATTCTTTGAAGCACTTACGAAGTTGCGACACGTGGAGGACATCATGAATATGGGAGAATTGCAGTGGCAACTCCAATTGATATGCCACCTGTCCATGTCTAGCCATGATGCGGAAAGGACCAATATAGCGAGGAGCCAGCTTGCCCTTGATTCCGAAACCTCGTGTGCCCTTCATCGGAGTGACACGAAGATAGGCTTGATCACCAGGTTGATAGATCACACCCCATCGCTTACGATCATAATTACTCTTCTGACGGTCTTGAGCTGCTTTGAGATTCTCCCGGACAATTCGGACTTGTTCTTCGGCATGCTGAATTATGTCCGGTCCAACAAGAGGTCGTTCCCCAGTTTCTGACCAATTCAGAGGGGTTCGACATTTACGACCATAAAGAACCTCAAAGGGGGCCATTTTCAAGCTGGCTTGATAGCTGTTGTTATAGGAGAACTCGGCATACGGGAGAGATTCCTCCCATTTCTTACCGAAGGATATAACACAGGCTCGAAGCATATCTTCAAGCACTTGGTTAACGCGCTCAACTTGGCCTTGGGATTGGGGATGATAAGCTGAACTCCAGGTAATATGAGTTCCCATTGCTTTCTGGAAACTTTCCCAGAAATGGCCAGTGAAAATGCTGCCACGGTCTGAACTGATTTCCTTGGGAATACCATGGAGTGAAACAATTCTGGAGATATATAGCTCTGCTAACTGACTAGCAGTAATAGTCTCCTTAACTGGCAGAAAGTGTGCAACCTTAGAAAGTTGGTCGACGACGACAAGAATAGCATCGTGACCCTTCTGAGACTTGGGAAGACCAGTAATGAAGTCCATTTGCACTTTATCCCACTTCCATAGAGGAATAGGGAGCGGTTGCAGAATTCCAGCAGGTTTCTGATGTTCTGCCTTCACGCGACGACAAACGTCACACTCGGCAACATATCGAGCAATATCTTGTTTCATTCTAGATCACCAGTACCTTTGACGAAGATCTTGATACATCTTGGTACTACCCGGATGGATAGATAGTGGTGTATCATGGGCCTCCTTCATGACTTTGTCAGTCATCAGCTCGAAGCGAGGTACTACAATGCGGTCTCGGAAGTACAAGGTTCCATCTCCAGCAATCGAGAAATCCCTGTACTTTTGGAGGTGAAGCTCTTTCTTCATTAGACCAATTTCAGCATCTTTGGCTTGCGCAATCTTGACAGCTTTGTCAAGATCTGGCTGTATCACAAGATTATTAAGAGAACCTTGCGGAATGATGCAGAGATTCAGCTTGCGCAATTCTTCATATAGCTGGGGTTGAGCTTGCTTTACCATAAGGTTACTACAATATGACTTGCGGCTCAAAGCATCAGCCATCACATTAGCTTTGCCAGGAGTGTATGAAATTCCACAGTCATAATTGGTGATTGTTTCCAACCAACGCTGCTGACGAAGATTAAGTTCCGGTTGAGTGAATAAGTACTTCAAGCTCTGATGATCGGTGTAAATCTCACACCGATTACCAAGGAGGTAATGACACCACTGCTTCAAAGCATAAATGACAGCAGCAAGTTCGAGGTCATGCACTGGGTAATTCTCTTCATGTGGACGCAGTTGTCACGAAGCATATGCAATTACTCTGCGCTCTTGCATTAGGACACAACCTAGTCCTTGGCGAGATGCGTCGCAGAAGATCACAAAATCTTTGCGAGAGTCTGGAGGAGCAAGGACTGGAGCAGAAGTCAGCTTGTTCTTGAGGGTCTGGAAGCTTTCCTGACATTTGTCTGTCCACTCAAACTTAACGCCTTTGTGGAGCAGATTAGTCAGGGGCTTGGCAATCTTAGAGAAATTCTCGATAAAACGGCGGCAATAACTTGCAAGCCCGAGGAAACTTCTGACTTGCTTGACATTCTTCGGAGGGGTCAAGTCGAGAATAGCCTGAACTCGCTCCGGGTTAACTGCGATACCATCCTTGGAGATGACATGTCCAAGGTAGGTTACCTCAGAAAGCCAGAATTCGCACTTAGAGTACTTGGCATATAATTGGTGCTCTCGAAGTCTCTCTAGAACAAGGCGAAGATGCTCAGCATGTTCTTCTTTGTTCTTCGAATAAACCAGAATATCATCCAGATATACCACGACGAATTTGTCGAGGTAATCCATGAATATGTAATTCATTAGGCGGGAGAATGTAGCTGGAGCGTTTGTTAAACCAAACGACATGACTGTATACTCGTAAGAGCCATAACGAGTAACTAATGCAGTCTTCGGAATATCCTCTTCGCGGACACGGATCTGGTGATAACCCAACCTCAAGTCGAGTTTAGAAAACACCGAAGATCCTGCGAGTTGGTCATATAAATCGTTGATCCGGGGAAGCGGATATTTATTCTGAATGGTTGCCTGGTTGATAGGACGATAATCTTGGACCAACCTATTCGTTCCATCTTTCTTCTTGATGAAAAGAGACGATGCTCCCCATGCAGAGTAACTGGGGCGAATGAAACCCTTCCTCAAGGATTTATCAATTTCCTCCTTAAGCTCGATGAGGTGGTGCGGAGGCATCTTGTAGGGACGCTTCGCAATAGGAGTGGTGCCAGGCTTCAAGTCGATGACGAACTCGACAGCTCTAGCAGGGGGTATTCCTGGAAGTTCTTCTGGAAAAACATCCGGGAAGTCACAGACAACTGGGATACTCTCGATCCCATCAAGTGGAGAAGCATTCAACGCATTCAAGGCATAGATTTGAGCCTCAACGTTCTGGGTAAGGTGAGCTTGATAGTTCACCATCTCGTTCGATGGGTGCAAGAGGTGTACAACTTTAGTGGCGCAATTGATTGAGGCATAATGGGCCTTCAACCAATCCATTCCCAAAATAAGATCAATCTTGGAAGAGCTCAAGATAATTGGGAGTGCCTGAAACTTCAACCCCTCAATTTCAATAGTAACTTCGGGGCTGAACAGGGAGGCTCGGCATCTACCCGCGGGAGTATCAACTCATAATGGATGATGCAGGTTGTCGCACTTAACGCCATGCATGAATGCAAAGTCTTCCGACATGAATGAATGCGATGCTCCTGAATCAAATAAAACAGATGCTGGTACTGAATTTACGAGAAGTGTACCCATCACAGTATCTGGTTGAACTGGGGCTTCAGACATGTTGACGTGGTAGCTCTGCCCACGACCATAAGAAGGTCTGGGATTATAGTTGCGCTGTTGGGGAATACCACGGCCAATACCACGGCCAGCAGAAGGGAGAGCCAGTTGATTCTGATTCTGAGAACAATCTCTAGCACGGTGACCTGGCTTGCCACACTTGAAGCATAGTCCGCTGTCAGGACGAGGTACTGGAGCTCGCAGAGGCTGCCTCGGTGGTGGAGGTGGCAGGCATGGTGCAGCATAAGAGGGCCTGTTCGCAGGAGATGCTGAACGGAACATGCCTTGGGGAAACCAGATGCGTCGCTTCTGGGAAGACGAGCCCGAAGATGAGCCCGACTCACGGGTGCGTCTGGACGCTTCCTTATGCTTCTTAAGTCCAGTTTCAACCATGATGGCCTTATTCACCAAGGTGGCGAAATCAGGGTAATCTTGAACAAGAAGGGCTAACTGAATGTCATGGTGCAGTCCTTCACGAAACTTCTCCTGTCTGCGTTCATCAGTAGGAATGTCCTCTTCAGCGTAGCGAGATAAGTCTAGAAACTCACGCTGATAGACTTCCACAGTCTTGTTTCCTTGGACAAGGCTACGGAACTCGGCCTTCTTCCTAGCTATGACAGCTATAGGAATGTAGCATGCACGGAAAGCAATCTTGAACTCTGCCCAAGTGACGACAGTACCAGGCGGCAGAGTCTGTCGGTGAGTGGCCCACCACTGAGCTGCGGGACCCTTCAGAAGATAAGTCTCAAAAGTGACATAGTTAACTTCGGCGACACCAGCAGACTCCATCTCATGAGAGATGTCACGTAGCCAGTCATCTGCATCCAGTGGGTTGACTGTGTTGCGGAAAAATGATGGACTGAGCCTCATGAACTCTGGCAAGGTAATGGATGGTTGCTGCTGATTAGCATCAGGACGAGGGAATTGCTGCATAATCCCCGTCATAAACTGGCGGTTGAGTTCAAATTGTTGCATCATCGCTGCCATGTAATCAGGTGGTGGCGGCGGTGGCGGGTTGTTGTCAGCCATCCTGCTATTCCAACAGGGGTATTTCAGCGATAGCTTATGCAAGTGTTCAACAATAATCATGATGTAACTCGACATTATTGAAAGAGTGCAATAGATGCTTAAAGTAGTCATTAAGACATACAGATCCATACACAGTCGGTTAAAATCTGGCAGCATAATGGCGCAAATTGAAAAACTAGAGACACACTAGGCGGCACGCAGGCACGCGGTAAGGAAGTACAGAACGTGACATAGCAAAGGCTACATCAGCGTCGGAGAAAACCACTGAAACGGGGTAACTGCAAGTGCGGACGACGAATGTTCGTCGCGGCAGGATCCTGTGCTCCATGTGCACTCTGATGCAGAACCCGGTCTCAAACTGTAAGAAGAGGTCCACGTGCAGGCGTGTGACCTCCCACTGCAGGCCAATCAATACTTGGCGGCATCTCGGTCCTGCGTGGGTAAAGAATATCCTCCGGATGTATCCCTGCACGAACAACTGGTAGCAACTGTGTCATTGCCACATAGTAGCGTGCTCGAGTGGCGAACAACTCGACGGCAAGAGCCCGAACAGTGCGATCCAGAGCCTGAGTGCACTGAATCAGAATCTGCGGGTCGTAGCGTCGAGACTCGTACGGGGCACAGATAGCTGTGTAAAATCCAGTAGCATCTCCAACAGGTGCATACGGAATGTACCGAAACACAGTACCATCCAAGTTAGCATTGTGCTCTCCTCGGAGATGTGCGACAGCAGAGTAGGCGGCATCATGTACTGCCATCTCAATCGTCACGCCTAATCCATGAAAAAGGTGTAGCTCGGTGTCTGAGTTGTTCTGCTGATCATAAATCCGAACTTCAGCATAGTACTGTTCCTGGTTGAACTCGCGGTAAACCTCATAGACCATGTACTTGGGATACCAGCGGTAACCCAGTCTAGTCAGAAGGGCGATCAGAACAGCTGGAAATCCAGGGGCATCACGAGCCCAAGTGCGAAGCACAAGCTGGGTCGTAGGCCGCGGTGGAAACAGTCGATCCATCTGAAACAGAGAGGTTCAGGGTTGTCATAAGACAATGAGAAATATAACCGATCTCAGAAGGAAAGGTTAAACAAAACAATGGAAAGGAAAATGATTATCAGACTAATCAGATCAACGTCAGGGAAATCGCACTGAATCCAGCTCTCCGGGTGGATAGAATTAACGAGAACCTAAATGTCGGTGTTAGTAAATTTTATTAAACCCGAATAGATGAGAGATTAGAATCCCAGAGTAAAGACGAGGAATAAAAGATCCTAATACCACCCAGTTGGCGACGTGGCCCCGTAAGCCACACAGCCAAGTTAGTAAAACAGTTTTTGACCACTAGACTCAACTTCGGCCAAGGAATTGGGAAGGGGGATACCTAGAGGCAGTCGGCTCTGATACCAACCTTGTAGGTTAGTTACTCGGTCGTGGTAAGCGAGGGTGATTCCTCCTACACCACCCCCGATAACGACGTCGTCGCACAACTCCTCAAGTGTGGACCTCGAGGGTGATTCCTCCTACGTTCACCTTGATGATAACATCGAGCGGGAATTCCATCGAGGGTGATTCCTCAGGACTCCCCTGGTGTCAGACACACAGTTACTGTTGATGAGTTGACTTGCACTAAACCATGATACTAAAGACGGGTCGGCCCTGAGGGGTACCCGCGTGGGCTTAAAGCGAAGTGATGTGGAGTCGGGTTGACCTCGATGGTGCCCGCGAGATAACACGAGGCGTGGCCGGGCATTCTTAGCCCTTGCCGCAAGTCCTCGAGACGGGGCGACGGGGTCACATCGATCGTGAGTCTCTGTTCGTTACCGCGCGCTCCTAATCCACTACGGTTTGGATATTTGATCCGAGGGGCCTCTGGCCCGATAGCACTAACCATCACGTGGGCATAGTATGGGCGTTCTGCGTCGTATACATCAGCCAAAGCTCTATTGACGTCAGCGAGGAGCGGCCCATTTTGGATTGGACTGGGAACGCAACTGCGCTTGTATTAAGGGGTTGCTAGGTCTGCTTCCAAAACATCCTCGCAACGTGCAGGGTTCCCGGGGCGAAGGCCCAAGACCCCCGGGGGCATAGGTTAGTCCGGCGTGCTGACCTCTCTTTAGAGCCTAGGTCGGGTTGCGGCGTGTTGTTTGGCTGAGGCCGGGCATGACCCAGAAATGTGTCTCCGGCCGGAGTTAAGCGTGCGTGGTGGGTAAGTTGGTGCACCCCTGCAGGGAAGAAACTTCTATCGATAGCCTGTCCTACGGTAACGGACACTCGGAGTTGTATCCCGATCGGTACAACTAGAACATGTGATGAAAACTGGATAGTACGGCTCTGGGATTGCTTTCTCGCAGGGAGTCGAGAAAGGATCTCAGGTCGAGGTTGATGATACTACTACTACTACTTTACATTATGTTCATCTGATCTCTTCTATTGCTGCAAGACTGTTGAAGATTGTTGAAGATGCTAGTCTTCGATAGGACTAGGCTTTCCCCCTCTATTCTGTCATTTCTGCAGCCCAGTCCACATATACAGCCATTCCTTTGAAAATGATGCATATGTAGTGTAGATCCTTGCTTGCTGAGTACTTTGGATGAGTTCTCATGTTTGCTTTATTTTATTTTCCCCCCATATTCCATTTGATGCCACCAGACGACGAAGCCCCTGAGCCAGACGCCCCAGCCGACGACCAGTACTACTACCCACCTGGCGAGTACTACTACTACGTGGAGCCGTTCGACGACCAGGAGTAGGATCGGAGGGTCCAGGGCAGGAGGCCTACGCCTTTCGATCGTAGTATTTTATTTTACCCCGCCTCTGTGAAGGCCTATTTCTCTCTATGCAATATATCTGTACCCAGATATCTAATGCTTCCGCTGACGCTTGTATGCCATCGAGCTATGTATTCGAGCCCTCGAGGCCCTGGCTTGTAATATAAAGCTTGTATGACTTTATTTATGTTTTAGAGTTGTGTTGTGATATCTTCAAGTGAGTCCTTAGGCTTGATCGTGCGCATTTGCGTGTATGATTAGTGCATGATTAAGCCGGGGTCGTCACAGGTTGGCCGAGGCCGGGCATGACCCAGAAAAGTGTGTCCGGCCGGAGTTAAGCGAGCGTGGTGGGTAAGTTGGTGCACCCCTGCAGGGAAGAAACTTCTATCGATAGCCTGTCCTACGGTAACGGACACTCGGAGTTGTATCCCGATCGGTACAACTAGAACATGTGATGAAAACTGGATAGTACGGCTCTGGGATTGCTTTCTCGCAGGGAGTCGAGAAAGGATCTCAGGTCGAGGTTGATGATACTACTACTACTACTTTACATTATGTTCATCTGATCTCTTCTATTGCTGCAAGACTGTTGAAGATGCTAGTCTTCGATAGGACTAGGCTTTCCCCCTCTATTCTGGCATTTCTGCAGCCCAGTCCACATATACAACCATTCCTTTGAAAATGATGCATATGTAGTGTAGATCCTTGCTTGCTGAGTACTTCAGATGAGTACTCACGTTTGCTTTATTTTCTTTTTCCCCCATATTCCATTTGATGCCACCAGACGATGGAGCCCCTGAGCCAGACGCCCCAGCCGATGACCAGTACTACTACCCGCCTGGCGAGTACTACTACTACGTGGAGCCGTTCGACGACCAGGAGTAGGATCGGAGGGTCCAGGGCAGGAGGCCTACGCCTTTCGATCGTAGTATTTTATTTTACCCCGCCTCTGTGAAGGCCTATTTCTCTCTATGCAATATATCTGTACCCAGATATCTAATGCTTCCGCTGACGCTTGTATGCCATCGAGCTATGTATTCGAGCCCTCGAGGCCCTGGCTTGTAATATAAAGCTTGTATGACTTTATTTATGTTTTATAGTTGTGTTGTGATATCTTCAAGTGAGTCCTTAGGCTTGATCATGCGCATTTGCGTGTATGATTAGTGCACGATTAAGCCGGGGTCGTCACAGGAAGGAAAAGGTCCCATATAATCAAAGCCCCAAACATCAAATGTTTCAATAACAAGTGAATAATTCATAGGCATTTCCCGACATCTACCAATATTACCTATTCTTTGATATTCATCACAGGATAGAACAAACTTACGAGCATCTTTGAAAAGGGTAGGCCAGATTGTAATACCTTGTGTGCAGTTCTATCTCCCGCATGATGCACTCCGTAAGCTTCGGAGTGACATTTCCATAGGATTTGTTCCTGTTCATGCTCAGGTATACAACGTTTAAGAATACCATCTACTCCTTGTTTATAAAGATGTGGGTCATCCCAAAAGTAATGTCTTAAATCATAGAAGAATTTTTTCTTTTGTTGGTATGTGAAAGTAGGTGGTATAAATTTAGCAACAATATAATTAGCACAGTCTACATACCAAGGAGTATTATGAGAAGCATTTATGACAGCTAGTTGTTCATCAGGGAAGCTATCATCAATAAGTAGTGGGTCATCAAGGATATTTTCTAACCTAGACAAGTTATCAGCTACGGGATTCTCAACTCCCTTCCTACCAGTGATGTGTAAGTCAAATTCTTGTAGCAAAACAACCCACCTAATGAGTCTAGGTTTAGCATCTTTCTTTTCCATAAGGTATTTAATAGCATCATGAACAGTGTGAACAATTACTTTAGAATCTACTATGTAAGATCTGAATTTATCACAAGCGAACACAACTGCTAGAAATTCTCTCTCAGTAGTACCATAATTTCTTTGGGCAATGTCTAGAGTCTTACTAGAATAATGTATAACATTTAACTTCTTATCAACTCTCTGTCCTAGAACAACACCAACAGCATAATCACTATCATCACACATAATTTCAAAAGGCAAGTTCCAATTAGGTGGTTGGACAATAGGTGCAGAAGTTAAGGCTTTCTTAAGTGTTTCAAAGGCTTCTACACAATCATCATCAAAAACAAATGGAACATCCTTTTGGAAAAGATTAGTAAGAGGCCTAGAAATTTTAGAAAAGTCTTTAATAAATCTCCTATAGAAACCAGGATGACCAAGGAAACTTTTTATACCTTTAATATCTTTAGGACATGGCATTTTCTCAGCTGCATCGACTTTAGCTTTATCCACCTCAATACCTCGCTCAGAAATTTTGTGCCCTAAGACAATACCTTCATTCACCATAAAGTGGCACTTCTCCCAATTCAAGACAAGATTAGTTTGCTCACATCTCTGCAAAACTCGATCAAGGTTGCTTAAGAAATCATCAAAAGAAGTTCCGTAAATGGAAAAATCATCCATGAAAACCTCAACAATCTTTTCACAAAAGTCAGCGAATATAGCCGTCATACATCTTTGAAAGGTAGCAGGTGCATTGCATAAACCAAAAGGCATACGTCTATAAGCATAAGTTTCAAAAGGACAAGTAAAGGTGGTTTTCTCTTGATCGGGTTGTGATACAGGTATTTGAGAGAAACCGAAATATCCATCAAGAAAGCAAAAGTGTGTGTGCTTAGATAATCTTTCTAACATTTGATCAATAAAAGGCAAAGGGTAATGATCTTTTTTAGTGGCTTTGTTTAATTTTCTAAAAGCAATTACCATTCTATATCCAGTCACAATTCTTTGTGGGATAAGTTCATTTTTATCATTAGGAACAACAGTAATGCCTCCTTTCTTAGGGACACAATGAACAGGACTTACCCATCTACTATCAGCTATAGGATAAATTATACCTGCTTCCATAAGCTTTAATATTTCAGTTCTTACCACTTCTTTCATCTTAGGATTTAACGTCATTGATGATCAACAACTGGTTTAGCATCGGGTTCCATATTAATCTTGTGCTAACAGAGAGTGGTACTAATGCGCTTAAGATCATCAAGAGTATATCCAATAGCAGCTCGGTGCTTCCTCAGAGTTTTTAATAATCTTTTCTCTTCATGCTCTATAAGGTTAGCAGTAATAACAACAGAATATATCTTCTTTTCATCTAGATAAGCATATTTCAAAGTATCTGGTAATTGTTTCAATTCAAACACAGGATCACCCTTAGGTGGAGGAGGACCTCCTAGAGTTTGAATAGGCAAATTATTTTTAAGAATAGGTTGTTGCTCAAAGAATATTTTTCTATTTCATTTCTTTCATGCAGGTGCATATCATTTTCATGGTCTAGCAAATATTGTTCTAACGAATCAGTAGGAGGTACGACAATAGAAGCAAGACCAATTATTTCATCCTTACTAGGCAATTCTTTATTACGAGGTTGCCTATGAAACTTAGAGAAATTAAACTCATGAGACACATCACTAAAATTAACACTGACGATTTCTTTCTTGCAATCTATCTTAGCATTAACAGTGTTCAAGAAAGGCCTACCAAAAATAATGGGATAAAAATCATCTTGTGGGGAACCAAGAACTAGAAAATCCGTAGGATATTATATCTTTCCACACAAGACTTCAACATCTCTAACAATCCCAAGTGGTGTGATAGTATCTCTATTAGCAAGTTTAATAGTAACATCAATATCTTCTATTTCAGTAGGTGCAATATCATTCATAATTTCTTGGTAAAGAGTAAAAGGAATAGCACTGACACTAGCACCCATATCACATAAGCCATGATAACAATGATCTCCTATTTTAACTGAGACAACGGGCATGCCAACAACGGGTTTATTCTTATCTTTAGTATCAGGTTTCACTACTAGGGAAAACCTTATACATAGAAGCTTACCAGTAGCACTGGACAAGAAGGGGCGCTACTTCTAATTTAATAGTAGCGCGGGCCATAAACAGGGGCTACTGCTACCAACTTAGCAGTAGCGCGGCTCGTTAGAACCACGCTACTACTAAAATTGACCGACCGTTCCCGCCACGCTAGGTTTAGCAGCAGCGCCCACGTTAACCATGCTATTGCTAATTTAATTGTAGTAGCGCGCTTTTTTTGCAGGTCGCTACTGCTAATTTTGAACTTGGCCACATGGCGGGCCCCGCTTAGCAGTAGCGCCTCTGCCAGAAGCGCGCTACTGCTATCTTATTAGCAGCAGTGCATTTTACGCCCAGCGCTATTGCTAAACCGCAGCCATACCATGTTTTTGCTCCCCCTCCCCCCTCCCCCATCCTCTCTTCCTTCACTTTCCCCTAGCTCCCACCTCCTCTCTCCCTCACTTTGCTTCTTCCTCACTACTTCTCCCCCCCATTACTCTCCTTCTTCTACCTATCTTTCTCTCTCTTTATTATTCCTAGCTAACTACACCACCTCCATTAATGCATCTCCTTTCTCTTTTTCCTTCCCCCTCCACTAGTTGAACTTGTCTCCTCCCAAACTAGCTAGCTAGGTGTATCATGGTTGCGATCCTGAGGTGACCCGCTTGAGTTTCACGCTCGAACTCCTGAAGACGAAGGCTAAAAACAAATGGACCGACACTAGCCTCGATGAGCTTCTCAAGTACCTAAAGGATGTTCTTCCCGCGGGGAATCTATGTCCTACTAGTGTGGATGAGGCCAAGAAGATCGTGTGCCCTCTTGATCTGCCGCACGTTAGATACCATGCATGCATCAAAGATTGCATAATTTATCGGAAGGAGCACGCGGAAAAAACCAGTTGTCCGGTGTGCAATGCTTCTCTGAGGGCCGGGAAGAAATCTCCCCAGAAAGTTGTATGGTACTTACCGATCACTCCCCATCTGCAACGTTATTTTGTAGATCCCAAGGAAGCAAAGCTCATGCGTTGGCACGCGAAGAGGACAAAGCCCGACGATGGAGATGATCCGAAGCTGAGACACCTCGTGGATGGAAGCCAGTGGAGAGCGTTCAAGGGCAAATATCGGTATTTCGCATGTGATGCAAGGAACATCGTGCTCGGCGCGTGTACCGATGGCATGAATCCGTTTGGCAACCAGAACACCAACCATAGCACATGGCCCGTGTTTGTATGGATGTACAACATCCCCCCTGGGTGTGCATGAAGTCGAAGTACATACACATGAGCATGCTGATTCAAGGGCCGAAACAACCGGGAAATAATATTAATCTGTATCTGGGGCTACTTCAAGAGGAGCTACACACGTTATGGAAAACACCGGCCAAGACATGGGACGCCATCAAAGGCGAGTATTTCTATATGAGAGCCGCGCTGATCACGACGGTGCATGACTATCTCGGTTACGGATATGTCGCAGGCCAGGTGTGCCATGGATATTGCTGATGCACGCGGTGCATGGATGATACGACATCTTAGCAGCTAACGTCAAGGAAAGATGGCGGGTCTGGGAAAATCGTGTACATGGGGCATCGAAGATGGCTCGAGAAGGATGACCCGTGGAGAAACCGTGGAGGTCTCTTCAATGGTGAGGCTGAGCATCGTGGACCTCCACGTAAGCGGAGCGGCGTCGAAATTGATGAGCTATTGAAAAACTGGGAACAGTGCCCCGCGCCAGGAAAGACGATGAAAAAGGCACCGGAGCTGCTGCTGAAGGTATGGAAGACGAGGTCTGTTTTCTGGGACTTGGAGTACTGGCACAAACTCGACACACCTCATTGCCTTGATCAAATGCATATCTGTAAGAACGTCCTTGAGAGCTTGCTTGCGACACTGATGAACATGCCGGATAAGACCAAGGATGGGCTGAAGGCAAGAAAAGACTTGCAAGATTTGAATATTAGGGAATATCTGCACATGCCGCCCCGTAAAAAGTCAGAGGAGACAGAGACGGAGACAGAGGCACTGGAGAAGAAGGGCAAAAAAGTAAGGGAAGAGGATTATTGCCCCCCTTCTTGCTTCACCTTAAGTCCGGTTGAGATCGATCAATTCTTCAAGTGCCTTACCGGAATCAAAGTTAGTTCCTGTTACTGTGGGAAGATAAGCAGATTTCTAGACACGAAGAAGAAAAGGTTCAGCGGGATGAAGTCCCATGACTGTCATGTGATGATGATGCAGATACTACCTATTGCCCTTAGAGGGATAATGGACAAGCACGTCCATGACACGCTTATTGGCCTCTGCAACTTTTTCGATGTCATCTCTTGAAAGTCGATCAGTGTGAAGCAGCTCCGGAGGCTACAAGAAGAGATCGTTGTGATACTAAATGAGCTTGAGATGTACTTCCCGCCCGCGTTCTTTGACATCATGGTGCATCTATGTGTCCATATTGTGGACAACATAATAGACCTGGGGCCGTCATTCCTGCACAACATGATGCCGTTTGAGAGGATGAATGGGATCATCAAAGGATTCATTCGTAACATGTCCCGTCCGGATGGAAGCATCGTCTAGGGCTATCTGACACAAGAGTGCATCTCTTCCTGCGAGAATTTTCTATATGGCGTAGACCGGCCGCCTGGTGTTGGTTTGCCCGTTAAGAAGCACGTTGGGAGGCTCAAAGGAGAAGGTCACTCCAACGGTCGTAGGGAACTGCATGTGGCCTACTCAGATCAACGCAACGACTTTGACAGAGCAAACTTGGTAGTGCTACAACACCTAGACCAGGTAGATCCTTTCATGGCACTGCACAAAGAAACTATTGCAAAGAAGTATCGTGACCGGGGGGTATGCAGGACGGATGCCAAAGTTACTAGAGAGCACAACTCCACTTTCCTGCATTGGTTCAAAGAGCATATTCTTGCTAATCCCCCGGAAGAGGGCTCTAAGGACGGATTTCTCATATATGCCTTAGCACATGGCCCCTCGCCCAACCTCGTCACCTATCAGGCATATGATATCAACGGATACACGTTCTACACGGAGGCCAAAGATATGGACAGTGATGATCAGAACTTAGGGGTGACGATGGAATGCATGACCGGCAGCGACAACGGCGCAACTGAGAGATTTTACGGAAGGGTCGAGGAGATCTGGGAGCTTGACTACTCTGGACTGCACAACGCGACGATGCTCCGTGTCAGATGGGCTAAGAATGTCGAAAGAGAAAACCGGTATTTCACTACCATGACTATACCCGACGCCAAGAGCGCTACCATGAACGCCATCGCAAAAAACAAGCCATGGGTACACGCTAAGCACGTGACACAATGCTTCTTCATAACCGACCCGAGCAATCCCAGCCGTGTTGTCGTGAGGAGAGGCAAAAGGAACATCATTGGAATGGATCGAGTCGCCAACGAGGAAGACTACGACCAGTACGGAAACCCGATGAGGGAAGATGACGATGACGATGACGATGAAGTATACGTCAAAAGAAGAATCAATACTACATTACCCAAGAAAGATCGTACTCCATGGAAAAGGAAAAGTCACAATGCGGGGCTCAATTATTCCTCAATGAACAAGAAGGGAAAGAAGCTCACTCAAAAACAAAAATGTCGATGCTGAGAAACCGTTATCGGTCAAATGTTGTAATATATATGTTCCTATTTTGTATGCACACTTAACCATTATGGGTCAAATGATCTAATATATATGTTCCTATTTTGTATAGCACACTTAACCGTTATGGGTCAAATGATGCAATATATATCGCCTTAGTTATATACATTGTATCACCTTCCCTTCGTTCCGGCTCTTGGGAAAAAAGGGAAAAGAAAAGAAAAGGAAAAGAAGAAAAGAAAAGGAAAAGAAGAAAAGATTACCTTAAAGAAAAGAAAAGGAAAAGAAGAAAAGAAAAGGAAAAGAAAAGAAGAAAAAGAAGAAAAAAAGGAAAAGAAAAGAAAAAGAAGAAAAGAAAAGGAAAAGAAAATAGAAGATTTACTCTGTCGCCGTCGCACGCCTCTGTCGCCGTCGCCCGGCCCCGGCCCCGACCCCGACGCGCCACGCCTCCCTCCTTTTCTTCCTCCCCTCCCAACCTCGGTCGTCGTCGGGCCTGCCTCCTCGCCCTGCACCCTCTGTAAGCCCCCCACCGCTCCTCTCTCTCTGCCATTACAGTTCTAGCTAGGGTTCTTCGGTTAATTTACTTAGTTTTTAGTTAGGGCAATAGGTTAATTAGGTTATCTATTTAGTTAGGGCAGTAGGTTAATTAGGTTATCTATTTAGTTAGGGCAGTAGGTAGTTATTTTTTTTGCGGTGATGAATTTAGTTATGAATTTAGCTAGGTATAAAACTAGTAGGTTAATTTGTCTATATTATGAACCCTAGGTGCAATTTGAACCCTAGTTAGTATGAACCCTAGTTAGGATTAACCCTAGTTAGTATGAACCCTAGGTTTCAAATTAGGACATAAATTTAGCTAGGTTTCAAATTAGGACAGAAATTTAGGGTTAGGTGTTTTAGGTGTAGTTAAAAGAAAAAGGACTTCTTGCATTTTTCTTCAAGTTCTATATTTTTCTTCCTTTTATATGCCAGTTTGAAGTGGACATGTGATATGTGGACATGTGATTTGGACATGTCATATTTGGAATTTGGACATGTCATATTTGGAAAATGATGATTATGTGCAGGGTAAATGATCCGAGTGGCCTATGTTTCGCCGGAATGTTGATTCATTTCCGTTCCGGTGAATTTCAGGCGCTCGATATGTCCACTTTTTAGCAAAGGTCATGCCAAAATTTCCCGTGAATTTTGGCATGACTTGTGCTAGAAAGTAGGCATATCGAGTGCCGGGATTTGCTGGGAAACGACATTCCGGCAAACCATGGACCTTTTTTATGTCATTTCTCATTTTATTATAGTTTTAGAATTAAACGAGGAGACTTAATCATAGGAAACATGTCGAACAACGAAGAAACCGGGCCTTCTGACCAAGATGCAGACGAGATGGATTATGAGGGTGAACAACAGTACCTCGACTTTTTGTCTGCTAAGCATAGTCAAGGTTTGCATGGCGGCCTCGATGATGGTACTGACGCCGACATCGACACCGACGGCGCCGGCACCGATGGCGGCGCCGAGACCGGCGGGGAAGGTACCGGCGGGGAAGATACCGGCGGGGAAGGTACCGGCGCCGAAGCCGTACCGAAAAGAAGAAGCCGAAGAAGCAGAGGACACGAAAACCTAACAAACTCGGCATCGGACAACTGGTGATCACAAAGATGGCCCCTGAAAAGTTTGAGCCATTAGAGCCGGAAGAACCTCGCAAGTGCTGTGGGAACCAAGTAGGATGCATCCTACGGGAATGCGCGAGCATCAACGATGATGAATTAAGGAGTAAAGAACATTTGAGGCAGTTGCTCCTGATGAAGTTGCACAAGAGATTCAAGTTCCCCGGCCGGGATGATAGCATAGAACAACCGTTGGATGATCCGAAGATGAAAAAGATTAACAATCACGCCATGGGCATGCTCAGCAATGATTTGGCCTCCTGGAAAGGGAGGGTGAAACGAGCTATTGAGGTTGAGGAACCCCTGTCCAAGATTTTGGAGGAAAATCCGACACTTACGGAAGAGGGGTTCTAAAAGTTCAAGGACACTTGCGCTACCGAGGCAGCCAAGGCTAAGGCTGCGAAATTCAAGAGCCTTCAGCAAAGGAACAAGGGGAAGCATCGCCTCGGGAAGCCGTGGCTACCTTGGCAAAAGGCCCATATGGGATAAGGAGGACACGGAACATGAAGCCGCGGGTGTCCCAGACCCCTTCGCGAAGTTCACCAACCCCTTGGAGCGTGATTTCATCAGGGCCCGCTACAAGTGGGACAAGGAAAAGAAGGTTTTTTACACGGACCCGATCACGAGGAAATTGATTAGAATACTGGTAATTATTCTTTTACCACCTTACATTTAGCTTCTGATCAAGTCGACTACACATTCATAAATGGTTCACGTTCCTTCTGCAGGAGAAGCAACACCATCTTGCAGCCGAAAGCCAGTCTTCGTCGATGAGGCCCAAGTGGGACACCCCTCTCAACCGGGCCTTGAACGAACTTAAGGGACTCCCTTTGGACCAGCGGCCGCAATATGGACGTGTGCATGGTGCCAGAGACGGTGCCACGTGGAAGGTCTTTTACAACAAGGGCCCGGAGGCCAAGAAGCAGAAAAAGAAGTTTAGTCAGGCAGACATCGATGAGAAGGTGAAGCTTGCGTTCGAGAAAAAAAGCAACTCAGGACGCGAAAAAAGCAGCCGAGGAGAAAATTGAGTTGCTACAGTAGGCAGTCGATGCAGCTGTACATGCCTGCAGAAATGATTTTGCTACTAACTTGATCCCGGCTATCATCAACTGGACGAAGGAAAATCCAGACAAGACGGTAGATGATTTCCCCATGCCCAGTTTTGTCGGGAGCAACTCGATGAACAACACCACCGCACCATCACCTGCTCACGCAACCGCGCCTGCTCCCGCACCCGCACCCGCTCATCGCAGCCCGTCCTCAGTCTCTGGCGCACTAGGCGGGCCTTCGTCTTTGGCTGAGCTCGACGCCCTCACGGTAATTACATGTCGCACCAACATATATCTAGAATATTCCATTTTCGTTGCCTTTCGGATGTTTTACGCCGCAGACATGTGTTTACGGGCCGATGAAACCCCGTGCACCGTACTCTACTTGATCAAAGGCCAGAAGGTGGACGTGGGAAAGGCGGTGATAACGAAGCCCTTGGAACTCACGTTCCACGGCCAACCGATGCCCAGTGGGCACTTCAGGGTTACCTTGTCGAGTGTGAAATCGGGGCATGAGGATTTGCCTCCTCCAGTAGGGCTAGGGGGAGAGGATGACGAGACCCCGCCGCGGATTGGAAACTGCAAGGGTTGGGTGTTGCTATGGCCGAAGAATCTTCTTCGTCTGGAGCCGGCCGAGAGCACACCAATAACCACACATCAACAAGCAGGTATGGACACCACCACCCCGCTACGCAATTACCAGCGCCTGTAGGGCCGGGAGAGAGCGGCAGATGACGTGATGAAGGGGGTCCAATAGTGGCTGATGTAATCGCCCCCGTAGAACAAAGTATGGATGATGAGATGGACGAGGACCCTCTTCGGTTCCTCAATACAGGCGCCTATGACGGTGACTTAGATATGATGAGTCAGCCATATGACGACTCGGGCTATCAGCATGCTGATGAGGATATGGAAGATCTGCCTGGGCAGGAACGTCCTAGCAGGGATTGCAAGAAGTCTCTCTTCATGCAATCCTCACAGGACACGCCTGGAGATGCCTCAACACAGGCTCAACTAGCCGAGGGTCGTACAGTGCTTAGCCCGACAACACTGGGGCAGGGGTTAAGGAAGGGTCTAGAAGGCCAGCCCAAGAAAAAGGAGAGGAGGAGACCGGGGAAGATTGGCTCTGCTGCCTACAAACAAGCCAGAGCACATAGCAGCCAGACGGTGGATTTTGAAGAGCGTGTACCTGTCAAAGGTGCGGCCATGTTCCATGTCACGGGCGAGCCGATGCTACCGCCGAAACCGCTGGAGGCAATATCAGGGGATCTCAGGAGACTGCACGACTATGTGCTGTTGACCGAGAAAAGCCAACTAGCCTCGAAGGATCCAGGATATCCGACATACGAGGCTCGTGTGCCCGAGGGGAAGTGCTACGTCGACACACGGCCCGCGGAGGTGTTCTTCCTGCGGTTTAAGCATATCTTCGAGATGTTTCTGACAAGGCGGCTCGATTGTACAATCGTCCGCCTTTTTGTGCTACATATGAGCTCCATCATGAAGAGAGAAGAAGTCTCGCAAATCTGTGTGGCGGATCCATACTACATGCACGAGCCCTTCTTAAGTCTGGGCGACTTTGAGCGTAAAACTGCTAGGGAGTACCTCGAAAACTTCATGGTACAGAATAAGGACCAAGAAATTGTCCTCCTGCCTTATCATCCAAAGTAAGTCAGTGCCGGACAACCCTTTCGTACATTTCAATCATTCCTTCTCGCTCATATGGAGAATAATTTGAGGAGTTTTTTCCCCGCAGCAACGGGCGCGCCATCCTTATCGTTCTTTACCCGTGAGTCTCCCATGCCGTGTATTTTGACCCTACCAGAAACTACGAGAAGAAGGACTACACCCACGTAATGAATATTCTAGATGATGCTCTCCAAGGCTTCAGCTTGAGGGGTGGCCACCTACGGACCAGGAAAGAAATGCACAAGAAGACTGGTTTCTCGCATAAAACTAACTTCTGCTGCATCCATGTCCCAAAACCAAGCAAGAACGATGGATTCTACCTCCTCCATCTCATGATGGAGTTCAGAAGGGATCACCAAAAGCTTCGCATGACAAGCAGAAACGATGATCATATCCGCAAGTGGGTAGAATCTAATGGAGAAGCGGATTATAAACTTAGAGATGATTTCTTTCGCATCCAGAGGGACATTGCGACGATCATCATGAAAGAAGTCATCGAAGACAAGGGGATGTTCCACCACAGCCCTATATCACGAGCTGACGTCCGAACTCGCATAGGCATGCAACATCAGGACCTCACGCCGTTCAAGAAGCTAGGGTCCATCCTCGATGATATGGAAGGATGGAACTTCTAGTGATTTACGATGCTGATGATGATGATATGTGTCGGTTGAACTTGTATAGTTTCTGTAGCGATAAAACTTTGTGATGTCCACGGTCCCTGCCGAACTTGCGTAACGCTACTTTGTTAGTTTGGGTACGATGACCTGCGTACCTCTAGTTAATTAGTTTGCGTACGATGAAACTATGTTGATTATTTGTATGTTTACTATATGTTGCATCTAGGTACTAACCCTTTCTTTTTCGTGTTGCTCAAGTATATTTTGTTGCATATGATTGTACATTCTCTTGATGAAGATGCATCTCTAATGGGTACCTAGATTCTTGATGGCGAAGAAGCAGTGCTATGTCGTGTACAAAGGGAAAGTTCCGGGAGTGTACGACGAGTGGCCTGAGTGTTAGGCGCAAGTGGAGGGGGTCTCGGGCGCCAGCCATAAAGGCTTCAAAAGCAGACAAGAAGCAGAAGCTAGTTACTTGAGGTTCACGCTAGCGCAAGAGAGGACTCATAACCGCCGCCTCATGTACTGCATAGTTCCGCTTTCACTCATAGTGATAGCTCTTCTCGCGTATATCATTGTTTAGATGGATGACGATGTACTTGCAAGTATTCGAGACTTGTATCGCTATTTTTGAGATTATGACGAGAGACCACTTTGTGTTGGCTGATGATTATGATGATGACATGATTTGATGAGACTATTTGTATGTATATGCTATGATTACATTTGTATGTGTATGATATGCTAAAGATTATTGTATAAAGCCTGTTCAAATACAAAACAAATATGCAGAAAAAAATAGAAACTAATAAAACTAGCAGTAGCGAGGGGAATAAAGTTAGCAGCAGCACGCTCTTACCAGTAGCACGGCTTAATTAAAAGCGCTGCAGCTATTTGCAGTAGCGCGTTGGTCCAAAGCACGCTACTGCTACCCATGTATAGCAGTAGCGTGGGCCCACCCGCGCTACTGCTACATGTTAGCTGTAGCCGTATCAGTAGCGTGGGTACCCGCGCTACTGATACACCAAATACCCGTGCTACTGCTAGGCTTTTCACTAGTAGTGTTTAGCAATTCTAGCAGCTTCATCACAGAAGTAAATAACATGCCCATCAACATTATCGACCAAGATATCTTTAACCATAGCAATACTAGGTCCTACTTTAATTTGTTCAGAGGGTCTAGGTGCTCTAATATTACTTTTGTTGACCACGGTCGAAACCTTAGCATGTTCCTTTATCCTAACAGGGAAAGGTGGTTTTTCAATATAAGCAGTAGGCATAACTGGATCAACATTGTAAATAAAAGTTTCATCCTTAACTATAACTGGTTCCTCCATCTTTTCTTTAATAGGAGGATGATATCTAAACCACTTCTCCTTAGGGAGATCAACATGAGTAGCAAATGATTCACAAAAAGAAGCTACTATCTCAGAGTCAAGTCCATATTTAGTGCTAAAATTATGAAAAGCATCGGTATCCATAAAGGTTTTAACACAATCAAACTCAAGTTATATACCTGACTCCTTACCTTCATCGAGTTCCCAATCTTCAGAGTTGCATTTAATTCTTTCCAAAAGATCCCATCGGAATTCAATAGTATTCTTCATAAAAGAACCAGTACAAGAAGTATCGAGCATGGATTGATCATTACGAGAAAGCCGAGCATAAAAATTCTGTATGATAATTTCTCTTGAGAGCTCATGGTTGGGGAATGAATATAACATTGAATTAAGCCTCCCCCAAGCTTGAGTGATACTTTTTCCTTCACGAGGCCAAAAATTATATATATAATTCCAATCACGATGAACAAGATGCATAGGATAAAACTTTTGATGAAATTCCAATTTCAATCGATTCCAGTTCCAAGATCCAATATCATCACATAGCCTATACCATGTCAATGCTTTTCCCCCCAAAGATAAAGGGAAAACCTTCTTCTTAACTTCATCTCCGGGTAAACCTGCAAGCTTGAACAATCCACAAATTTTATCCACATAGGTCAGGTGCATATTAGGATGCTTCGTTCCATCTCCTGCATAAGGATTGGCTAGCAGTTTTTCTATCATACCCGAAGGAATTTCATAACCAATATTTTCAGTAAGTGTAGTAGGTTGAGGGGCAACTCTTTGTGTTTCCGTTCGAGGTGAAGATACCCCAAACAAACCCCTCAAAGGATTGTTTTCCATAGTAACAAGTGACAATAAATTTCAGCACGTAATATAAATTTTTCCTTACCAATTTCCTCTTACCAAGAGCACTTCACTCCCCGGAAACGGCACCATAAAAGAGTCTTGATGACCCACAAGTATAGGGGACCAATCACAGTCCTTTCAATAAGTAAGAGTGTCGAACCCAACGAGGAGCAGAAAGAAATGACAAGCGATTTTCAGCAAGGTAATTTCTGCAAGGACTGAAATTGTCGGTAACAGGTAGTTTGATAGCAAGATAATTTGTAGCAAGTAAAAATAGTAACAATAAGTGCAGCAACATAGCCCAATCCTTTTTGTACTAAAGGACAGTCCGGAATGGTCTTAGATAATAAGTAAAACGTTGTCGAGGACACACGGCAATTTCATCTAGTCACTTTCATCATGTTTGTTTGATTCGCGTTTGCTACTTTGATAATTTGATATGTGGATGGACCGGTGCTTGGGTGATGTTCTTACTTGAACAAGCTTCCCACTTATGATTAACCCCTCTCGCAAGCATCTGCAACTACGAAAGAAGAATTAAGATAAAATCTAACCATAGCATTAAACATATGGATCCAAATCAGCCCCTTACGGAATAGCGCATAAACTAGGGTTTAAGCTTCTGTCACTCTACCAACCCATCATCTAATAACTACTCCACAATGCATTCCCTTAGGCCCAAAGATGGTGAAGTGTCATGTAGTCTACGTTCATATAACACCACCAAGGGAATCATAACATACATATCATCAAAATATCGAACGAATATCAAATTCACATGATTACTTGTAACATGACTTCTCCCGTGTCCTCAAGAACAAAAGCAACTACTCACAAATAATATTCATGCTCAAGATCAGAGGAGTAATAAATATCATAATGGATCTAAACGTATAATCTTCCACCAAATAAACCAACTAGCATCAACTACAAGTTGTAATCAACACTACTAGTCACCCATAGGTACCAATCTGAGGTTTTGATACAAAGATTGAACACAAGAGCTGAACTAGGGTTTTGAGATGAGATGGTGCTGTTGAAGATGTTGATGAAGATTGATCCTCCCAAGGTGAGAGGGTTGTTGGTAATGATGATGGCTTTGATTTTCCCCTCCTGGAGGGAATTATCCCCGGCGGAATCGCTCCGCCGAAGAGCAAAAGTGCTCCTACCCAAGTTCCGCCTCGAGACGGCGGTGCTCCATCCCAAAAGTCCTCTCCTAATTTTTTTCTAGGTCAAAAGACCTTATGTACCAGAAGATGGGCACCGGGAGTGGGCCAGGGAGCCCACTACCCACTAGGGCGCGCCAGGGGGGGGGGGGGGTAGACGCGTCGTGGTGCCTAGTGGGCACCTGGGTAGCCCCCTCCGGTATTTCTTTTCTCCAATATTTTTTATATATTCTAAAATAATTCTCCGTAAAATTTTAGCTTATTTGGAGATGTGCATAATAGGTATCTTTGACGTAGTTTTTTTAGGTACAGAATTCCAGCTACCGCTATTCTCCCTCTTCGTATAAACCTTGCATATTATGAGAGAAAAGACATTAGAATTACTCCAAAAAGTGTTATATTGAATATAAACACTATAAATAATAGTAGGAAAACATGATGCAAAATGGACGTATGAAGCTTGCCGGAGGGGACTCCAAAGATGCACTTGTCGGGGTTGAGCTTTAAGTTGACCTTGTGGAGGTTGGCAAATGTTTCCTCAAGATCTTCGATGAGCATCCTGGCCTCATGCGTCTTGGCCACGATGTTGTCGACGTAGGCCTCTGTTTCCTCCCCATCTAAGGCCCCAGCGTGATGCGCATCAGCCACTAGAAGGTGGCGGCGGCACTCTGATACGTCTCCAACGTATCTATAATTTTTTATTGTTCCATGCTATTATATTATCTGTTTTGGATGTTTTATATGCATTAATATGCTATTTTATATTATTTTTGGGGCTAACCTATTAACCTAGAGCCCAGTGCCAGTTTCTGTTTTTTCCTTGTTTTTTAGCTTCGTGGGAAAGGAATACCAAACGGAGTCCAAACGGAATAAAACCTTCGCGATGATTTTTCTTGGACCAGAAGACACCCAGGAGACTTGGAGATGAAGTCGGAGGAGCCACGAGGCGGCCACAAGGGTGGAGGGCGCGCCCAGGGGGTAGGGCGCGCCCCCTGCATTGTGTGCAACCCGTGACTCCCCTGACCTAATTCTTTCGCCTATATATTCACATATGTTCCCAAACCACCAGAAGCATCCACGAAAAGACTTTTCCACCGCTGCAACCTTCTGTACCCGTGAGATCCCATCTAGGGACCTTTTCCGGCACCCTGCCGAAGGGGGATTCGATTACGGAGGGCTTCTACATCAACTCTATTACCCTTTAGATGAAGCGTGAGTAGTTTACCTCAGACCTACGGGTCCATAGCTAGTAGCTAGATGGCTTCTTCTCTCTGTTTGATTCTCAATACCATGTTCTCCTCGTTGTTCTTGGAGATCTATCCAATGTAATATTCTTTTGCGGTGTGTTTGTCGAGATCTGATGAATTGTGGATTTATGATCAGCTTATCTATGAATATTATTTGAATCTTCTCTGAATTCTTATATGCATGATTTGATATCTTTGTAATTCTCTTCGAATTATCGGGTTGGTTTGGCCAACTAGATTGGTTTTTCTTGCAATGGGAGAAGTGCTTAGCTTTGGGTTCAATCTTGCGGTGTCCTTTCCCAGTGACAGTAGGGGCAGCAAGGCACGTATTGTATTGTTGCCATCGAGGATAAAAAGATGGGGTTTACATCATATTGCTTGAGTTTATTCCTCTACAGCATGTCATCTTACTTAATGCGTTACTCTGTTCTTCATGAACTTAATACTCTAGATGCAGGCAGGAGTCGGTCGATGTGTGGAGTAATAGTAGTAGATGCAAAATCATTTCGATCTACTTGACACGGACGTGATGCCTATATTTCATAATCATTGCCTTGGATATCGTCATAACTTTGCGCTTTTCTATCAATTGCTCGACAGTAATTTGTTCACCCACCATATTATTTGCTATCTTGAGAGAAGCCTCTAGTGAAACCTATGGCCCCCGGGTCTATTTTCCATTATATTACTTTCCGATATACTATTTTGCAATCTTTTATTTTCAGATCTATAAACCAAAAAAACCCAAAAACATTTACTTTATCTTTTGTTTAGTTTTACCTATCTCTATCAGATCTCACTTTTGCAAGTAACCGTGAAGGGATTGACAACACCTTTATCGCGTTGGGTGCAAGTTGTTTGATTGTTTGTGCAGGTGCTAGGTGATTTGTGCGTTGTCTCCTACTGGATTGATACCATGGTTCTCTAAATGAGGGAAATACTTATCTCTACTTTGCTGCATCACCCTTTCCTCTTCAAGGGAAAAACCAACGCAAGCTCAAGAAGTAGCACACTCCTCAAGCCGAAGGGCATGCAGGTGTAGCAGAATATGCCGCAAGGTGAGATGAAGGCCGTCCTCTCTACATCTTTTGCCGCCATCTTGATCTGGTGTTATCCTGAAAAGGCATCCGGGAAGCATAGCAGGTCACACCCGGTGGTGGAGTCCATGATCTGGTCGATGTGCAACAGCGGAAAGGGGTCCTGGGGGCAGGCCTTGTTGAGGCTCGTGAAGTCGACACACATATGCTCCTTGCCACCTTTCTTGGGGACGATGACTGGGTTGGCGAGCCACTCAGAATGGCGCACCTCACGGATGACTCCAGCTTCTTGTAGCTTGTGTACTTCCTGGACAATGAATCCTTGCTTCTCTGGTGCCTGGAGCCATGCTTTTTGCTTGATGGGGCGTGAGTTAGGGCACACTGCTAAGTGGTGCTCGATCACCTCCCTCGGCACCCCGGATAGGTCATATGCTTTCCAGGCGAAAACATTCGAGTTTGCCCAAAGGTGACAAGCGTGCTTTCCTATGCGGGAGGAAGGCAGGGCCTGAGCCACTATTGTCAACTGACACCTTCCTTATCTCGGTGCTGTCCTGGAGAACAACTGCTTCTTCTCTGTGGGGCGCGGCCTTGGGAGGCTCAACCGCGTCCTTGGCAGCTGGATGCGCGATTGTCGTGGCCTTGTAGGCGCGCTTGAGGGAGCAGACCGCGTCCTTCTCATTGCAGGAGATGGTGATGACGCCGCTGTAGCGAGGCGTCTTGATTACGTTGTAGCCGGGGTGGGTCGCCGCCATGAGCTTGGTGAGTGCCGGGTAACCCAGGATGGCATTGTACGGCAGGCCAATGCGTGCCACATCGTAGTCGATGAGCTCAGTGTGGTAGTTCTGGCGGGTGCCAAAGGTGACGGGTAGGCGCACTTGCCCCAGGGGGATGGTAGAACCATCAGTCACCCCAAAGAAGGGCCTGGTCGGCAATAGCTGGTCGTCGGGCACTTGGAGTGTCTCGAAGGTCTCGATGGCGATCACGTTGTGGTCTGCGCTCCAGTCGATGAGGGTCTTAGTGACCGCGACATTGCTGATGGTAGGATTGCTCTCGCAAGAGAAAGAGAATACAAGGGTCCTACCCTCTACAGCAGCTCCCTGCCCTCCTTTTATATCTGCCTTGGTCCTCTTCCTCCGAAAACGTTGGCGGGAAGGGTTGCCACATAATGGCAAGTTTGAAGGGGGACATGAGCGCAGTCTATCCTGACAAAAGGTGATCTTCGCCTGCAAAGCCACCATTCATGACGCACCGGTGGGCTCGGGGATGACCTATGCCCTGCGCGCCCGTCGTCTGGGTCTTCTTTCACCGATCGGGCAACCTTTGGGAGTTGCTTTGGGAGCTAGACTGCTGGTCCTACTCCCTTAGCAAAAAAGGGAAATCCTCTTCATCCACGCCTACTGGCATGGCCTCTGCCGCCGTTCGTCGCTGCGTGTGTCACTGACATGCTAGGCATGAGACCACGTGACCGAGCCAAGCAACGCTTGCCTCGCGCGCCTCAGGGAGGGTGCCTCGGGAGGCAACCTCGGGAGGCCACCTCGTGAGGCTCTCGGTGAAACCACTAAGTACCGCTTGCTTGTGCACTACCTGAAGAGGGGGCCTCATGAAGGGTTTTGCTCATGGTTCCTGCTGGTGGGCCACTCACTAGGCCCTCACGATGCGCCACATCCTGGGCTGAAGGTAGACGGGCCTGGGTACCCTGGGTCCCACAGGCCCGACAACGGTGTGCACGAAAGTGAATCCACATGTGGAGAGGTTGATGTAAATAGAGCTACACCAAGCGCTGGCTTAACACCGGTTGCATCTGAACGGACTTAGAGGTGAGGACGTACTTGGTTATCATGGAGCAAGGCACGGATGTCATGGCCACATTAACATCAAGCGTACAGAAGGGAACCTACTCGTCCACAGAATGAGTGACTGGGTAGGATAGCGGTGAAGAACAGGGCTCGCTGGCATTGCCCTTCTCTGATAACAGAGATCAGTAAGGGTTGCCAAAGCGGCGAGTTGGATGGAAAGGCCTGGGGTAGAAACATATCTATCACCGAAAAGATAGGTGTGGCTGACGGAAAGATACTGGCGCGACACCTGCAAGTGCTCGACACCACTTGGTACCTCGGCATCACTCTGCTGGGACAGACATGACACCCAACACCGAAAGTAGGTATGCAAAATTGGAGGGTGCAGGTAATGGATCGAAACCGATACCACCTGCACTCACAAGATCCACTGTTAGCGACGAGATAATGAGTCTATATGCATGCTATGCAGCAAACAAATTCAACAACCAAATGCAGCAAAGCGACTAGACTCTACGCTATCGGTTTCTAACGCGCATGCTGACTAGGGCGTCCTACATCCAGACCTGGTTTGATACCAGAGCCTATGGCACCCGGCTCAGAGAGACCGGAACACCCCGTATTCCAGCCCAAAGATCAAGTCTTCTCGAATACAACACTGCTTGGCATAGAACAAATCAGCTCTTATTACAAATGATATGGGTACAAGGGTTCTGATATTACAAAGGATCGTCGGCATGTCGACACTACGCCTGCTAAGGTAGCTCTATGCTAGCAGCAGAACAACTCGAGGAAGCGAATAACTTCTAGCAACGGAACAACGACGACGGTGATGAACTCCACTCTGCAGGGACTCTTGCTGGAACGCATCCGAGCATGCAAACTCAGGATCCTCAACAAGCAAGCAATCACGGCATCACCTGCAATCTGGCATGACACGCCAGGTGAGTACTTTGAATGTACTCACAAGCTAACAGCAACTAAAGCAATCAAGACAAACAACAACATGGCATTTATAGGTTAATTATCAACGATGAGCATGATACAACTAGAGCCATATGAGATGAGCATGGCATGAACATGTTACTCATGATATGAACATGATGATACTAGAACTAGTATGCAAGGGGGGCCGATGTTTAAGGTCTCATGGACCAACTTACTCTTCTCGGAGGTTATTATCTCGTAACCACCATAGACATCCATCTTAGTTACCACAATGATCATCACATGATCACCTCATAATCAACCATCATCAAGAATACCATCGTGATCATCTCGTGATTAACCATCATCAATATCATTAATACCATCGTGATCATCACTAGTGCAGAAAAGCCTAGCTATGGCATGCCAAAAACTGCCTTGCTGGCATAGGAGCCCGACGCCACCAATATGGCGCCAGTGTTAAAATATAGTGGTGGTGTTGGAGCCTACGCCAGCACTATTCTGGATACCTATGGCATTGGACTTAACTACATGACGGCAATATCGGCCATAGCTATGGCATGTGACGTAGTGTAACGACAGTAATAAGATAAATCTTCTCTGGCGTTGCGCTTTGTCCGGACGCCATTACTAGTGTTTTGAAAAGCTGTAAAAAATTACTGTTGACCCACGGTGTGACCTACTGTGAACTGTGCCCATGACCGATGGCGCGGCTATCGATAGATTATACACTCTGCAGAGGTTAGTACACTATACCCACACCATGGAATTCATGGCCTCCTGCTCCATTCGAGTGGACCAACGACATTCTGACAAAACCGATCAATTGCATGACACACTCCCGGCCACTCCGACAAACTCCCCTTTGGGCAATGTCCTAGGTGGCCCCGATGCCAACTCTTGACATCCACCACTTTCGTGGCCGACCACCATCGTGGTAAAACTAAAACAAATGTTCCCAAACGGGGACAATGGATCCATACAACTTGGGCACACAAGGCTTATGGCCGCCTACCTGATCAGGGTAGCGCACGCACATAACCTTCCCTAATTGGAGGCACTGGTGAGAGGCATGACAATAGACCAAGTTAGGATCTCCCCATCTAGGCAAGTGTGATTGCACTGGTGTGCTCGATTCGGTGGCACCATGACTCAGCCAACAGATTTGTTCAAGTTCGATTAATATCAGGTTTAACTTGAATGGTGATGAGCCGAGTCATAATAAATATCATGATGAAATAACAATGCATATGAGCATGTGATAACCCACAAGTATAGGGGATCGTCTGTAGCCTTTTTCGATAAATAAGAGTGTCGAACCCAACGAGGAGCTAAAGGTAGAACAAATATTCCCTCAAGTTCTATCGACCACCGATACAACTCTACGCACACTTTACGTTTGCTTTACCTAGAACAAGTATAAAACTATTTGGTAGGTGAAAGGATAAGTTTGCAAGAATAAAACTAGAAGTACTTTGCGAGAATAAAACTACGAATAAAATGCAAGACAATAAAAGTAGATAGCTTTTTTCAACAAGAAAGTCATTTGTTCATAGGTGATCGATAACTAAACCGGTGATCATTGTTGCAATTTTCTATGAGGGAGAGGCATGAGCTAACATACTTTCTCTACTTGGATCGTATGCACTTATGATTGGAACTCTAGCAAGCATTCACAACTACTAAAGATCATTAAGGTCGTAAAACCCAACCATAGCATTAAGTATCAAGTCATCTTTATCCCATACGCAATGACCCCCAAACTCAGGTCTGTGCTTCTATCACTCACGCCACCCACCATAAGCGAACCATGAACATATTGCAACACCCTACAGCGGGGATCCCTCCGTTTGTGCGACACGGAGGGCACTGTAGGACAGCACCAAAATAAAATATACAACTCAAACCAATCATGATCATCTATCAACCCATAGGACAAAACGGATATACTCAAACATCATAAGATAGCCATAGATCATTGGGAAATAATATATAGCATTGAGCACCATGTTTAAGTAGAGATTACAACGGGTAGAAGAGAGGTTACAGTGCTGCATAGAGGGGAAGAGAGATGGTGTTGACAGCGGCAAAGTTGTTGGTGTAGATCGCCGTCACGATGATTGCCCTGGCGGCGCTCCGGCGCCACCGAGAGAGAGGGGGAGAGAGCCCTCTCCTTCCTCTTCTTCCTTGGCCTCGCCCTAGATGGGAGGAGAGTTCCCCTTCTGGTCCATGGCCTCCATGGCGGCGGAGGGGCCGGAGCCCCTCCTAGATTGGATCTATCCCTCTGTTCTCTTCTGTTTCGCGCTCCTATTTTCTGGCCAAAAATCGTTTCTTATATTCCTAGAGATCTATAACTCCGATTGCGCTGAGATTTTAACACGATTTTTTCCCCAGATATAAGCTTCCTTGCGCCCGAAGTAGAGCTCCAACCGACTTACGAGGAGGGCACAAGACACCTGGGTGCACCTGGGGCCTGGGGCGCGCCATGGTGTATCTGTTTGTGTTGATTCCACCTCCCAAAAATCACAAATATTCCAAAATTATTCTCCGTAAATTTTTATCGCGTTTGGACTTCGTTTGATATGGATATTCTGCGAAACAAAAAACATGCAACAAACAGGAACTGCCACTGGGCACTGGATCAATAGGTTAGTCCAATAAAACATATAAAATGTTGCCAAAAATATGTGAAAGTTGTATAATATTGGCATGAAACAATCAGAAATTATAGATACGACGGAGATGTATCAGCATCCCCAAGCTTAATTCCTGCTCGTCCTCGAGTAGGTAAATGATAAAAAATATTTTTTGATGTGGAATGCTACCTAGCATAATCTTGATCATATATCTAATCATGGCATGAATATTAAGACACGAGTGATTCAAAGCAATAGTCTATAATTTGACATAAAGACACATCAATACTCAAGCATCCCAACAAACAGTCATGTCTTTCAAAATATCAATGCTAAAGAAAGCTATCCCTACAAAATCATATAGTCTTGTCATGCTCTGTCTTCTTGACACAAAGTATTTATCATGCACTACCCCGATGACAAGCCGAGCAATTGGTTCATACTTTTTAACGTGCTTCAGCTTTTTCAACCCTCACGCAATACATGAGCGCAAGCCATGGATATAGCACTATGGGTGGAATAGAGTATGATGATGGGGTAAATATGGAGAAGACAAATGTCGGTGCAACAAACCCTGGGTCTGTTGCCCAGACTGTGCACAGGCACAGGGACGAGATTGAAGCACCAACCCAAGTCAGAATAGAAGGGACTAAGAGGTTCAATGGACTAATATGCAGATAAGAGGGACCAAGATCAAGCCAGAAAAGCAAGACACCATCAGGAGAAGGGCCTCCTTTGCCAGGAAGGCGAGCTCGGCAAGGGGCGAGGCCACCCCCGGAAGACGATGTCCAAGACGTCCCGGCAGGGCCTGCCAGGGCACACGGAGGCAAAACCACCTCACCAACTACTCCACCATGACCCACGTCGTCAATCAGTGCGGTGTCGAACCGCGGAGTGACTAAGTGGCAGCCATTCACCACATGGCAGCCTCTCCCTACAGGAAACAACTGCAGATGACACCCGTCCTGCAACGTGTCAAGCGAGCAGGCGTGGAGCCGGCGAGATAGCCCGGCAAGCCTTGCCGGGCAACCAACGATGTGATGTTGAGCGGTGCATTTAATGCGCCCTGTCAGCCCGCAGAGTTAGGTATGATAGCACTGTTTGTTATCTTATCAGTGCATAATGGCTGTTTTGCCATTGTGGTGACCCCTTAATCTATAAAAGGAGGCCCATGGCAACCATAGAGAGGGTTAGAAGGTTGGATAACTCAGACCCCCATACACGCGTAGCCACTGCCGCCCTGAGGCAACCCTTGCCGGGCAAGTGTACTACTCCACCACCACCTTTCCACCATCAATCCACCAAAGCAGGAGTAGGGTTTTACGCCTCACGGCGGCCCGAACCTGGGTAAAAATGCCTGTGTGATCTCTGCCGTGCTGCCACACGCTCGTCTGCTCTTTGTGCAACGCGACGCCCCCCTACCGAACCAGCAAGGGGCCTCCTGGTCCCATAGGTGGCCGTGGTTTCCCGCGACATCTTTGGCGCGCCAGGTAGGGGGACCGCTTGCGCGAACCTGAAGGCGTGTGTAGCGCGTCACCTTCATCACCATCAGCATCATCGACAACGCCATCGACCATGGCACCCAAGAAGAAACCCAGTTCTTCGGCTCGTCCTTCCACCTCGAAGGCTCCGCCGCCCGTGGCCTCTAGCGCTGCGAGGGGTGCGGAGACAAGCGAGGACGCGGACGCTGCTGGGGATGTGGTCGGAGCAGGCGGCGCCATCACCACTTCCCCCGCGGCCGAAGCAGGAGCAGGAGACATCGGAGGAGAGCAGCGTCAGCAGCATCCCGGCGGCCACGCTCCACAAGGTCTGAGTGAAGGGGTTACTCCATCTGCGCCCCTTCCGCCCGCCGACGGGCACAGCCGCAGCAACGGCGCTCGGGCCAGGGCGAATCGCCGCCCTCCGACCGCTCCCACCACGGGTGCGGTCGCAGCGCGTGCACCTCCCCCAGGACGGGTCGACCAAGCTGCTGCGCCCGACGGAGCCACTGGCCCTTGAGCGCCTTCGCTGCACCACCCTGCCATCCAGGTGGTCGCCCCGCAGTAGCGGGGGTGCAGTGCTGCCGCCACTGGCACCGTCAGGAGCCGAGCGACGGTGCGATCGACTTCATCATCACCCAGGCCAAGTACAGCCTCGGAGGCCATGGCGCGGGTTCAGTTGCTGCTGAGGTTTCCGCCAGCGGCCGAGCAAATGGACGAATGGCGTGCCACCATGCAAAGTCTGCTTGGTTTCGCCGAAGCTAGGGGCTCACGGCGAGCTGGCCCGCCACGGCCGCCCCAAGCGACAGCAACGGCTCATGCTGCTGACCGTACAGAAGGGGCCGTCCCCATGGTGCAGTCCCCGCCACGGCAGCCAGCGCGAGCGCAACAGAATCAAGACCCCGACGACGTCTCGATGCCCTCTTCTGACCCTCGAGCGCGTCCAGGCCAACGACGAGCCCCGGAGGATAGGTGGAGAGGAGACACGCGCGCCGTTGCCGAGCAACGCCGCGAAGACCTCCGCTGGACCGATGGGTGCGACGGCCCCTGTGTCGACGAGCCCGCGCTCGGTATTGGCGGGTGCCTACCTTTCGAGGTTGGCTGCCCTACCTTTACCCGTGAGCTGCGGCAAGTCCGTTGGCCGTTCGTTCGCACGTTCAAGCCAGAGATACCTGAGAAGTACGATGGGAGGCTGAACCCGGCAGAGTTCCTAAGCATCTACACCATCGCTGTTCAGGCTGTCGGGGGAAAGAGATGAGAAGGTGTTCGCCAACTACTTTCCTTTGGTCCTCAAGTCCAATATGAGGTCTTGGCTGATGCACCTGCTGGAGAACTCCATTTCGTCATGGGCAGACCTGTACCATGAGTTCATCGGTGCCTTCACCGGTGGCCACCAAGAGCCGGGCCGACCCAGCGACTTGCAGCTTCTCCAACAAGAGGAAGGAGAGACCCTCCGTAAGTATTTACAGAGATTCAACACAGTTCATAGAAATATCCATCTGGCAGCCGTGATAGCCGCCTTCCAGTCCAATGTGCGCAACCGCCGGATTCATTCCAAGATGAACGTACGGTTGCCCAAGACTGTGAAGGAGCTCTACACGTTGGTGGATAAGTGTGCTCGGATGGAGGAGGGAAGAAAGTTGCCCGGAGAGGAAGATTGCACCAATATTGATTCAGAGGATGAGGATGAATCAACCAGTCAGAAGAAGAGCAAGAAGCGCAGTAAGAAGGGAAGGGATAAGGCAGTAATGACTGTTGAAGGATCGGGTATGCCTAGTACCGGCAAGAAGGCCAAAGCTGAGGCCCCCGGCAAGGAAGCTGCCGTGTGCGCTGACTGCCGGGAAGCCGCTGCTGCCGAGAAAGCCGGGAAAGGTGATGGGCCGTATTGCAAGATTCATCGGACCAAGGGCCACGACCTTCAAGAGTGTTATTAGGTTGAGCAGCTTGTCAAAAGACAGAAAGCAGAGTATGAGAAGCGTGACAAGGAAAAGGGTCAGAATGTTGCTGGCGGCAAGGGCCGAGGTGGTTAAGTAAATCGCCTCGACAAACCCTTTCAGAACCAAGGAAAACCCGCCAGAGGTTGAGAGAAGGAAGCCTGTGGTGATGAGAGTGATGGAGGGGATGAAGAGGAAACCAGTGAGCAAGAGTTTCAGAAGGTCACCGACGCCCTGTACATTGACGGGGGTGCATCTCTGCACACCTCTCACTGCCAACTCAAGCGGTGGGCGCGAGAAGTCAATGACGTGGAGCCAGTGCCCGAGGCCCGAAAGCCGCTCAAGTGGTCCCGTACGCCCATCATCTTTGACGAGGAGGATCATCCTAGCCGTACCACTACGGTAGGGTGTTTGCCATTGTTAGTCTCCCCAACAATCCGCAACCTCAAGGTCACGAAGATGTTGGTGGATGGCGGGGCCGGGTTGAATTTGATTTCCCCAGCAGTTATCAGCAAGCTTCAGATAGCAGAGGATGAGCTGGAGGTTACCGGCACGTTTCAAGGAGTTAATCCCGGCAGGAGCCGTCCTAAGGGGAAGATCACGTTGCCAGTAACGTTTGGGGGAGAACTGAACTACCGGACTGAGAGGATTGTGTTTGATGTGGTTGATCTCCCCCTGCCATACAATGGGATTCTTGGATGCCCGGCCCTGGCTAAGTTCATGGCAGCATCTCACTATGCCTACAACACCTTGAAGATGCCTGGGCCACTGGGAGTCATCACCATCCCATCAGATGAGAAGGATGCAATCATTTGTGTGAACAAGATGTACCGGGATGCGGTCGCAGCGGAGGCGGCGGCAGTAGCAGCTCCCGCTAAGGAAAGCAAAGGAAAGAAGAGGGATTGCAGGGACTCCAGCAAAGAGTCCGGGAAGCGTGCCCCCACCGAGTGCACGGCACCCGTTGACGACGTGCCGGAGTGTTCCAATTGCAAGAGATCGAAGGTCACTGCACCCCAAGTGAAGAAGGTCCCGGCAGGGCTGGCTGGCGTTGATGGTACTTTCACTATCAGCGCCACCCTCGATGACAAATAGGAAAGCGCACTCGTTGCCTTCCTGCAGTGAATATCGATGTGTTTGCCTGGCAACCATCTGATATCCGCGGTGTTCCCAGGGAGGTAATCGAGAACCACCTTGCTGTCTGCCCACATGCCCGACCTGTCAAGCAGAAAGTCCGGAAGCAAGACTTGGAGAGGCAGTAGTTCATTGCAGAAGAGATCAAGAGACTAGAGGCAGCTGGATTGGTCAGAGGAGTACTGCATTCCACGTGGTTGGCAAACCCAGTGGTAGTCCGGAAGGCTAACGGGAAGTGGAGGCTTTGCATAGATTTCACAGATCTCAACAAGGCTTGCCCGAAGGACCCGTTTCCCTTGCCGCGTATCGATCAGATTGTGGATTCCACTTCAGGTTGTGATTTGCTCTCCTTTCTGGATGCGTATTATGGGTATCACCAGACCTTCATGTCCAAGGAAGATGAAGAGAAGACGTCGTTCATCACTCCATGTGGTACATACTGTTTTGTCCGCATGCCATTCGGATTAAAGAGTGCCGAGTCCACTTTTGCAAGGGCAGTCCAGATTGGTTTTGAGCCACAGTTGCACAAAAACATAGAAGCCTATATGGATGATATTGTGGTCAAGACCAAGGGTAGGGCCACCCTTATTCAAGATTTGGAGGAGATGTTTGCTAATCTGCGCAAAATCAATTTGAAGCTCAACCCGGAGAAGTGTGTATTTGGTGTTCCCTCCGGCAAGTTGCTTGGGTTCTTTGTATCCCATCGCCGGATCGAAGCCAATCCCGACAAGATCAAGGTTATCGAGTAGATCCAAGCACCAAGGACAGTTAAGGATGTGAGGCATCTAACAGGATGCGTTGCCGCGCTAAGCAGATTCATCTCCAAGTCTGCCGAGCGCGCCCTGCTGTTCTTCAAAATTTTGAAGAAGGCAGGACCCATGAAGTGGACCCCGGAAGCAGATGCAGCTTTGCCAGAGTTGAAGGCCTACTTGTCCTCTGTGCCTACCTTGGTCGCTCCCAAACCCCAGGAGCCGTTGCTGCTGTACTTAGCGGCAACCAACCAAGTAGTCAGTGCAGCTTTGGTAGTGCAGCGAGAAGTGGATGAGGCAGAGAGTGAGCAGAGACCGGCAGAGTCAGGGAAGGATCAGGACAGCAATGAGCACGGTAACGAGAGCAACCCCAAGGACGCGGCAAGGAAGAAAGTGGTGCAGCGCCCAGTGTACTTCGTCAGCTCCTTATTACAGGGGGCTAGATCGAGGTACTCTGGCATGCAAAAGTTGATTTTTGGTCTCATCATGGTCTCAAGGAAACTGCGCCACTACTTCCAAGCCCATGAGATCACGGTTGTCACTCATTTCCCGTTGCAACGGATACTCCGAAACCCTGAGGCTACCGGTAGAATAGTGGAGTGGGCTTTGGAGTTATCCAGTTTTGGTTTGAAGTTTGAAAGCACGTCAACGATTCAGAGCAGGGCATTGGCAGAGTTTATTGCAAAATGGACGCCAACCCCTGATGAGGAAGTGACGGAGACAGCTATCCCCGGCAAGGAATCGCCCCAAGAATGGATTATGTATTTTGATGGTGCTTTTTCCCTACAAGGTGCAGGAGCTGGCGTGCTTCTTGTTGCCCCCTCCGGGGAGCACTTGAGGTACATCGTCCAAATGCATTTTTCCCGGGAAGAAGCAACCAACAACACAGCAGAATATGAAGGGCTCCTTGCCGGGATCAGGATTGCAGCTGAATTGGGAATTAAGAAGCTAATCATTCAAGGAGATTCATAGCTTGTGGTGAGACAAGTAACAAGGATTACCAAAGTCCATTGATGGAGGCATACGTCGAGGAAGTGAGTAGATTGGAGGAGCACTTTGACGGATTGCAAACAGAGCACGTACCCCGTGCAAAAAACAGCATAGCTGATCATCTGTCAAAGTGTGCTGCGTAGAAGCTCCCTGTGGAACCAGGGACTTTTGTTCTCCATCTCACTCAGCCCTCCATATCCCCAGCAACAATGGCCCGGAAAAGGAGAAAGTTGGACTCCGGTAAGCCTCTCCCGGTAGAGCTGTTCGCTCCTAGCAGAGACCCTACCGGAAACAACTCCTCGCAGTCTGCCGGACCACACCCTCCAGCCGGGCCCATGGACCCCGCGAACGAGGCATGTGCTCCCGCAGCAGAGGAGGTGCCGCTAGTCCTCGTTGCCGAGCCCCAGGCTCCAACTTGGGCAAGGTACATTGTCCACTTCCTCCAAACCGGAGAGCTTCCCGGCAACCAAGACGAAGCTGAAAAAGTAGCCCGGAGGGCCAGTATGTATCAGTTTGTCGATGACACTCTGTACAGAAGGAGGCCCAATGGTGTGAAATTAAAGTGTGTCTACCGGGAAGAAGGAAAGGAACTGCTGGCTGAGATACACAAAGGCATGTGCGGCTCCCACATTGGATCAAGGGCACTAGTTGGGAAAGCATTCCGGTAAGGATTCTATTGGCCCATAGCCCTCCAAGATGCGGTCGAGCTAGTCACCAAATGTGAAGCCTGCCAGTTCCATTCCAAGAAAACCCACCTGCCTGCCCAAGCTCTTCAAACAATCCCTCTATCATGGCCATTTTCGGTCTGGGGGCTCGATATCCTCGGCCCCTTCCCCCGAGCAATCGGGGGCTTTGAATTCTTGTTCGTTGCTATTGGTAAGTTTACAAAGTGGCCGGAAGTGACTGCCGTGAGAAAGGTGACTGCTCAGTTAGCTATCAAGTTCTTGAAAGAATTGGTGTGTCATTTTGGAGTTCCGACAAGGACCATTACCGACAATGGCACCCAGTTCACGAGCCGAGCCTTCATGCAATATGTTCATGCCCTCGGATGTAATATCGCATTTGCCTCTGTGGCACACCCCCGGAGCAATGGGCAAGCTGAGAGGGCGAACGCTGAAGTGCTGCGTGGACTCAAGACGAGAACCTTTGATACGCTGCAGAAGCACGACAAGCGCTGGATCGAGGAGCTGCCAGTAGTTCTCTTGTCCCTCAGAACGACACCAAACCGAGCTACCGGGCAGACTCCCTTCTCCCTGGTCTACAGGGTAGAAGCAGTTATCCCCACGGAACTCATTTACGGGTCGCCTTGAGTGCTTGCCTACGATGAAGTAGCGCAAGATCAGCACCGGCGTGACGACACTGTGCTACTCGAGGAGAACCGTCTTCGGGCTACTACGCATGCTGCACGCTATCAGCAAGCCCTGCGTCGCTATCATAGCCGCAGGGTTCACGCCCGGTGTTTTGAGGAAGGTGACCTTGTCCTTAGGTGCGTTCAGTCCGCCAAGGGTACAAACATGTTGTCACCAAAGTGGGAAGGCCCTTACCGGGTAGTACGAGTCACCAGACTTGGCGCAGTCCATGTGGAGACCGGAGATGGCATTCAGTTGCAAAACTCAGGGAATATTGAGCATCTCCGCAAGTTCTACCCGTAAGGCGCGGCTGTCGGGCCCTGCCCGGCAGCCACCCTTTTGTACAAGCCTTGCCTCAGCTGCATGTAACCCCTTGTACAAAGCCAGGGCGATGACCCTGTGCAAGAGAAAATAAAGAAGCGCTGTGGGGGGCCCCCGACCAAGATTGCATGCATGCATGAGCATTCCAAGATCACTGTATAAGCATTTCATGAGCATTTGCATATGCATATAGATAGGATCGCATCCTGCATTCATTCTCATCCACATGAAGCTGCAGGTTCCTGCCGTGAACTTGGCTTTGATGAGGAGTTGAGAAGATTGCCCGGCACTGCGATCCCCGGCAAGCCAAACAGATAAGTTCTACCTCCTGTCCATTAGTGTTCTGTAAGTTATAACTTGTGCATAAGAAAACCCCGCCACTCTTTTGAGACTTAGGTGCTCCCATCCCTGACTCAAACGTTGCTTCGGACAGGATGGTCATAGTGGCCTTTGGTAAAAAGAAGTTGGCGGGGGGCTGGCCCCTTTGCCTGTTGCCCGGTAGACACAGCTCTCCGACAGATAGAAAAGGTGCCGGCAGGATAGCCTGCCGGGGAAAACTCATTTATTTACACTAAAGAGGCATCTCGCCTCTACATGGACATACACATGCACGGGTTCCCGACAAGGTTCATCTTTTTCATTAATATGCTGATACAAGTACAAGCATTACAGAACACAAACATGGACTCGAGAGATTACATTATTTGAATTAAAATTTGGCAAGTGCCTACGAATTTAAGATTGAAAAAAGATAAGTGCCCCGTAATGCCCTTTCTTGTCCCTCTCCTCCTAGGCACGGCCATCGAAGGCGAGGAGGGCAAAAGGAGTGCCTGGGCGGGAGCCCAGCCCGCCCCTCTCGGGCTCCGGGAGAGGTAGCCCGATGGGAGCGGGAGCACCGGGGAACGCGTCGATGGAGAGCACGGCGGAGGCGACCTGTCGACCGCCACCACCAGGGCCAGTAGAACACGGCAGGGCTAACGGAGGTGCAGCCCGAGAGGAAGCCTACCGAGGTCCAGCTGGAGGACTGCTGGAGGAGCCCGGGAGCACCATCCCCACCTCTGCATCCAACTCCCCGGCAAATCGCGCTGCCGGGAAGGAGATGCAGATGTAGATGATGGTGCTGCCGCCTGATGAAGATGGTGCGGGCGGCGATCAGCCGGAGTCATAGTCGTCGCTCCCCCGCCCACTGTCGTTGTCATCGCCGTCACTGTCCTCCTCGTCGCTTCCGCTCGAGGAGGAGCTTTCGACGTCAGTCGAGCTCTCCGCGTAGCACCCTAAGCGACCTCCCGAGCGCTCGAAGATCTTGACGGAGAGCAGGCCGCTCTCCATTAATTTGAACTGGAGGATGTGCCCCTCCAAGAAGCTGTGGGCACGGGCGAAAGTATTCCAGCCACGGCGAAGGCACATGACGTGAGGGGCAGGGAAGTCGACATCAACCCACATGCTGTCGTTCCCATAGCCCCTCATGTGCAACCTCAGAGCGCGCGGTTGCTCGAGCTCCATCTCCCGCGCAAAGGGAGTTGGAAGGCGAAGATGACCACACAGGGGCTTGTACAGCCTGATGATGAACTCTCGAGGTTGGTCCCCGACGTGGCCTTCCATCGGGGGAGGAGCCACCGGCGGGGGCGTAGCCAAGGCGTCGCCCCGCCCTCCTCCTCCTCGAGCACCACGGCAACCTCGACCTCGTCCCCTCCCTCCTCCCCTCGCGGCGGGTTCCGTCACCACATGATCCGGAGGAGGAGGTATGCGCTGTCGAGTAGAAGCCCTCGTCGCCGCCGCTGGGGCACCGTCGCGCCCTCGCCCTCTTACCATGGCTAGAAGGGAAAAGTTGCGGAGAAGAAGAAGTGTGTGCAGAGAGGCACCGCCCTGCCCGTTTTATAGGGGGACGAGGCAGGGGGCTGGCTCCTCATATGGGAAATGGCCGCCCCCTCCTCCAATACGGCCTTGCTGCACCCTCTGGAGCTCTGAGGATCAAGGCCGACCCTCTGCGCCAACCATCAGCGCTCGGTTTTCGGCCATGGCACTCCTCCCCGTGCCCTCCACATCCACCACCTACCACACCCAATGCATGCGAAACACGTGGCAGGTGCATGCGAAACGGAAGGCAAGTGGGATGGCAGTTTCCCCGTGATCATGGGGCGAGGAGAACCCGTAGGCCACGATCAAAGTTCTTCCACAACATTGCGGATGACGCGCGGAGAAACCAGAAACTGGCCCGGAATCAAGGCTAATGAAGAAGCAAAGAAGACCTCAAGAGACCAGCCTCTTCAGTGACCCTGCCTGTGCACTTATTGGGCCCTACCCCGACGACACTCGGCAGCGCGTGTGGGGCAGGCCCGGGGGATTCTGTCGGTGTAACAAACCTTGGGTCTGTTGCCCAGACTGTGCACAGGCACAGGGACGAGATTGAAGCACCAACCCAAGTCAGAATACAAGGGACTATGAGGTTCAAAGGACTAACATGCAGATCAGAGGGACCAAGATCAAGCCAGAAAAGCGAGACACCATCAGGAGAAGGGCCTCTGTTGCCGGGCAGGCGAGCTCGGCAAGGGGCGAGGCCACCCCCAGAAGACGACGTCCAAGACGTCTCGGCAGGGCCTGCCAGGGCACACGGAGGCAAAACCACCTCACCAACTACTCCACCATGACCCACGCCGTCAATCAGTGCGGTGTCAAACCGCCGAGTGACTAAGTGGCAGCCATTCACCACATGGCAGCCTCTCCCTACAGGAAACACCTGTAGATGACACCCGTCCTGTGACGTGTCAAGCGAGCAGGCGTGGAGCTGGCGAGATAGCCCGGCAAGCCTTGCCGGGCAACCAACAATGTGACATTGAGCGGTGCATTTAATGCGCCCTGTCAGCCCGCAGAGTTAGGTATGATAGCACTATTTGTTATCTTATCAGTGCATAATGACTGTTTTGCCATTGTGGTGACCCCTTATTCTATAAAAGGAGGCCCATGGCAACCATAGAGAGGGTTAGAAGGTTGGATAACTCAGACCCCCATACGCGCGTAGCCACTGCCGCCCTGAGGCAACCCTTGCCGGGCAAGTGTACTACGCTCCACCACCACCTTTCCACCATCAATCCACCAAACCAGGAGTAGAGTTTTACGCCTCACAGCGGCCCGAACCTGGGTAAAAATGCCTGTGTGATCTTTGCCGTGCTGCCACACGCTCGTCTGCTCTTTGTGCATTGCGACGCCCCCCCTGCCGAACCAACAAGGGGCCTCCTGGTCCCATAGGTGGCCGTGGTTTCCCGCGACAACAAAAAAGTAAGAAAGTCTCACATCGACGAGGCTAATCAACGGGCTATGGAGATGCCCATCAATTGATATCAATGTGAGGACGAGGCTAACCAACGGGCTATGGAGATGCCCATCAATTGATATCAATGCGAGGAGTAGGGATTGCCATGCAACGAATGCGCTAATTGCTATAAGTGTATGAAAGCTCAACATGAAAACTAAGTGGGTGTGCATCTAACTCTATAATGAAAAATTCCCACTAGTATATGAAAGTGACAACATAGGAGACTCTCTATATGAAAAACATGGTGCTACTTTGAAGCACAAGTGTGGAACTAGCATGCCCCTTCTCTCTTTGTTTTTTTTTTCTTTTCTCTTTTTTTCTCTTTTTCTTTTTTTCCTTTTTCTTTTTTCTTTCTCTCTCTCTCTTTGTCCGGAGTCTCATCCCGACTTGTGGGGGAATCATAGTCTCCATCATCCTTTCCTCACTGGGTCATGCTCTAATAATAAAAATTGATGATCATCAGACCTCTATTTACTTACAACTCAATACCTATAACAAAATATGACTCTATATGAATGCCTCTGGCAGTGTACCAGGATGTGCAATGATCTAGCTTAACAACGATATCAAAAAAATGGACAAGCCATGCATGGAAATACCATGCTAGCTATCTTACAATCATGCAAAGCAATATTACAATAAATGCTCAAGTCATCAAAACGGAAGCGGTGGAAGTTGCATGGCAATATATCTCGGAATGGCTATGGAAGGGCCATAATAGGTAGGTATGGTGGCCGTTTTGAGGAAGATATAATAAGGCTTATGTGTGATAGAGCGTATCATATCACGGGGTTTGGATGCACTGGCGAAGTTTGCACCGACTCAAGAGGTGAGAAAGGGCAATGCACGGTACCGTAGAGGCTAGAAAATTGCGGAAAGGTAAGAGTGCGTATGTTTTATGTAGGATTTTATGACTAACCATGCAAATGACCAATTCCTGTTGACTCTCTAAATAGATATAAGTGAAGAAAGATAGTTTAATTATTTTTACAAAAGACCATGCTCTAACAAATATAAGTGAAGCAAAAGAGCATTCTACCAATAATGGTTTTCTATGTGAAAAGAAACAGGCAATCCAAACTTCAAATGATATAAGTGAAGCACATGAAGCATTCTATAAAGCCATACTCAAAAGATATAAGTGAAGTGCAATGAGCATTCTATAAATCAACCATGTACTATCTCATACCAGCATGGTGCATAAAAGAAAAATGAAAACTAAACACAAAAGACGCTCCAAGATTTACACATATCACATGAACGAAACGAAGACGAAAACATACCGATACTTGTTGAAGAAAGATGGGATGCCTTCCGGGGCATCCCCAAGCTTAGACGCTTGAGTCTCCTCGAATATTTACTTGGGGTGCCTTGGGCATCCCCAAGCATGAATTCTTGCCTTTCCTCCTTCTTCTCATATCATGACCTCCTCATCTTTGATCACTTCATCCACACAAAACTTAACAGAAAACTGGTGAGATCCGTTAGTATAATAAAGAAAATCACTACTTTAAGTACTATTGCAAACCAATTCATATTTTGTTTTTGCATTATCCCTGCTGTATTAGAACTTCTCCATGGTTTATACCACCGATAAAATCGATAGTTTCATCAAAACAAGCAAAACAAGGCATCAAAAACAGAATCTGTCTTAAACAGGACAGTCTGTAGTAATCTGAACTTTAACCATACTTCTGGTACTCCAAAAATTCTGAAACATTAGGAAAAAATAAATAAGTTGTATAGCAAGACTGCGCAAAAAAGTTTCAGAAACTTTTCACATTCCAGTAAAAAATGTAAAATCACGCACTACAGCCAAAGTTTCTGCTTTTACACCGCACGTACCAACAAGCAATCTAATCATCCTAAAGGCATATCTTCGCACATTATTTTTATGATACAATGTATTTGTACAAGGGGATAATTATTTTTGTTGAAAAGTTTCTGTAATCGAGATTCACAAAGTTTCAATGAGCATGAACGAAGTTCAAGGCTAGCTCCCACTTCCACGGTGCTCGTCTTTCTCACTTTCACATTTCTTTTTGTGAAGTCTTTAGTTCCCCTCTATATTTTTTTGTTTTTAAACTTTATAAAAGTACTCAACATAATAAAATGACTTCCTAAAACTTCTGGGTTGTCTCCCTGGCAGCGCTTTCTTTAAATCCATTAAGCTAGGCATGAAGTGCTCAAGTAATGGATCCACCCGGATCCCAAGGTATATCAAAGCCAATTTTAATTAACAATGACTTGGCATTTAGTAGTGAGAAAAAAGCAACATATATCATGCAATGACGAAGTCCAACTCTCTTCCTATGCATCGGCATGTCATACAAGAACAATTCATGCACATCAAGTAAAGGCCAATACATAGCATAAGAAGTTTCTTGCAATTTTATCGTGTTGGAAACATAGAGAGGTGGAGATATAGTTCCTTCTCATAATAATTGCAAGTAGGAGCAGCAAGCACATGCATATTATATTCATCAAAATTATCATGTGCAACGGTAAAAGGCAACCCATCAATATAATCCTTAATAAGAGCAAACTTCTCCGATATAGTGTAGTTTGGAGAATTCAAAAAGATAATAGGACTATCATGTGTGGGTAGTAGCGATAATTTCATTCTTAACATAAGGAACTATAGCAAGTTCATCTCCATAAGGATAATTCATATTGGCATCTTGGCCACAAGCATAGCAAGCATCAAGTTCATCAAAATGGGATATTTCAAACGAATCAATGGGATCATAGCAATTATCATAGCATTCATCCTTTGGTAAGAATGAAGGGATATTAAACAATGTATGAGTTGAAGAGTTACTCTCATTAGAAGGTGGGCACATGTAGCTAATCTGTTCTTCCTCCGTTTGTTCTTCGCTCTCCTCATCATATTTTTCATCCAATGAGCTCACAGTTTCATCAATTTCTTGTTCCATAGACTCCTGCAAAATATTAGTTTCTTCTTGGACAGCGGAGAAGTCCTCAATATATGGTTTAATATAAGTATTAGAAGAATAATTTTCATAGGAATATTTAAGTATGGCAAAATTTCCAGATTTGTAAAGAGTAGCATCATACTTTTCAATCAAAGAAGCAATTTCACAAGCACCCTTAAAAGCAACGAATTCTTTAATTTGTTCAATATCATAGTAATTATAAACACCCTTGGCATAAGAAGATAAAATTCCATTATTCTTAAACTCACATTGGAAGGGAAGGTGTTTTTAGGATCTTCAGAACAACAAGTAAAATAATGTATTTCGCATAAATTCAAAGCATAGCAATACAAACTATTAAGATGATGCCATAAAAGTTTCCCTTTTTGAGATAAGCGGTGTCGCACAAAATAAGCATGCTCATTTAATGATTTCCCCTCAACTAAGCTAGTTGGGGTTTCAGCACGAGCACAAAGGGATCGAAGATGATCCAAGTAAAAAGCTTCAGGAGTATGATAGATTTTGGGTGGTTCTTTAACCATTGGTTTAGCAGGTACAACTAATTTTTTTGGTTTTTTGCATTTCCTACCAATAACTAGACATAGAAAACAAGAGCACAAAATAAAAATTACTTAGTGATAAAGCAAACAAGCACACACGAGAATATTCACCCCACGCTATTGCTCCCCGGCAACAGCGCTAGAAAAAGGTCTTGATAACCCACAAGTATAGGGGATTGTTTGTAGCCTTTTTCGATAAATAAGAGTGTCGAACCCAACGAGGAGCTAAACATAGAACAAATATTCCCTCAAGTTCTATCGACCACCGATACAAGTCTACGCACTCTTTACGTTTGCTTTACCTAAAACAAGTATAAAACTATTTAGTAGGTGAAAGGATAAGTTTGCATGAATAAAACTAGAAGTACTCTACGAGAATAAAACTACGAATAAAATGCAAGACAATAAAAGTAGATAGCTTTTGTCAACAAGAAAGTCATTATTCCCTAGGTGATCGATAACTAAACCGGTGATCATTGTTGCAATTTTATATGAGGGAGAGGCATGAGTTAACATACTTTCTCTACTTGGATCATATGCACTTATGATTGGAACTCTAGCAAGCATCCACAACTACTAAAGATTGTTAAGGTCGTAAAACCCAACCATAGCATTAAGTATCAAGTCCTCTTTATCCCATACGTAATGACCCCCAAACTCGAGTCTGTGCTTCTATCACTCACACCACCCACCATAAGCGAACCATGAACATATTGCAACACCCTACAGCCAGGATCCCTTCATTTGCGTGACATGGAGGGCACCGTAGGACATCACCAAAATAAAATATACAACTCAAACCAATCATGATCATCTAACAACCCAGAGAACAAAACGAATCTACTCAAACATCATAAGATAGCCGTAGATCATTGGGAAATAATATAAAGCGTTGAGCACCATGTTTAAGTAGAGATTATAGCGGGTAGAAGAGAGGTTACAGCACTTCATAGAAGGGGAGAGAGTTGGTGTTGACGGCGGCGAAGTTGTTGGTGTAGATCACTGTCACGGATGATTGCCCCGGCGGCGCTCCGGCGCCATCGGGAAAGAGGGGGAGAGAGCCCCCTCCTTCTTCTTCTTCCTTGGCCTCCCCCCTAGATGGGAGGAGAGTTCCCCCTCTGGTCCATGGCTTCCATGGCGGCGGAGGGGCGGGAGCCTCTCGTAGATTGGATCTATCCCTCAGTTCTCTTCTGTTTCGCGCTCCTGTTTTCTGGCCGAAAACCGTTTCTTATATTCCCGGAGATCCGTAACTCCGATTGCGCTGAGATTTTAACATGATTTTTTTCCAGATATAAGGTTCCTTACGCCCGAAGTAGAGCTCCAACTGACTTACGAGGAGGGCACAAGACACCTAGGCGCGCCTGGGGCCTGGGGCGTGCCCTGGTGTATCTTGGGGGCTGTGGGCCCCCGTTTGCGTTGATTCCACCTCCCAAAAATTACAAATATTCCAAAATAATTCTCCGTCAATTTTTATCGTGTTTTGACTTCGTTTGATATGTGATACGTCTCCGTCGAATCTATAATTTTTGATTGTTTCATGCCAATATTATACAACTTTCACATATTTTTGGCAACATTTTATATAATTTATTGGACTAACCTATTGATCTAGTGCCCAGTGACAGTTCCTGTTTTTTGCATGTTTTTGTTTCACAGAAAATCCATATCAAACGAAGTCCAAACGCGATAAAAATTTACGCAGAATTATTTTGGAATATATGTGATTTTTGGGACTTGGAATCAACGCAAATAGGGGCCCACAGCCCCCACAAGACACCAGGGCGTGCCCAGGGGCCAGGCGCGCCCTGGTGGGTTGTTCCCTCCTCGGATGTAGGTTGGAGCTCTACTTCGGGCGCAAGGAAGCTTATATCCGGAAAAAAATCATGTTAAAATCTTAGCGCAATCGGAGTTACGGATCTCCAGGAATATAAGAAATGGTTTTCGGCCAGATCTGGTGAACGCGAAACAGAAGCGAATAGAGAGGGAGATCCTATCTCGGAGGGGCTCCCGCCCCTCCGCCGCCATGGAGGCCATGGACCAGAGGGGAACTCTCCTCTCATCTAGGGGGGAGGCCAAGGAAGAAGAAGAAGGAGGGGGGATCTCTCCCCCTCTCTCTCGGTGGCGCCGGAGTGCCGCCGGGGCTTGGATCGTGACGGCGATTTACATCAACAATCTTGCTACCGTCTACACCAACTTTCTCCCCCTCTATGCAGCGGTGTAACACCTCTTCTCCCCGCTGTAATCTCTACTTAAACATGGTGCTCAAATCCATATATTATTTCCCAATGATATTTGGCTATCCTATGATGTTTGAGTAGATCCGTTTTGTCCTATGGGTTAATCGTGATCTTGGTTGGTATGAGTGTATATTTTATTTATGGTGTTGTCCTACGGTGCCCTCCGTCTCGCGCAAATGTGAGGGATCCCCGCTGTAGGGTGTTGCAATATGTTCATGATTCACTTATGGTGGGTTGCGAGAGTGACAGAAGCTTAAACCCGAGTAAGTGGGTTGTTGCGTATGGGATAAAGAGGACTTGATACTTAATGCTATGGTAGGGCTTCACAACCTTAATGATCTTTAGTAGTTGCGGATGCTTGCTAGGGGTCCAATCATAAGTGCATATGATCCAAGTAGATAAAGTATGTTAGTTCATGCCTCTCCCTCATATAAAATTACAAGGATGATTACCGGTACATATTATCGATTGCCTAGGGACAAATGACTTTCTTGTTGACAAAAGCTATCCACTTTTATTACCTTGCAATTTATTCATAGTTTTATTCTCGCAAAGTACTCATAGTTTTATTCTTGCAAAATAGTTTCATACTTGTTTTAGGTAAAGCAAACATTAAGTGTGCATAGAGTTGTATCGGTGGTCGATAGAACTTGAGGGAATAGTTGTTCTACCTTTAGCTTCTCATTGGGTTCGACACTCTTATTTATCAAAGAAGGCTACAAACGATCCCCTATACTTGTGAGTTATCAATATGGATATTCTGTGAAACAAAAAAGATGCAACAAACAAGAACTGACACTGGGCATTGGACCAATAGGTTAGTCCAATAAATCATATACAATGTTGCCAAAAATATGCGAAAGTTGTATAATATTGGCATGAAACAATCAAAAATTATAGATAAGACAAAGACATATTAGCATGATATCAACATGAGCATGGATGGGAAACATAATCATTTAACATATGGATCATAGCATCAATAACAATAAAATCATTTTTTCTACGAGATGCAAAAGAGCATGGCATAGCGATGATCATGCAGAATACAAGTACTTTCATAACCGACGATAATAATGCATATGGGCATATCATAATCACTAGCATGACATAATTACAGTAATGAAACACGAGAATAATAATACTAACAAATAATCATTTAACTCGCTAGAATCAAAAGAACATGGCACGATGATGAGCATGAATTCACAAGCATATATGTAGCATTCATAATGAAATGACAAACATTTATTTGATAATTTAAGTGGAAAACAAGGCTATTGCAAGGCTGTCATGCAATTGGTTGTTCTGGCTTGCCTGGGGATGAAGGATCCACCGGGAAGAAGTGCAATGAACTCACGGAAAGATTTGCTGGAAAAGTTTCTCTCTCGGCGGAGCTGATTAGAGGGCAAGGGAAAATGGTCATTTTCAGAATGTTACAACATAGTAAAAATGATACCAAAGGAACAGGATCGACGAATAGAGATTGTGGGCTTTTGAATCACCTGAATCGGAGTTACGGTCGTTCGTTCGTTAGGTAGAAAAAAGAAATAAAAACTGTCCATTTCAGCTCTTAACGAACGAACACCTGCTATTTAAAGGTTTCGGCCGGCGGCCGGAAACTGAAAGCGTCTTTCTAAAAATACGCGTTCTAACGTTGAAAACGTAGTTTTCACCGAAGAAACGGCAGAATACACTTTCAATGGCAGAAAGCACATTCTTGGAAATCCATCTTCACTTATCCACGTCAGCGACCTGGGTCAACGCCCTGTTAGGCTGACCGATGGGGCCGTGGAGAGGTGGGGCCTGCCTGGCCGGGTCTTCATCTTCAACCTCGTGCTTGCCCGACTACCAGAGGAGGCCGTGCGCTCCGGCGACGAACCCCGGCATCACGGGCCGCCTTCGGCGAGGCTCCGGCCACCGAAGTGCATATCGTGCAACGTCGCATCAGGCAGACCCACCAGGAGTGGCAGGGGAAGGCCGCGGGATGCCTGGCACCGGCCGGGGCGGACAGCGGCCTCGGGTGGAGGTGGGCATGGTGCCGCGGGTCACCGGCGAAGGAGGGAAGGGCAGGGACGCTCCAGGGAGCTCGTGGGGTTTCTTTGGTGGTGGATAAAAGAAGGGAGGGGCATGACATTGCCCGAATTTAAGCCGGAGAGGGCGGTGGCCATGGTGGCCATTGGAGTGCAGGGGGGACACCAGCGATGGTAGAGGGGTCAGGGAGGATTCTAGCCGAGTGGTCAGGAGGATGGAGAGCTCGGGAGACCTCGAGCAGGGCTTATATAGCCAGGGCGAAGTCGCGGCCGTGGCAAGGCATGTGCCGCACGCTGGAGCTCTAAGAACGTGCGTAGGGGAGGAGAGCGGATGCCCAGAGGGTTCACGGAGGAGCAGAGGGACTCGGGTGTGCTCGACAAGGCTCAGGATGGCTTGGGGGTGAAGCCTTTAGTGGAGCAGACGTGGTCTATTCCCGGACGCGGCCGCCATGGCGCGTCGGGCAAGAAAGAGGAGGGGAAGAGGACCGAGGAGCAAGCGTGTGTCTACTGGGAAGCTCCTGGACATAGTGTGGTGTCGAGGGCGCGAGGCATGAGCAGTGGCCGAGGGCCCCAAGCTACAGAGTGCGTCAAGCGGCATGCCAGATGCGTGGTCACTGCGTGAACAAGCGCACACGGTGAGTTCTGACACAGAAAAATATGTCTACCGCGTGGATCCTAATTGCTAAAGACCCACTAGAGATTGCTTCGATAAAAGACACTTTGTGCTGAGTGGTAGCATCAACTATAGCTCCTGGTAGCAAAGTGTTTGTGATGAACTAGGGAAGTTTCACCTGGGGAGAGGGTATGAAATTAGGGTGGGGTTGATCACTCACTAAGGTGACCACCGTGTCAAGGTTTCAGCTCAAATGGAGGGGTTTAGGTAGCACTTGCTTTGCAATGTGCCACACTGGACAGAAATGAGAAAATTGAAGCTGTGCTCACATAGATGATTGGATTCGGCTGACATTTTCTGGAGGATGATCATTTGGGCATATGAAGGCACTGTAAAAATTTCATACCACTTGGACATACCAAAATGGTACTTCCTTCACAGTGGTCCTCTTTGGACAGAAACTTAGAAAAATTCTAGAGAATTAATGGCAAGATGAAATAAGCCCAAATTTGGTGGAGGGAGGTTATATAGGGGAGAAGGTCCTGGTAAGTTTTCATCAATTAAGGAGCAATATAAAATACAGTTGCTTCACAAACTGAAAATATGACCAGATGCAAAGATTGGATGGTGTGCTCACCATGAGCATGGAATCTTGAATATTTTTTTACATATCCAAGGTCCATATGGTCCAAAGGAATTTTGAAAAATTTGTGAAATTTATGGCAAGGCATAAATGTAGGTTGCTTCACAACCTATGGCAAACAAGGTTATTCCTCTAATAGAAAAAGGAATATTCCCAATAAATAAATATTGGGGTTGGCTAACACTACTGCAGGATGCTGCTAACGCGACACTACGATCAGAGACCCTTTGACGAAACTGTGTGTGATGCATTAATCGCAAATGGTGATGTAAAAAAAACGTAAAAAAGATGCAAAACGTTTGCGATGAAGGATACATCAAACACGGTTCCGCTTTTAGTTGCGTGTGCGATGCGGGGCATATAGTTCAGTTCAATGAACTGTTTGTGATGAGGCAGAACAAAAGAAATGGGCAGCCAAATGGAGGCGTGTGCGATATACGGCATATAGTTCACTCGGATAAACTGTTTGTGATGAGAAGGAACAACAGAAACGGGCAGCCAGATGAAGGTGTGTGCAATATACGGCATATAGTTCACTCAAATGAACTGTTTGTGATTATGCAACACAAAAGAAACGGTCAGCCAGATCAAGGTGTGTGTGATATACGGCATACGGTTCACTCGGATGAACTATTTTCGATTAGGCAACGCGACAGAAACGGTTCAGCCAGATCAAGGTGTGTGCAATGGAGGGCATACACATCATTCTGATAAACTGTTTGTGTTGAGCCAAGAGAACAATTTTTTTTAACATAAACAAGATGTGTGTGATACGCGGCAAACATCCAATTACATAGGTGGCTAGTACACACATGACATTTCCACACACCAAAGTAAACTATTACATACATAATTAACTAGGATAAACGATCATCTAATCATCATCTACTTCTTGTGACGCTTGCCGCCACTGCTCTACTAGGATAAATGGAATACTATTCTTTATTGTGAATAGTGTGCTCTGTTGGGCACACAAGTATATGGATTATAGCATTGGGCGAACAATGTGCCCGCACGCGTCGTGCTAGCTCGATGTTCCTTCTATGCTAAGTTTCCATTAATTGATGACATTTTATGAACACGCCACCGTTTCCCGCCATTTCCTCACCGGTTTCCCGCCGCCACCCAGCGATATTGCGTGCGGCGCGCGACGCACGGAGGCAACAAGAACAGCCTGTAGCACATCCACCTTTTCCAAGCAAGCCAACCCACCAAAGCGCGGCCTCAGCCATCAACCTCCTTGACGAGGAAAACGAGAAGGCGCCACAGCCCGTCGAGGCCGAGGCACTCCCCGGCAACACGATGGATGACACCGAGATGCGTGTCATCGCCAGGGTTGAGCAGACCCTTCACGCATGGCGCTTCAGCGCTGCGGATCAAGATAGGCAAGTCAGCGCCGAGAGGCTGTAGCTCGCCATACAACATGATCGATGGCGCGCCGCAGAGCAAGCTAGGCGCGTCCGTGCTGATAGGCTGCGGCTCGCCGCAGAGCGAGAGTCGCGGCGCGCTGCACAGCTAGAGTGGATCCATCGGCGCTTGACTGCTGTCGACAGGGCGTCGCAGCTGGGTACACGTCCCGTCAGTACCCCCATTCCTCGTCAGGAGTGGGTAGTGGTCGTTTGTGTCGTACTTGCACCAGAGGTCAGCAACGCCGTACTTGCACCAGACGCCTGCCACGCCGTTCGCATTGGTCGCATCGTTCGCCTTGTCCGCGGCCCGCTCGATGCCAACGCGCTGGTCGCTAGGCTCGACCGCCTCCTTGGCCCAGGTGTCCACCTGGGCGCAGTAGAGGAACATGGCCGTCGCATCCTCGAGCTGGTGATCTCCGATGAAATAGCCAACTTGGAGCTCGAGATCGTGCTCCAGATGTACTGCGAGCGTGTCGCCCGCTTGGACGAAGCCTGCACGAGTTCAGGCAGAGCCAAGAGCTACCGTAGGCAAGGGCTGCTGGTCATGATCTCATGGACGCGTTTTATTTTGTTGAGTCGTTTCAACGTGGATCGCTATGTATTCACAGCAATCATAATATTGCTTTGTTTATTGCTCTGTTTCAATGTGTGTACTCTGTTTTCCATTCTTATATGTTCTGTTTCAATGTGTGTGTGTATGCTTTCCATTGTGTATATGTGGATCATAACAGCTAGATACAAATTAGTATATGAAAACAGATAGAAAATGGAATTCATAATATATATTAATTGTCCATTAGTTCATCACAGAATATATATATAATATCATCACATATACGTGATGATACTTAACTACTAGGTACAATGCATAAAATTGAAAATGAACAATACTAAAACTAATAATCCTTCCTAGGGGCAGTATTCCGGCAGCCCCTCGCCAGCAGCTCCCTGGTGCGCGGCGTCTTCCCAGCTCGGAGGCAGTACTCCGCCTCCTCCGCCTCGCAGCGCTTGACGTACCGATCTGCCTCTTGCTGGTGGAAAAGCACTTGATATATATCTTGCATACGAATACCCGTGGTGACAATGGGGTATTATATTGATTCACTTGATATATGTTTTGGAACTCAACTCGCGGATTCCCGAGGTGACATTGGGGTAATCTATGCATAGGGGTTGATGCACGTTCTTGTCTTTGTTTCTCTGATAAAAATCTTGGGGCACTCTTTGAGGTTCTTTGTGTTGGATTGAGCATTACGAATCTAAATTTGCTTTGGTGTTATTTTAGTACGAACTCTTGGATAGATCAATCAGAAAGAATAGCTTTGAGTTGGTTTCGTACCCTACAAACAATTTATTCTTATGTTCTCCGCCAGATAGGAACTTTGCAGTGATTCTTCATCGCACTTTGAGGGATGGTTATATGATCCAATTATATTAGCATTGTTGAGAGATTGCACTAGCGAAAGTACGGACCCTAGGCCTCATTTTCTGGCATTGCAATACCGTTTGTGCTATGTTTTATCAATTGCTACCTTGCTGTTTTTATTTATTCAGATTATAAAAATATATTTATACCATCCATATTACACTTTTATCACCATCTGTTCGCCGAACTAGTGCACCTATACAATTTGCCATTGTATTGGGTGTGGTGGGGACACAAGAGATTTCTTGTATTTGGTTGCAGGGTTGTTTGAGAGAGACTATCTTCATCCTATGCCTCCCACGGATTGATAAACCTTAGGTCATCCACTTGAGGGAAAATTGCTACTGTCCTACAAAACTCTGGGCTTGGAGGCCCAACACGAGTCTACAAGAATAAATTTGCATAGTAGACATCAAGCTCTTTTCTGGCGCCGTTGCCGGGGAGGTGAGTGCTTGAAGGTATATCTTTAGATCTTGCAATTGAATCTTTTAGTTTCTTGTTTTATCACTAATTTGGTTTATAAAAGAAAATTATAAAAAAATGGAATTGAGGTTGCATCATATTGTTCATCTTTATAATGTCTTTCTTGAAAATGATGGAAAGCAAAATTGTGCTCAATTGATAGAGGAAGAATTCTATAAAATGTTTGACAAAAAATCTTTGAATGAGCATGATTGCAATGTTGCTAGTATGAATTCTTTGAATATCCATGATGCTAATGATATGCAAAGCCATAAGCTTGGGGATGCTATATTTGATGATTTTGATATTTTTAGCCCCCCAAGTTTTGATGAGAAAATTTATTATGATGAAAGCATGCCTCCTATTTATGATGATTATATTGATAAAAGTGGGTTTGAAAGAGTGTTAACTTTATGTAATGATGATCCCACTATTTTGGAGGGTGTTGAATCTTATTGTGATAATTATGAAAGTGGATTTGGAGAGGTCATGACTTTATTTAGTGATGAATCCACTATTTTGGAAGAGGTTTCAATTGATTATGACAACAAAGTTGCTATCTATGATGATTATGGCGATGACATGTGTGCTATAAAGAATAATGATAACCATGAAACTTGTCATCATAATTTTAATGTTCAATTTGATTATGCCAATCAAGAATTCCATGATAGTTATTTTGTTGAGTTTGCTCCCACTACTATTCATGAGAATAAATGTGCTTATGTGAACAGTAATAAATTTTCTATGCTTGTGGATCATGAAAATAATGCTTTATGTGATGGTTATATTGTTGAATTCATCCATGATGCTACTGAAAATTATTATGAGAGAGGAACATATGCTTGTACATATTGCAATAATATCAAGTTCTCTCTCTCTATGTGTTGAAAATCTTGAAGTTTTACTTGTTTTGCCTTCCTATGCTAGTTGATTCTTGCGCCCATAAATTGTTTGCTCACAAAATCCCTATGCATAGGAAGAGGGTTAGACTTAAATGTTCTAGTCATATGCTTCATGATCCTCTCCTTGTGTTTCAATTCTTATCTTTTATGCAAGCATCATTGAAATCATCATGCCTAGCTAAAAGGCATTAAAGAAAAACGCTTGTTGGGAGATAACCCAACACTTTTACCTACCATTTTTGTGTGTTAACATGATTATGCTACTGTATTAATCATGTTTTATAGCTTTTATTTTAATAAAGTGCCAAGTAAAGCCTTTGGGATAGTGTGGATGATAGTTGACTTGAATCTGTGCAAAAACAGAAAATTTTGTGCTCAGTCCAGGAATTTTAAAAATTCACTGGAACGTGATTTTGATCTGAATTTTTTACAGGTGATAGATACACAAATTCTTTACGTTTTCCTAATTTTTCAGAATTTTTGGAGTAGCAGAAGTATGGTTGGAGTACAGATTACTACAGACTGTTCTGTTTTTGACAGATTTTGTTTTCAATGCATAGTTTGCTTGTTTTCTAGTTTCTATGGCTTATATTGCTCAATATAAATTGTGGAAATGATATGATACAGTAGGAATTGTGTGGAAACAATTATGAATCTTGTCTTTGACAGTACCAAAGTGAAATGGTTTGCTCTTTATCATACTAACCTATCTCACGAAGTTCCGTTAAGTTTTGTGTGATTGAAGTTTTCAAGTTTTGGATGAGATGTCGATATGAGGAGAATAAGGAGTGACAAGACCCTAATCTTGGGGATTCCCAAGGCACCCCAAGTTAAATATCCAAGGAAGATCCAAGCAACTAAGCTTGGGGATGCCCCCGAAGGCATCCCCTCTTTCGTCTTCAACATTATCGGTAACCTCACTTGGAGCTATATTTTCATTCGTCACATGATATGAGTTTTGCTTGGAGAGTCATTTCCTTTTATTAGGATTTGCTTTCTGTCAGTTATAATAATGTTTTGCATCTTTTATTTCAATAAAAGTGGCAAGGATAGCCATCACCATGCTTATTTTGCAAGTATATGAGTTGCTGTTTCAAAACAGAAAGTTTATTGATGTTGCAAAAATTCCCGAGAAAAGTCAGAATGTGTTAAAATGTTGAAACTTTTTTCACAATAAGCTATGATAAATTTTCTACAGTTTGGTAAATTTTCATAATTTTTTGAGTTAAAGAAGTACTGATACTCTTGCATTCTTTACAGACTGTACTGTTTGGGCAGATTGCTGTTATGTTTGTATATGTTTGCTTGTTTAATGATTCTATTTGAGGATAGGAGTATAAAATATGCAGAGGCATTTAGTATGCAATGTTGAATAATAATTTTAGTGATTTTCTACAGTAGAGAATGATAAGGTTTTTGCATTGGTTTATACTAACTTATCTCACGAGTTCTTGTTGAGTTTTGTGTGGATGAAGTTTTTAAGATTTAGGGAAACCGTGATATAAAAGGAATTAAGGAGACACAAAAGCTCAAGCTTGGGGATGCCCAAGGCATCACAAGATAATATTTCAAGAAGTCTCAAGCATCTAAGCTTGGGGATGCCCCAGTAGGCATCCCACCTTTCTTCATCAACAATTATCGGTTAGTATCGGTTGAGCCTAAGTTTTTGATTCTTCACATGAGTTGTGCTATTCTTGGAATGTCATTTTATTTTGTTTTGCTTGCTGTTTTAATAAAATACTTAGATCTGAAAGTTTTTAAATAAGAGAGAGTCCACAATTAGCTACCTATTTACTTAACTACTCGCTTGATCTTCACTTATATCTTTTTGGAGTAGCTTGTCATTTACTCTTGTGCTTCACTTATATCCTATGAGTAAATTGTTGAATGAATTGAATATCATGAAGTTGAAATTATATGTTCATATCATGCCTAGTGGTAGCTTCACATTGGGTTTAGAAAGTGAAATCTTTTGAGGCTTGACAATCACAATATTGGTCATACAAGCAATTCATGAATGATTAGTAGAAGGAAGAGAACTTTCACATGCAAATACACTATCTTGGAAATCTTTTGTGATTGTGAGCCCCCATCAAAATATTATATGCCAAAATTATTGACGTTGGACAAGGAAGACAATGTAATGATTTATGTTTGTTCATATTCACATAGAAGTTATATTGTCATAGATCATTCAACATGTGGTGCTTGCCCCCCATCTTTGCTAGCCAAAAATTCCGCACTAAGTAGAGATACTACTTGTGCATCCAAAAACCCTTAAACCCAAATCTTATTTTCAAGAGTCCACCATACCTACCTATGGATTGAGTAAGATCCTTCAAGTAAGTTGTCATCGGTGCAATAAGGCAATAAAAATTGCTTCTAAAAGTGTAAGATCATTTAGTGTAAGAGAAAATTGAGCGTTGTACGAACTTGTGATGGTAAAGAAATAAAAGGGATAGACTGCATAATAAAGGTTGCCATCACAAGGGGCAATATAACATGACATTCTTTTGCACTAAGGGGTTGAGCATACAAACAAATAAGCGCATGGCAACCTCTGCTTCCCTCTGCGAAGGGCCTATCTTTTACTTTTATGTATTTACTTCTATGCAAGAGTCAAAGTTTTTCTCTCTATTCCATTTTATTTTTCTCCTTTGGCAAGCATCATGTGGTGAGGAAAGATCTAGGCACATAAGTCCAGTTGGATATGTGTGGCATGAGTTATTATTGGTGACATCACCCTTGAGGTGAATACGTTGGGAGGCGAAATTATAAGCCCCTATCTTTCTATGTGTCCGGTTGAAATGTTTTGCTCATGTGTATGCGGTGAGTGTTAGCAATCATAGAAGACTATATGATGCTTGAGTATGTGGAGCTCTTACTTAGACTCTGTTCAATAAGTTGAATTGCAATTGTTTGGTGACTGAGAACATAGGTTGTTGAGTTTCAAGAGAATACATTGTTTGAACCTTAACATGTGAATTGCTTGCTACTTCAACATGAGAAGTTTTATAAGAAATAATTGCTGTTATGATGCTAGGAAAAGTGATTGAAATTACTATTGACCAAACTTATGCACTTTGCTAGCATTCACACATCATAAATTATTTCTTTTATCATTTACCTACTCGAGGACGAGTAGGAATTAAGCTTGGGGATGCTGATACGTCTCCAACGTATCTATAATTTATGAAGTATTCATGCTGCTATATTATCATTTTTGGATGTTTTACAATCATTTTATAGCAACTTTATATCATTTTTTGGGACTAACTTATTGACATAGTGCCCAGTGCCAGTTGCTGTTTTTTGCTTGTTTTTTACATCGCAGAAAATCAATACCAAACGGAGTCCAAACGCAGCGAATCTTTTTGTGGATTTTTTATGGACCAGAAGACATCCAATGGGCCAGAGCAGCACCTGGGGGGTGCCCCGAGGGGGGCACAACCCACCAGGGCGCGCCTGGGACCCCAGGCGCGCCCCGGTGGGTTGTGCCCACCTCGGTGGCCCCCCACACCGCCTCTTCGCCCTATAAATTCCCAAATATTCCAAAAACCCTCGGGGTAACCTGAGATTAGAAGTTCCGCCGCCGCAAGGCCTCTGTATCCACGAGATCCAATCTAGACCCCGTTCTGGCACCCTGCGGGAGGGGGAGATCATCACCGGTGGCCATCTTCATCATCCCGGCGGCCACCATGATGAGGAGGGAGTAGTCCACCCTCGGGGCTGAGGGTTTGTACCAGTAGCTATGTGTTTAATCTCTCTCTCTCATGTTCTTGATGGCACGATTTTGACGTATCGGGAGCTTTGTTAATGTAGTTGGATCATATGGTTTTTCTCCCTCTCTATCTTGTTGTGATGAATTGAGTTTTCCCTTTGAGATTTTGTTTTATCGGATTGAATACTTTTATGGATTTGAGAGCACTTGATACATACGAATACCCGTGGTGACAATGGGGTATTATATTGATTCACTTGATATATGTTTTGGCACTCAACTCGCGGATTCCCGAGGTGACATTGGGGTAATCTATGCATAGGGGTTGATGCACATTCTTGTCTTTGTTTCTCTGATAGAAATCTTGGGGCACTCTTTGAGGTTCTTTGTGTTGGATTGAGCATTACGAATCTAAATTTGCTTTGGTGTTATTTTAGTACGAACTCTTGGATAGATCGATCGGAAAGAATAGCTTTGAGGTGGTTTCGTACCCTACAAACAATTTATTCTTATGTTCTCCGCTAGTTAGGAACTTTGGAGTGATTCTTCATCGCACTTTGAGGGATGGTTATATGATCCAATTATATTAGCATTGTTGAGAGATTGCACTAGTGAAAGTACGGACCCTAGGCCTCATTTTCAAGCATTGCAATACCGTTTGTGCTTCGTTTTATCAATTGCTACCTTGCTGTTTTTATTTATTCAGATTATAAAAATATATTTCTATCATCCATATTACACTTTTATCACCATCTCTTCGCCGAACTAGTGCACCTATACAATTTGCCATTGTATTGGGTGTGTTGGGGACACAAGAGATTTCTTGTAGTTGGTTGCAGGGTTGTTTGAGAGAGACTATCTTCATCCTACGCCTCCCACGGATTGATAAACCTTAGCTCATCCACTTGAGGGAAAATTGCTACTGTCCTACAAAACTCTGCGCTTGGAGGCCCAACACGAGTCTACAAGAATAAAGATGCATAGTAGACATCACACGCTGGAGCTTATCGGCCCATCTCCACGCAGCGATGATGCGCCTAGCGCCTTTGACCTTCCTCACGAAGTACCTGTCTTCGTACACCTCCTCCGCACGACAACGAGCCCGCCCCCAAAGCTCCACCGCCTCCTTTTTCCAGGCGGCATCACGGGCTTCACAGGCTGCCTGGTACCTGGCTTCCTCCTCCGCCATCTCCTTCTTGAATGCCACTTGCCTGGCTTTCTCAGCCGGCGGCAGCGACTTCCACAGACAAAGATTGTACTGGCCCCAAAACCACTCCAAAGTTGGGGGGGTCGGATGCAACCTCGTCCGGCGGCTTGTAGGGGTCCTCCTCGTCACTGCTCTTCGACTGAGCGTCCTCGGGGGGCGCCGCCTCCTCGTCGGCGCATGGGCAGATCGGCGGCGCCATGGCAAAGATTTGTGTGAGAGAGAGAGAGGGCGAGCAAGGGGAGGATGTAGATGAGAATGCAGGCAGGATGACGTGAGGAAGGTAGTATTTATTGGCGGCCAGAATCTAGATCGACGGGAACAATACACACGCCGGTTGCCGGAATTTATGAGTATTGTAGTTTGAATTACACACGATTCCCGCTGCAAAAGCCATGTGTGAACTTAATAGCTGACGGTTTCCAATACAGAATCATGTCTGATTAATAACCCACGCCACTCACCTTCCAAACCTCGAGGCACGAAATAGAGTGCCAATCGTGTGGGGCCTGGTTGTCTTGCCAGATCTTTACATTTTTTTTGAACACCAGACATTTACATCGTCTGATCATTTTTTAATTTTTTGAAATTTAAATGCCATGGCCACTACTGGAATCAGGATCTTTGCAGTCAGCCAGTTCTTTGCCGTCAGCTAGCTGACGGCAAAGAATGTCTTTGCCATCAGCTTACAGAAAACTGACGGCAAAGATCATGTTTGCCGTCAGCCAAGTCTTTGCTGTCAGCTAGCAGACGGCAAAGAGGGAGGTTGGCCCACTAATGGCCCCCCTCTTTGCCGTTTACTAGAAGACGGCAAAGAAAGTGGCCAACCTAATGGCCGTTTCCCCCGGCCCCACCCCACTAGCTGGGCTCTTTGCCGTCTGCTAGCGGACAACAAAGCTTCTTTGTCGTCTGCTAGCAGACGGCAAAGAAATTTGACCTAACTAAAAAATGGTCAGCACCCCAACCCTCTCTCTCCCCTCACCTCACCCGCGCCGCCCACGTGCCCGAGCCGCCGCCGCCCCGTGGCACCCCCGGAGCCCGAGGCGCCGCCGGCCAGCCCCGCCCCCCGGAGCCCGCCCCGTTGCCGGTCGGCCCGCCCATCCAGCCCGCCGCCCCACCCAGCGGACATAGGCCGCGGCGGCCGCTCTGCCCCGCCCCATCGCCGGAGCGGCGCCGCACCGCCCCGCCCCGCAGCCGGAGCCGCACCGTCGCCGGCCGCCCTTCCCCTCGGCCTCCTCAACCCGCGCCCCCTCCCCGTGGCCTGGCTCCTCAACCCGCGCCCCTCCCCGTGGTGAGTTTTTGTGTTTTTTTTTTCTGTTTAGGTTAGTTTAGTTTAGGTTAGGTTAGTTTAGTTTAGTTTAGGTTAGTTTAGTTTAGTTTAGGTTAGATTTAGTTTAGTTTAGTTTAGGTTTTTTTTTGTTTTTTAAGAATAAACAAGAAAGATGAAAAAAAAGTAAAAGAAGAAGTGGAAGATGAAGAAGAAGAGGAAGAAGAAGAAGATGAAAAAAAAGAACAATAAGTAGAAGAAGAAGAAGAGGAAGAAGAAGAAGAAAGAAAGAAGAAGATGGAAAAAAAGAAGTAGAAGAAGAAGATGAAAAAAGAAGTTGGAAAAGTAGAAAAAGAGGGTCGTCGATGGTCGAGTGTCACCGAGGGTCGAGGGTCGCCGAGTGGTCGAGGGGTCAAGGATCGAGGGAAAAGGAGTCGAGGGTCTATGGGTCGAGGATCGAGGTGTCGAGGGGTCGAGGGGAAAAGGTGTCGAGGCGTCAAGGGTCGCCGAGGGGTCGAGGATTTGCCATCCCGACCCCGACCCCCTGACCCCGACACCCCGACCCCGACACGACACCCCGATACCGCGAACCCGACACAGCACGCCGACCCCGACACGGCACCCCCGACCCCGACACAGCACCCGATCCCGACACGGCACCCCCGACCCCGACACAGCACCCCGACCCCGACACGACACCCCGACACCCCGACCCCCGACACCTCCCGAAAAAGGTGCTCTTCGGCCTTCCAGAGGCCGACGGGGTCATATATTTGTGAATTATGAGTTAGGTCATATATTTTTCAATTTTGTTATAAAAAACATCATATTTGTGTTGATCAGGTGGTTTAAAATGTGCAGTTGTTTCGTCGCTGCGAGGCCGTGCGTTCGACAAGCTCCGCCCCTTCTAGAGGCCGTGCGTTCGATGAGCTCCGCCCCTGTGTTCGTGGGTGAGCATAAATGACATCTCCTCCTCCCCCCTTCATTTGCTCTGTTCCGGTCTTTGAGCCGATGAAACTTGCTAGCTATAGGTGTCTTCAATCATCAGTATGCGTGACCACTATGCGTCTCACGTTCGAAAGGGTTACATCTATAAATATGCATGCATTTGCATATTTATAACCATGATTCTTTCGAATTGTCCAACGTTATCCACGGACAACCCGAGTATGTGTAGATTGGGTTCATTTTCCCATATGCTCTGCCCCGGATCCAATGCAGAATTTTGTCAGTGCCTCCCTGTTGTTCTCCGGATACACATCCTCTCTGCTTATTGCCGAGACGTGTATCAGGAGAACAACGGGGAGGTGCTGCCGAAATTTTGCGTCAGATCCGGAGCAGAGCATGGGAAAACGAACCCAATCTACACATACTCGGGTGGGATTAGGACCTATCTTTACCTATTAGCGTCTAGGTTGCATGGACGTAATAAAAGTGACAAACTCCATTAACTGATGGATATGGTTTGCTGAATTATGTATATATTTCTTGTGTGTCCAGTAGCTACGCAATATGAGTGATCGTGCGTGGATGTACACCGGTCACACTAGTCAGAAAGACATGACCGATGAATGGTTAACAAAAACCAGGGGGTTTGTGAGAGCCGCATTTGCAAATGGCCAGACAATAAGCTGGTGCCCCTATGCCGAATGCGACAACTATAAAAGGAAGGATGAGCTTGAAATGAGTAAACACCTACAGAAGTATGGTTTTACACCTAGTTATACGGTCTGGACATTTCATGGTGAGTCTGCCCAACGTCCCAGAGCTGAGGTGGTTCGTCGTCGCACCGACGAGCATGGTACCGGGATGGAAGACATGGTGCAAAAGTTTGATGATGCTCGGGACTCGGACGATGAGATGGAGGAATCTGCAAAGGCCTTCAATGAAATGTTGGAGTCTTCAAAACGTCCTCTCCACGAGCACACTGAGCTTTGTTAGCTAGATGCCATCTCACAAATAATGGCTCTGAAGGCTCAATTCAACTTGGGCAGAGAATGCTACGACGCGATGATGACAGTATTTGGACATTTCCTACCCAAAGGCCATGTACTACCTGCAAACCTGTACCAGTCAGACAAAATCCTCCGTGCTCTTAAGATGCCCTATGAGAAGATACATGCCTGTGAGAAAGGATGTGCCTTATTTAGGCTACAGTATGCGGACTTGAACTATTGTCCCATTTGCAAGTCATCCAGGTATGTTGTGGTAGACAAAGGTATGGGTGAGAAGACGCAGACCGAAATCCCAGTGAATGTTCTTTGGTAAATGCCAATTGTACCAATACTTCAACATCTTTTCATGGTCGAAGAGACGGCCAGACAGATGACATGGCACAAAACGGGCAAAAGAACCCAACTAGATGCAGATCGGAAGCTCATGATGGTGCACACATTGGACGGTGAAGCGTGGAAGCGCTTCGATGCATTACATGAGGTAAAAGCGGCAGATCCAAGGCATCCTCGAGTCACCATCAGCATGGATGGGTTCAGTGTGTTTGGTCTGATGGCAGCCCAATACAGTTGTTGGCCCGTATTTGTCATTCCGCTCAATCTCCCCCTCGGACAGATTATGCAAAGAAAGAACATTTTCCTGACGTTGATAATTCCAGGGCCCAACTATCTGGGGAAGAATATGAATGTGTACATGCAGCCGCTGAAGGACGAATTGCAAGAAGCCTGGGATAATGGGTTCAATACATACGACGCCTTTAGCAAACAGAACTTCATAATGCGTGTCTGGTACATGTACTCGACGCATGACTTGCCGGCGTATGCGCTATTCGTTGGCTGGTGTGTGCATGGAAGGTTCCCGTGCCCCACATGCAAAGGAGCTCTTGAGTTTCATTGGCTTCAGGCCGGTCGCAAGTTTTCTTGCTTTGACTTGCATAGACAGTTCCTGGATCCTCGCCATAAGTTCAGGAAAGACAAGAAGAACTTCATCAAAGGTAGAGTTGTCAAAAACTCTGCACCACCTGCGTTGACAGGCCAAGAGACCCTGGATCAGTTAAACGCTCTCAAGCTAGATCCAGAGTGTCCAGTGTATTTCAAGGGGTATAATTCGAAACACGCCTGGACTCACAAGACATGCTTGTGGGATCTGCCTTACTTCAAAGACCTCCTTTGCCCACACAACATCGATGTGGTGCCGTCTGCTGGCTGACGGCAAAGGCCTTTGCCGTCAGCCATGGCAGACGGCAAAGTGCCTGATTCCTGTAGTGGGCACTCAATGCATGTGTCCAAGCCGTGACACCAATATGTTTGAAAATTTGTTCCAATTTACTGCACGTGGAATTAACTCGCACACAAGTACACAATTTTTTTCAAACCGTTATGGTTAGCCGCTGCATGTAGATGTAGTTCAAAATTGGATTACGGTCATTAAATGGCTAGAAAATCACTTCAATGTCTTAAAAAGGTCAAATGACCCCTTAAATTTTCCAAATTTTGACATGACACATGTATTAGTGCATGTTAACTGTAGAAATTTTTTGAAGCTCATAAGAGGAAGCTATCGTCGAGTCGTCATCAAACATGCATTGTTCCCTCTCCAAACCATGAGCCTTCTACCGAGTTGCTCCGGTTTGTGAGGGGTGTGTGTCCAAACTTTCGTCAAACTGGCCAATTTTTTTATCACATCATCTTGGTGGCATGACATTACATCAATCGAGGTTTCAAGTTTGTCTGATCATTTTTTAATTTTTTGGAATTTAAATGCCATGGCACTCCATGCATGTGTCCAGGCCGTGACACCAATATGTTTGAAAATTCCTTCTAATTTACTGCACATGGAATTAACTCGCACAAAATACACAAATATGATTTTTCAAACCGTTATGGTTAGCCGTTGCATGTAGATGTAGTTCAAATTTGAATTACTGCCATTAAATGGCTAGAAAATCACTTAAATGTCTTTAAAAGGTCAAATGACCCCTAGAATTTTCCAAATTTTCAAATGACAGTTGTATTAGTGCACGTTAAATGTAGAAAAAATTTGAAGGCCGTAAGAGGAAGCTATCTCCCGTTCGTCATCAAACATGCATTGTTCCCTCTCGGAACCATGAGCCTTCTAGTGAGTTGCTCCGATTTGTGAGGGGTGTGTGTCCAAACTTTTGTCAAACATGCCAAATTTTTTACCACATCATCTTGGTGGCATGACATTACATCAAGCAAGGTTTCATGTGTTTCTGATCTTCTTTTAATTTTTTTGGAATTTAAATGACATTGCACTCCATGCATGTGTCCAGGCCGTGACACCAATATGTTTGAAAATTCCTTCCAATTTAATGCACATGGAATTAACTCGCACAAAAGTACACATATATGATTTTTCAAACTGTTATGGTTAGCCATTGCATGTAGATGTAGTTCAAATTTGAATTACGGTCATTAAATGGCTAGAAAATCACTTAAATGTCTTTAAAAGCTTAAATGGCCCCTAGAATTTTCCAAATTTTCAAATGATAGCTGTATTAGTGCATGTTAAATGTAGAAAAAATTTGAAGGCCATAAGAGGAAGCTATCTCCTGTTCGTCATCAAACATGCATTGTTCCCTCTCGGAACCACGAGCCTCTTCTAGTGAGTTGCTCCGGTTTGTGAGGGGTGTGTGTCCAAACTTTCGTCAAACATGCCAATTTTTTTACCACATCATCTTGGTGGCATGACATTACATCAAGCAAGGTTTCATGTGTTTCTGTTTTTTTTTTAGAATTTAAATGACATGGCAGTCCATGCATGTGTCCAGGCCGTGACACCAATATATTTGAAAATTCCTTCGAATTTACTGCACATGGAATTAACTCGCACAAAAGTACACAAATATGATTTTTCAAACCGTTGGTTAGCCGTTGCATGTAGATGTAGTTCAAATTTGAATTACGGTCATTAAATGGCTAGAAAATCACTTAAATGTCTTTAAAAGGTCATATGACCCCTAGAATTTTCCAAATTTTGAAATGACAGTTGTATTAGTGCACGTTAACTCTAGAAAAAATTTGAAGGCCGTAAGAGGAAGCTATCGCCCGTTCGTTATCAAACATGCATTGTTCCCTATCGGAACCACGAGCCTTCTACTGAGTTGCTCCGGTTTGTGAGGGGTGTGCGTCAAAATTTTCGTCAAACATGCCAAAAATTTTACCACATCATCTTGGTGGCATGACATTACATCAAGCAAGGTTTCATGTGTTTTTGATATTTTTTTAATTTTTTGGAATTTAAATGACATGGCACTCCATGCTTTGTGTCGAGGCCGTGACACCAAAATGTTTGAAAATTCCTTCCAATTTACTGCACATGGAATTAACTCGCACAAAAGTACACAAATATGAATTTTCAAACCATTATGGTTAGCTGTTGCATGTACATGTAGTTCAAATTTGAATTGCGGTCATTAAATGGCTAAAAAACCACTTAAATGTCTTAAAAGGTCAAATGACCCCTGAAATTTTCCAAATTTTGACATGATAGTTGTATTAGTACTACAAATTTTCTCGTACATTTAAAACACTATCCGTTTCCACTTTACTCCAAATTCGTCTTTCACAACTAATAAAAAATATCAACAACATCACACACAGATTTTTTGTAGGAACCGTTTGCGATGAAAATTCGTGGGTCTATTTAAGTCTTCCTCCTTAAGCTTCGCCGGCTCATCTTCTCCAGTGCCGGCACCCTCGAATCCACGAATCCCGATCCCCATTCCCGCAACCCCTTCTTGCAAAGATGCGCCATTGAAATGCTTCATGAGGGCCCGTACGATGGCCGCGTCCTCCCCGAGCGCCGCCGCCTGTGCCGAGAGTGCGGCCGCCTACGCCGAGAGTGCCACCGCATCCGCATTGAGCACGGCTGCATCCGCCGAGAGGGCATCTGCGGCAGCCGAGATGGCTGCAGCAGCTACTGCAACCGTGGCTGCAAACGCCGAGAGCGCTGGAACTGCCATCTGTGCCACCGATGTTGCCCTGGCCCGGGTTGAGGCCATCCACACCAAGATCGAGGACGCACACGCCAAGATATTCTAGGCCACCTCGGAATCCAGCATGCAACCCACGTCCGAAAAGGCAGCGGTGGCCATGGAGCACCTACTTCCTCATGAGAACACCGAGCGGGAGCTAGAGATGCAAGACGCGGCGGAGATCGATGAGCGCCGGGAGGAGGAGTTGCGTGTGGCCAAGGTCGAGGTAGAGAAGAGTCTGTCCGTCAAGGAATCGACGGTGGAGTACCAACGCGAGGTTTGGTGCAACCACTACTACGAGTACTATAACCTTGAGGGCGGCGCCGAGGATGAGGACGAGGATGAGGACGAGGACACGGAGTCCACCAACGGTGGCATGTCACCAGGACAAATCATCGATGTCTCATCTCACACTGGCGATGCATAGGCCGGCGCGGCGGCGGCTTTGTTAAAATTATGCGTACTTAGACTTTGTTTTTAATGCTGGTCTTTTGATACAACAATGTTTAGGTCAACTGGCTTTGTTTAATTACTAAAATTGCTTGATTCAGTAAGTGTGGTCTGTGTCCTGTACGCTCTTTTGTGTGCCCAAATTAGCAAGAGATGTTAAATTATGCAATGACGTGGATGAGGACAGTACCCAGGGAAATTTCCACCAAAATTTGAATTATCAAACTTATCCCATGCACGTAAAGCAGAAGAATCATTTGTGATGCACACAATCGTTCAAAGTGAATGGTGTCCAGCGGCAACGCGCGCAAAGTTTCCCTCCACATTTCGAAATTTTTGGCCTACCGCCGAATTATCTACCCCCGCCCCCCACCCTTCCGCACCCCCTTTTCTCCCCGACCACAAGTCACATTTCCCCTATTTCCTCCTTCCTTCCTTCCTTCCAAAGCTATAGCCGCTTCCTCGCTTGCTTCCTCGCTCTCGCCGTCTTGCATCCTACCACCGGGGTCGCCATGGTCTTCTTCAATAACCTCTCCAGCGGCTCCTCCTCCGACGATGAATTTTTCAGCACCCGGGTATGCCCCTCTTCTCTCTCTCGGGTTATGACTTGGAATGAAGGATTTTAGCCCGATGGTCGATTTGAGTCATTTCTTCCTCTTGTAGCTCCCTCGGACCATCAGTTGCAACGAATGGAGCGGGGTGGCTGAAGATCTGCCTGCTCGTTGTCACCATCAATCTCCATGCGTGAAGCTAGTTGCGTTTGAATCTGTGGACAGTGGGAGGAAGTTTCTGGCATGTGCAGAGAAGGTTAGCCCCACTTTCGTTGTTACAAATCATTTGTTAGATGTGATTTAGACACTGTCACTGTGCTATGCTATTCTGGATGTTAAGATAGTGTCACAGTTTGTACCTAGTATCTAAAAATGTTGCCATCTCATCAGCGGTGCCATTAGAAAATTATTTGGCACTGCTTCAGCAGTTTATGCAGCAAACTTTGGTCCACACATCCGATCAACCAAGCAGTAAAATACTAAATCTTTATGGCACGAAAGAACTGGGAATCGGAGGTGCTCCGTCTGGCTCCCTGATTTTTTCCCGCTGCATCGGCTCGCCAGTGCAGGGCACTGGTTTTGGCATACATAGTGGACGGCCTTAGTGCTATTAGTTCTATGTTACTAAATTTGTGCATGTACACACCTATTAGTATCAATTTGCTGGCATCCAAACACTGTCGCTATGCTGTTGCAGTTATATTTAGCTTCCTCATAAAATTTTCAATTTGTTATTTATAGTGCATGACTAAGAACTTGTAGCATTGTTGTAGTTAATTATAGCTTCTGATCTTTCAGAATTTGGTTGTTGTCTCAGTAGGAATTAATTCATTTGCACATTGATCTTTTTGAGAAGATATGTCATAATTAACCTGTTTCTTCAGTTTTTTAAAATATGTATTTGGTGATTTTCTATGTTGCTAGAAACCTATTTCCCCTACAATTGTTACTAATATAGTTTTAAATATTATAGGATGAACGGAAGTGTTCTTACCAGGAGTGGGTTGATCAAGAGTGGCCACAGTCTTTGAAGATGTGCCTAGCAAAGCTCTGGAGCATGTATGAGGAAAAGAACAAAGGTAGGCTTAGAGAAAGTGTTTACGTTGAAGAATATTTGAAGATGCGGGATAAAAAGAGGAAGATGGAGAATGAGCTCAGATTTTTTAAATTAGACTTTGCTAAGATGGTGTTGGCGAAGGAGGAGGCACTTTCCCAGTTGGCCAGTGCAAAACAGGTTCTTACTGAACTGAAAGCAGATGTGGATAAGACGAGCCAGGATGATCTCGATTAGGGAAATGAATATATTGTTCTAATATTATTCTTATGAAGGTGAACTAGCTATATGTTTACTGTGCTGTTTTCTGGTAGCTATCGTACTGTGATGTTAAAATATATTTATGTGCCTAATATGAAATTGGCAGACAGCTATTCGATATGAAATGTGAATTTGCGTACTACTGGAATTATTAATTGTAAACTAATAAACCTGCTAAATGGGTCATGGAACTTTGCAAACGGTTCTAGCAGTAAAAGCGCTTGTGATGGATAGCCCAATGCCATACAGTTTTCTTCATCAAATCGTGTGTGATGTAGTTGAATAAAAGCAAACGGTTAACCAAGGCACAGCGTGTGTGATAGTTACACCTATCACACACAAGGCTATACATAAAACTGTGTGGGATGTATATACGAATGGAAACGTTTTCCCTGGATTGACTGTGTGGGATGTACATACGAACGGAAACATTTTCCCTGGATTGACTGTGTGGGATGTACATAAGAACGGAAATGTATTCCTTGGATTGACTGTGTGGAATGTACATAACAAACAAAAACGTTTATTTGGGACTGACTGTGTGGGATGTACTTACGACCGGAACCGACTGGGCCTGTATAACCGTATTTGATCGCTCGCCCATCGCATACGACCTCATTTTGCCGAGCGTGTCTGACCGGAGGGCCTATCCCCGACGGTCTCTAGGTCGTGTGGGAAGGGCCCCCCTATCGCAGTCACTCACTTGGCGACAGTTCCAAACACCGTCGCGGAAAGGGGTTAAAAACCGTTTGTATAGCACCTCGCTGTACCAGTGTAAGATGGAAATGACATGACCTTGGGAAAGATTTGAGAGTGACAAGCCACTTGGGAGAGGGAGAAGAGATGATCTTCCCAGGTTTCAGGACCACAGATTCACAGAAAAGCAATTCCAAATAAAAATTCAAAGAAATACAAAAGAAAAAGAAATGGCCTAAAATCGGGGTGTGACAGGGCCCATGTCGGTGTCATGACAAGGGGTGGTGAGAAGTTTACTCCCACGCCGCTAGTGGAGAAGGAGTTGGACCTTCTTATAAGGGATTCTCTTCCACATGCTATTTGAGCTTGAGAAGAGAAGTGGTTCCCGTGCGCTCCTCCCCCGCCACCCGCGTCGCTACGCCATGCCTCGTCACGACGCGCCGCGGGTTGCGGGATTGAGCCGAGCCGAGCTCACACCTATGTGATTATTTTTGCCGGTCAGGAACGGAGAGTTTTTAACAGCTGGGCCATGATCTGAGACATCAGATCGTGGGCTGTCTCGGACATGGGTTCAGCCCACGTCTCTCCACCCGGACGCGCATATATATATATATATATATATATATGAGGCGTTGGCTAACCCTATCCGCTATGAACAGATCGCATCTGCTCCACGCGCACTGCCCCTGTCATTCCTTTTGGTGCTACTGCCGCCGGCGAGTCCATCCCGTTCACTGCATACACGGTTGACGGTAGAGCAGGCCTCCGAAACCCCGCTGCTCTGGATCCTGTACGAGAGAGGGGCGATTACGTTTTTGGGGAGCGACTACGCGACTGCTTGCCTCTGTTTGTCTACTTCCTCTACGTCCACGATGCCTTCATGATCATCATGTCCACCGACGCCGATCGTGCCGCCGCCGAGAAACTCGAAGCCGACAAGAAGGCCGCCGAGGATGCCGCTGCTGCAATTGCCGCCACCGTGGCCTCTGCCTGGCCGATTGGAGGGTATAACATTTTTATCCCTTTCCTGTTTATTTCTGTCTTAGCAGTACTAGCTATGTGCGTAGATGTTTTTACTATATGCGTAGTACATGCTTGCTTGGTTTGTAATCAGTACGTCAGTAACTTTGTCAATGCCATGATCGTAATTATTTCTTGGATTAAATTAATCAAAAAATTGCCTATTTACTCAACAGCCGCCATATCAGTTCGATCACCATAATAACTGTCATTATGATGGTTTTAACCGAAAAGGCTGCCCTAGCAGAGTTGCCATATGGCCCTCGATCGCAATAATTTTTGGAGGGCGCTCCAAATTGAGCACGGAAGCCTCTATATTGTTCGGTTGGGCGAGGTGATATAGCACGCCTTCCATCCACCCAAATAATGGTGCCACGGAGAATTAAGGACGCATGCCCCCTTCCGCTATCGGCCACATCCCTGCATTGTTGTCGCTTGGTGCAACCTCTGCTACCCAGACCATCGCATTTATGTTCGGTCGCCTCTGCTAAGACATTCCTGGACCTCCCATGCTATGCTGCAACCCTGCACCTTCTTTCCGTCATCCAGCCTCGCCACCCCTTCCGGCGCGTGACCTCAAGGTGTTTGATGGCTTGCCCAGAGGAAAATTTCCGAACATTTTCTTGTAGATTTAGTTTAGCGACTCATAGATTCATGTAGATGGCATATGATTGACATTATGTGTAGATGGATCAGATGATGGAGCTAATTTTCTTTATTATTCATGTTGGATTCAAACTTAGAGATCGATAGTGAAATCATAGACGCCAGAGAAGACAGGGTAGTATTGATTGTTGTTGAATGGATAGCGGCAACTTCAACGAAAAGGAAGCGTCTGTGATCGTAGGTTGGTCATCGACAATTTTAAAAGAACATAATCGAAGGCCACAAGAAGCTCATGCCCGAGTACTTTCTTTCGGCTGTACCTTTCCCTACGTATGTGTTCCGACGATGATTTCGCATGACCAAATGGATGTTTCATAGAATTGCGATGACATGGAAGCCAATGAACCTTTCTTCAGCACTTGATAAATGTCACTGCTCTATTTTTTTCTTTTCAGAAAGTAACTACAACACTTTGGATTATTGCGTATTGCTATCCTATAGATTCATGGGATGACAATATTTGAATGGCCAAAGATACAATCATAAAGTGCATGAAATTGTTCGATGAAACTGTGGTGGGGGTTATTGGTGAGAAGTACCATTGAGCATCCTATATTGAGGACACTATCAGGCTTCTAGTGATGCATGAAATAAAAGGCTGGCCTAGGATGCTAGGGAGTGTAGATTATATGCAGTGGAGGTGGAAGAATTTCTTAGCAGCTTAGCATGGCCAACCTATTGGGCATTGCAAGGGTCTGATACGTCTCCAACGTATCTATAATTTTTTATTGTTCCATGCTGTTATATTATCATTCTTGGATGTTTTACAATCATTTTATAGCAACTTTATATCATTTTTTGGGACTAACCTATTAACATAGTGTCCAGTGCCAGTTGCTGTTTTTTGCTTGTTTTTTACTTCGCAGGAAATCAATACCAAACGGAGTCCAAATGCAGCGAAAATTTTTGGTGATTTTTTCTGGACCAGAAGACACAAGTTGGGCCCATAAAGTACCTGAGGGGGGCTCCGAGGGGAGCACAACCCACCAGGGTGCGCCTGGGGGCCCAGGCGCACCCAGGTGGGTTGTGCCCACCTCGGCCGCCTCCCGCACTGCCTCTTTGCTTTATAAATACCCCAATATTCCAGAAACCCTAGGGGAGTCAACGAAAATCAATTCCAGCCGCCGCAAGTTCTAGAAACTACAGATCCAATCTAGACACCATCACGGAGGGGTTCATCATCCTCATTGGTGCCTCTCCGATGATGCGTGAGTAGTTCATTGTAGACCTACGGGTCCGTAGATAGTAGCTAGATGGCTTCCTTTCTCTCTTTTGATTATCAATACAATGGTCTCTTGGAGATCTATTTGATGTAACTCTTTTTGTGATGTGTTTGTTGGGATCCGATGAACTTTGAGTTTATAATCAGATCTATGTTTTTATCCATGAAAGTTATTTGAGTCTTTTGATCTCTTATATGCATGATTACTTATAGCCTCGTATTTCTTCTTTGAATCTTTGGTTTAGTTAGGCCAACTAGATCGATTTTTCTTGCCATGGGAAGAGGTGCTTTGTGATGGGTTCGATCTTACGGTGCTTGATCCCAGTGATAGAAGGGGAACCGACACGTATGTATCGTTGCTATTAAGGATAACAAGATGGATCTATTTCTACATAAATAGATCTTGTCTACATCATGTCATCGTTCTTATTGCATTACTCTGTTTCTCCATGAACTTAATACACTAGATGCATGCTGGATAGCGGTCGATGTGTGGAGTAATAGTAGTAGATGCAGGCAGGAGTTGGTCTACTAATCTTGGACGTGATGCCTATATAATGATCATTGCCTGGATATCGTCATAATTATTTGAAGTTCTATCAATTGCCCAACAGCAATTTGTTTACCCACCGTATGCTATTTTTCTCGAGAGAAGCCACTAGTGAAATCTACGGCCCCCAGGTCCATTTTCTCATCATATATTTTAGATCTATTTTGCTATTTGCTTTTTTATTTATTTGCCACTTTTATTTTAAGATCTATATTTCTAAAAACCCAAAAATGTTTTGCTGCACCTTATTTTATTCGCGATCTATTTATCCAATCTACTACAATTTATCTCCCGTCAACTTGCCAATTTCTAGCGCCGTTACCCGAAAGGGATTGACAACCCCTTTAACATGTCGGGTTGCAAGTATTTGTTCTTTGTGTGCAGGTGTTGTTTACGTTGTGTTGCTTGATTCCCCTACTGGTTCGATAACCTTGGGCTCATCACTGAGGGAAATACCTACCGTTGCTGTGCTGCATCATCCCTTCCTCTTTGGGGAAATACCGACGTAGTTCAAGCAAACATCAAAAGGAATTTCTGGCGCCGTTGCCGAGGAGATATCATCAACATCTACCAGGTTCCTAATCACAAATCTCATCTCCTTCCAATTTACTTTATTTGCCTCTCGTTTTCCTCTCCCCCACTTCACAAAAATTTACCGTTTTATTCGCCCTATTTTTCATTCGTCGTTTTCTCGTCAGATCTGTTTTTGAGTGCAATCTTGTTGCATAGCCACGATGACTCAAGAGAACACCAAGTTGTGTGATTTCTCCAATACCAACAACAATGATTTTATTAGCACTCTGATTGCTCCTCCCGCCACTAGTGCGGAGTCTTGTGATATTAATGCTGCTTTGTTGAATCTTGTTATGAAAGATCAATTTTCCGGTACTCCTAGTGAGGATGCTGTGTCCCATCTTAACACATTCGTGGAATTATGTGATATGCAAAATAAAAAAGATGTGGACAATGATATTGTGAAGTTGAACTTATTCCCGTTTTCTTTGCGAGATCGTGCAAAAATTTGGTTTTCTTCTTTGCCTCGCAATAGTATCGATTCTTGGGGTAAGTGCAAAGATGCTTTTATTACTAAGTATTTTCCGCCCACAATAATTATTTCCCTTAGGACGCAAATCATGAATTTTAAGCAACTTGAGAATGAACATGTTGCGCAATCTTAGGAAAGAATGAAATTGATGCTAAGAAATTGTCCTACTCATGGTTTAAATCTTTGGATGATCATACAAATTTTTTATGCGGGATTGAATTTTGTTTCTAGAAATCTTTTAGATTCCGCCACGGGTGGTACTTTTATGGAAATTACTTTGGGTGAAGCTACTAAATTGCTAGACAATATTATGGCAAATTATTCACAATGGCATACCGAAAGAGCTCCTACTAGTAAAAAAGTTAATTCGGTTGAAGAAATTTCTTCTTTGAGTGAAAAAGTTGATGCTCTTATGAAATTGGTTGCTAATAAAAGTGCTCCTATTGATTTTAATGATGTGCCTTTGTCTACCTTGATTGAGCAAAATAGTGATGCCGTAGATGTTTTATCTCTCAGAACAATTTCAATACACATGCTTATAGAGGTATTTTAATCCTAGGCCTTTTCCTAGTAATTCCTCTAATAATTAGGTAATTCCTATGGTTATCCTTCTTATAATAATAATAGGAACACCTCTGATCTTGAGAATAATATTAAAGAATTATCAATACTCAAAAGGTTTTTAATGCTATATAGAAGAAAAGCTGAATAAGATTAATGAATGTCTAGAGTATTGATAGATTTCTCATGATGTAGAAAATCTCAAGATGAAAATTTTTGTGCCTAAGTTGAGGAATCAATTAAAACTTTATATGTTTCTATGGATGAAAGTAGAAAAGAACCGCTATGCTTAGAGCTAAAAGAGAATTTCTATAAAAAGCGTTTTCTAGTGATTGCTTTCATAAAAGTGATGAAGATCTTAAAATGGTTGGTGTTTCTTCTATTGATTCCTTGTTTAGTAAAATTAAGATTGATAATAAAGGGACTGGAGAAGAGTCAACTTTAGCTAGAAGGCATCCCGATAATTTGGAGGGTGAAAATCATGTTGAGAAAATTGATAAAAGTGGGTTTGGAGAGGTCAAAACTTTAACTAGTGATGTGCCCACTCTTTTGGATTACAAAGACTTTAATTATGATAATACCTCTTTTATTGATTGTATTTCTTTGTTGCAATCCATGATAAATTCACCCCATGCCTATGAACAAAATAAAGCTTTTACTAAACATATTGTTGATGCTATGATGAAAGCTCTAGAAGAAAAGTTGGAATTAGAGGTCTCAATTCCTAGAAAATTACAAGATGAATGGGAACCTACTGTTAAAGTCAAGATTAAAAATTATGAATGTTTTGCTTTATGCGACTTGGGTGCTAGTGTTTCTACAATTCCAAAATCTTTATGTGATGTGCTTGGTCTTACCGATATTGAAGAATGTTCTTTAAATTTGCACTTGGCGGATTCTACTATTAAAAAGCCTATGGGAAGAATTAATGATGTTCTTATTCTTGCAAATAGGAATTATGTGCCCATAGATTTTATTGTTCTTGATATTGATTGCAATCCGTTTGTCCAATTATTCTTGGTAGACCGTTTTTACGTACTATTGGTGCTGTGATTGATATGAAAGAAGGCAATATTAAATTTCAATTTCCACTAAGGAAGGGTATGGAACACTTCCCTTGAACTAGAACTAAGCTACCACATGAATCAATCATGAGAGCATCTTATGGATCTAGAAACAAAGATGACAATACTTAGATCCTTCGCATTATGCCTAGCTAAGGGCGTAAAACGATAGTGCTTGTTGGGAGGCAACCCAATGAATAAAATTTATTTTTGTCTTTTTCTTTTTGTTCTTGAGCGCTTGAACAATTATGCTACTATTATGATTTTGTTTTTTGTGTTTTATTATTGTTTGTGCCAAGTAAAGCCTTTAGGATAGCTTTGGTGATAGTTGATTTGATCTTGTTGGAAAACAGAAACTTTTGCGTCCAGTAAAACAATTTTGAAAATTCACAGATGTGACGAAAAACTCTTAATTGTTTACACAAGATTTATATACAAATTGCCTCTGTTTTCCTAATTTTTCAGAATTTTCGGAGTTACAGAAGTATGAGAACAATTCGCATCTTTACAGACTGTTCTGTTTTTGACAGATTCTGTTTTCTTTGCATTGTGTGCTTGTTTTGATGAATCTATGGTTTGTATCGGGGGCTATGAGCCATGGTAAAGTTAGAATACAGTAGATATAATGCAAGAAAAAAATTTGAATGGGTTTTCTACAGTACTTAAAGTAAAGATTGGTTTTCTTATACTAACGGATCTCACGAAGGTTTTGTTGAGTTTTGTGTGATTGAAGTTTTCAAGTTTTTGGTGAGATTACGATGGATGAAGGAATAAGGAGTAAGAAGAGCCTAAGCTTGGGTATGCCCCATGGCACCCCAAGCCATTATCCAAAGAGAATCAAGCAACTAAGCTTGGGGATGCCCGAGTGGCATCCCCTCTTTCTTCTAATGACCATCGGTATTTTACTTGGAGCTATATTTTTATTCGTCACATATCATGAGTTTTGCTTGGAGCGTCTTGTATGATATGAGTCTTTGCTTGTTTTGCTTTTTATTTTTAGTCATGAATCCTTGCTGGACACACCTATTTGAGAGAGCCAAAATTATGCTATGACTTGTTAGAATTGCTCTCTATGCTTCACTTAAATCTTTATGAGCTATGGAATTGCTCTAGTGCTTCACTGATATCTTTTTTAGCACGGTGTGCTTTAGTATTTTTGAAGAAATGCTCTCACACTTCACTTAGATTTATTTGAGAGTTAGTAATTTTTTTTAGAAATTCTCTCTTGCTTCACTTAAATTATATTGAGAGAAGAAAATTTTATGCTCATGTTCTTCACTTAGATTTGTTTGAGCTATCAAAAGCAACAAATGAAATTAGTCCCAAAGTGATCAATATTCAAGAGGGATATACTAAAAACTTTCATGAAGATCATTGGACAAAATAAACTAGATTCCTTGTAATAGTTTTGTGATATGTTGATATAATATGTGAGTCATGTTGATGAGTAATTATGCTTTAGTAAGAATATTGGTGTCAAGGTTTGTGATTCCCTATGCAAGCACGAAAGTCAATAGTTATGTAATGAAATTACATCCTACTTGTGGTGCATTATTCGGTGTTAGTTATGCTTAATGCTCGCTTATGAGATTTTTCGTTTCTTGGTTGGATGCTTCTCAATCTTTTGCTAGCCTTCATTTGCACTAAGTATGATCACTACTTGTGCATCCAAAATCCTTAAACCAGTTTTGCCATATGAGTCCACTATACCTACCTATATGTGGTATTTCCGTGCCGTTCTAAGCAAATTTGTATGTGCCATCTCTAATTTCAAAATAAATTTCTCTTTTGTGTGCTTGTACCGTTCATGAAACGGTAGGGGGTGGCTGATATTTTTCCATGCTGGATGTGTTATTCTCAAGATGAGTGTTTATTCACTTGTCATTGCACGAGAGTACGGCAAAGGTATTAGGGATGCCCAGTCCCGAAATGAAAAATGAATTTACTTTATGTTGTCAAATAATAAATTCCTTGGAAAGTGTTGGTATGGATGGCACCCGTGGATTCGGTTAGCCGTGGAATGTGAAAGTATGGTGGAAAAAGGAATAAACTTTATTTTCTGTTTGGGAATCGCCTATGATATATCTAGCATGGAAAGTATTGGGAACTACTCGATCATTTTCGTTGACAGGAAAAACATGCCACCCAAAATGTTTTATCTTTACTTTTTCGCTTTGAGCTCTGGCACCTCTACAAATCCCTACTTCCCTCTGCGAAGGGCCTTTCTTTTACTTTATGCAATTTTTATTTTATTTTGAGTCTCCATCTTCTCTTATAAAGCACCAACTAAGGGGCACTATGATCGTACTTGAGCATTGGGTGTAGCTAATATGCGAGTGTGTTTCATGAATGGATCAATGATTGAGCAGAATGGGCTAGGGATAACTTGCTTTAGTGTTGATATTTTGATAGACATGGTTGCTTGTTGATATGCTTGAGTATTGAAATCTTCATGTCAAAACTAGACTATTGCTTTGAATCATATAAAAGTCCACATGTCCATGTTACGAAGAAAAGAATATGTGATGAACATGTTGGGCAGCATTCCACATCAAAAATTCTGTTTTTATCATTTACCTACTCGAGGACGAGCAGGAATTAAGCTTGGGGATGCTGATACGTCTCCAACGTGTCTATAATTTTTTATTGTTCCATGCTGTTATATTATCATTCTTGGATGTTTTACAATCATTTTATAGCAACTTTATATCATTTTTTGGGACTAAACTATTGACATAGTGCCCAGTGCCAGTTGTTGTTTTTTGCTTGTTTTTTATTTCGCAGGAAATCAATACCAAACGGAGTCCAAAAGCAGCAAAACTTTTTGGTGATTTTTTTAGACCAGAAGACACAAGTTGGGCTAAGAAAGTACCTGAGGGGGGCTCCGAGGGGAGCACACCACACCAGGGTGCGCCTGGGGGCCCAGGCACGCCCAGGTGGGTTGTGCCCACCTTGGCCGCCTCCCGCACCGCCTCTTTGCTCTATAAATACCCCAATATTCCAGAAACCCTGGGGGAGTCGATGAAAATCAATTCCAGCCGCCGCAAGTTCCAGAAACCACAGATCCAAGCTAGACACCATCACGGAGGGGTTCATCATCCTCATTGGTGCCTCTCCGATGATGCGTGAGTAGTTCATTGTAGACCTACGGGTCCGTAGGTAGTAGCCAGATGGCTTCCTCTCTCTCTTTTGATTCTCAATACAATGGTCTCTTGGAGATCTATTTGATGTAACTCTTTTTGCGGTGTGTTTGTTGGGATCCGATGAACTTTGAGTTTATGATCAGATCTATGTTTTTATCCATGAAAGTTATTTGAGTCTTTTGATCTCTTATATGCATGATTACTTATAGCCTCGTATTTCTTCTTCGAATCTTTGGTTTAGTTAGGCCAACTAGATCGATTTTTCTTGCCATGGGAAGAGGTGCTTTGTGATGGGTTCGATCTTACGGTGCTTGATCCCAGTGGCAGAAGGGGAACCGACATGTATGTATCGTTGCTATTAAGGATAACAAGATGGGGTCTATTTCTACATAAATAGATCTTGTCTACATCATGTCATCATTCTTATTGCATTATTCCGTTTCTCCATGAACTTAATACACTAGATGCATGCTGGATAGCGGTCGATGTGTGGAGTAATAGTAGTAGATGCAGGCAGGAGTCGGTCTACTAATCTTGGACGTGATGCCTATATAATGATCATTGCCTGGATATCGTCATAATTATTTGAAGTGCTATCAATTGCCCAACAGTAATTTGTTTACCCACCATATGCTATTTTTCTCGAGAGAAGCCACTAGTGAAATCTACGGCCCTCGGGTCTATTTTCTCATCATATATTTTCATATCTATTTTCCTATTTTCCTTTTTATTTATTTGCCACTTTGATTTTCAGATCTATATTTCTAAAAACCCAAAAATATTTCGCTGCACTTTATTTTATTCGCGATCTATTTATCCAATCTACTACAATTTATCTCCCGTCAACTTGCCAATTTCTAGCGCCGTTACCCGAAAGGGATTGACAACCCCTTTAACACGTCAGGTTGCAAGTATTTGTTCTTTGTGTGCAGGTGTTGTTTACATAGTGTTGCTTGGTTCTCCTACTGGTTCGATAACCTTGGTCTCATCATTGAGGGAAATACCTACTGTTGCTGTGCTGCATCATCCCTTCCTCTTTGGGGAAATACCGACGTAGTTCAAGCAAACATCAGGGTCCAACAATAATTTTGAATTCTGTTGCCCCCAAAGATTTGTGGATCTGGCATTGCTACTTTGGGTTACCTGGATCTCTAAAAGTGCATCTAATCCACAAGGTGGATTTTGGTAATTCATGCCAACATATCTCGAAGAACTAACTATTCTTCAAATTTATTTCAGATAAAATTCTTCTTTGGAACAACAATGGAATGGAAGGTGACCCCTAAAAAGCTTCAAGACAAGTGTTAGTCAAGCCATGGGATTCTTCATTTTCTATTTAGTGATCCATGTTCACATTGAGTCCTTAGGCATGCTAATACTATCAAATGGGACGAGGATGTGACAATGATCTCGTTGCTCTAAGTGCTTGAAGATCAAACTCCTAAAATTCCTCAAACCACCTCAGGAATTCAACTGTATCTAGTTATCCCAATTCTACTCGATGCCACCGAATCACTTCCATCCAGAGCCATCGAAACACCTATGTAGCCATTTGTTCCAAAACACTAGTTCCTTCGGAGCCTCCAACATTCCACTACGAGTCACCGAAGCGACATGGCAAACCTTTTGTTCTCACGTTAGAAATTCCGAGAGATTCCATTAAGAGCTTCCGAAGCAAACACAAAGAGTGTGCCACTAGCTAAGGTACCCACATTGGAGCCACTGACTGAATCTACGACTGAAATCAAAGTTGACACTTTTGTTCAACTCAGAGCCAACAAGCCATTCCTGTCGGAGCCTCCGAGCTATGCGAAAAGGTGTGTAATAGTGAGATTTCTGGTCTTGTCTATATGTACACCACCTATCCCACTAGTTCATTTTGAATAAAACTCCACTCCTACCGCATGGTCTGGAAGAGAACTCCACCTGCTTGTGCTGATTGCAAAGGACAATCCACTGCAACCATCAACCAACCTTTTTGTCATGGTGAAATCACGACAAATGCCATGGGATGGCTACAAGTGGGGGGTTGGATGAGGACGCCGGTGCGTTTCGGAGGCGAGGTCTTCACGCGCAAGTGTGAGACACCAGACGTACGCAGGTTTGGGGCCCTCTGGAGAGGTAACACCCCTAGTCTTGTCGAAATGGTATGCTATGCACAAGGGCTAAAATGGTGCTCCTGGAGCTGTATGGTGGAGGAGGAAGAAGGAGCTAGCTCCCCATTCTCGCCTCTCGTGCGTATGTGTGTGTGTGTGCTGCTGAAGGTGTTCAAGATCCTCTGCATGGAGGGCTCCCGGGGAGTTACAATGGTAAAGTTACATGGGCGCGGGGCCCTGGTGTCATCGTCTGGAGCCGGCCATGGGGCCCACCGGCTGCCGGGTCCACCGGGCGTAGGTCCCGCAGGTGGCGTGGCACTTTAGGGCATCGCCCCTGCATCATGGGGCAGTCGGCGTCGTGGGTCTAAAGTAGCGGGCCGCGCGGTCGCCGGCCGCCCGGGTCTGCGGGGTGGCCGCACTGTAGCCACGCTCTCCCGTCATGGAGGGTTGTCTTGTCGAATGGATGGATGTACGGCCTCTGACTCACCGCCAGTCGGCAAGCAGCCAGCCGGCAGGCCGGGTTGCCGCGTCCAGCCGACTATGTCAAGGAGCCAGATGGGAAGCCAGCCGGGCTGAGGGGCGCCAGCAGGGCCTGATGTTTTGAAAAGGTGCTTGAGCCCGATCCGGGTTCCGGTGCCTACCCGGAGGTCATCCCCCCAGAAAGTAGTCCCCGAAGCTGTAAAGGCCCACCGACTCCAAGCGGGGGGCCTTTGCAGCTTACCCCCTAGAGCAGCTGGTAGACGATGGAGCGCCCGGACCCGGCCAAGAGTCGGCCAGCCGGATTGCGGTGCCCAGCCGAATCGAGGAGTGGAGGAGCTAGCCAGCCAGAGCGGTGTGACGATTCGCGCCCGCCGTGGTCCGAAGGACCACCACGTGCGACCCAGCGGTGGAGGCCCAGCCAGACCACGTGCGCGATGGGACGCGACGGCAGGCTGGGCCCCTCCAGGCCACGCCATCAGCCCACGCTCAGGATTTATTGCGGCAGCGCCTGTCGTTTGGGTTTCCTGATGCAGTTACTATGCGTGCGTTATGCGCCCGCACATCATGGGGGAGTGGGATTGTGGGCGCAAACGATCCCACTCCCCAATGTTCTCTTGTGGGTTTAAATGGAGGGGGAGGAGGGGCCAGGGCACTCTCGCTCCTGATACGTCTCCAACATATCTCTAATTTTTTTTTGTTCCATGGTATTATAGTATCAATCTTGGATGTTTTATATATAATTACAAGCAACTTCATATCATTTTTTGGGACTAACCTACCAACTTAGTGCCCAGTGCCAGTTGCTGTTTTTGGCTTATTTTTTACTTTGCAGAATATCAATACCAAACAAAGTCCAAATGCCACGAAACTTTTTGGAGATTTTTTTCCTCGCAATAAGAGACCATGGAAGCTTCAAGAGGCCACGAGAAGAAGAAGCAGTGGCCCACTAGGCACCAGGGCGCGCCAGGGGCCTCTGGCGCGCCCTGGTGTGTAGTGGGGCCCATGAGCCTCCGTTTGACCTAACTCCGCCTCAATAAATTCCCAAAAATCAGAAAACCTACCAAGGAGTCCACGAAATACTTTTTCTGCCGTCGCAAGCCTCTATTCTCAAGAGATCCCATCTGGGGACCCTTTCTGGCACTCTACCGGAGGGGGAATCAATCACGGAGGGGCTCTACATCAACCTTGCCTCCACTTCGATGATGCGTGAGTAGTTTACCACAGACCTACAGGTCCATAGTTAGTAGCTAGATGGCTTCTTCTCTCTCGATGTTTTTCAATACAATGTTCTCCTTGATGTTCTTCGAGTTCTATCCAATGTAATTCTTTATTGCGGTGTGTTTGTTGGGATCTGATGAATTGTGAGTTTATGATCAGATCTATCCATGAATATTATTTGGGTTTTCTCTGAAATCTTTTATGGATCATTAATATAGCTTCCTATATCTTCTCTGATTTATTGGTTTGGTTTTGCCAACTAGATTGATTTATCTTGCCATGGGAAGAGGTGCTTTGTAATGGGTTCGATCTTGCAGTGCTCAATCCCAGTGACAGAAGGGGACATGACGCGTATGTATCATTGCTATTAAGGGTAAAAAGATGGGGTTTATTCATACATGAGTTTATCTTGTCTACATCATATCATCTTGCTTAAAGCATTACTCCGTTTTTCCATGAACTTAATACACTAGATGCATGTTGGATAGCGGTCGATTAGTGGAGTAATAGTAGTAGATGCATAATCATTTTGATCTAGTAATCTTGGACGTGATGCCTGTGTATAATCATTGCCTTGGATATCTTCATAATTATTTGCTTTTCTATCAATTGCCCAATAGTAAATTTTTTACCCACCGTATGCTATTTTCTCGAGAGAAGCCTCTAGTGAAAACTATGGCCCCAGAGTCTATCTTTATCATATATAAAATCCTAAAAATACTTTGCTGCAATTTTCCTTTATTTATTTTATTTTTTATTTTTATCAGATCTATCTATCAAAACCTGTACAATTTAATTTTGCTCATCACCGTTGAGGGATTGACAACCCCTCTACGCGTTGGGTTGCAAGTATTTGTTGTTTGTGTGCAGGTACTATTTACATAGTGTTGTTTGGTTCTCTTACTGGATTGATAACCTTGGTTTCATAACTGGGGGAAATACTTATATCTACGGTACTGCATCATCCCCTCCTCTTCGGGGAAATACCAACGCAGCTCACAAGTAGCAGAAAGAATTTCTGGCGCCGTTGCCGAGGAGACATCATCAACATCTATCAAGTACCTACGCATAAACTTTCATCTCCTTGCAATTACTTTATTTGCCATTTGCCTCTCGTTTTCATCTCCCCCACTTCTATTTTTTTTAAATACAAAATTATTTTTCCGTTTGCCTTTTTCTTGTTTAATCTTTTCTTTGCTTGTGATCTTGTTTGCGTAGTCACGATGTCTCAAGAAAATACAAAATTGTGTGATTTTTCTAATACTAATAATAAAGATTTTATTAGTACTTTGATTGCTCCTCCCGCCACTAGTGCGGAGTCTTATGATATTAATGCCGCTTTGTTGAATCTTGTTATGAAAGAACAATTTTCCGGTAATCCTAATGAGGATGCCGCGTCCCATCTATACACTTTCGTAGAATTATGTGATATGCAAAAGAAAAGAGATGTGGACAATGATATTGTGAAATTAAAATTATTCCCATTCTCTTTGCGGGATCGCACAAAAATTTGGTTTTCATCTCTACCACGAAATAGTATTGATTCTTGGAATAAGTGCAAAGATTATTTTAGTACTAAGTATTTTCCTCCCGTGAAAATTATTTCCCTTAGAAATCAAATTAAGAATTTCAAGCAACTTGAGCATGAACATGTTGCACAATCTTGGGAGAGGATGAAACTAATGATAAGAAATTGCCCTACTCATTGTTTAAATTTATGGATGATCATACAAAAAAATTATACGGGATTGAATTTTGTCTCTAGAAATATTTTAGATTCCGCCGCGGGTGGTACTTTTATGGAGACTACTTTGGGTGAAGCCACTAAATTACTTGATAATATCATGGCAAATTATTCACAATGGCATACTTAAAGAGCTCCTACTAGTAAAAACGTGAATTGTATTAAAGAAATTAGCACTTTGAGTGATAAACTTGATACACTTATGAAGTTGGTTGCTAGTAAAAATGCTCCTATTGATTTTAATGATGTGCCTTTGTCTACTTTGATTGAGCAAAATAATGACCCCATAGATGTGAATTTTGTCTCACGAAACAATTTTAATAGTAATGCTTATAGAGGTAATTTTAATCCTAGGCCGTTTCCTGGAAATTCCTCTAATAATTATGGTAATTCTTATAGTAATAATAATAGGTTGCCCTCTGATCTGGAGAATAATATTAAATAATTTATCAATGCTCAAAAAGTTTTCAACACTACGATAGAAGAAAAATTGAGTAAAATTGATGATATGTCTAAGAGCATCTATAGAATTATTCTTGATGTGGAAAATTTTAAGACCAAAATTTTGCCACCCAAGATTGATATTAATGAATCAATTAAAGCTTTATAAGTCTCCATGGATGAAATTAAGAAGAGAACCGCTATGCTGAGAGCTAAAAGAGAATTTTTAGAAAAAGCAATTCATCTCGATTTTTTTCGTAGTAATTATGAAGAGGTTAAAATGATTGGTGTTTCTTCTATTGATTCCTTGTTTAGTAATATTAAACTTGATGATAAGGGGACTGAAGAAGAGTCAACTTTAGATAGAAGGCGTCCCCATAGTTCGGAGGGTGAAAATCTTGATGAAAAAATTATTAAAGTGGGTTTGAAGAGGTAAAAACTTTAACTGGTGATGTGCCCACCCTCTTGGATTACAAAGATTTTAATTATGATAGTTGTTCTTGGATTGAGTCTATTTCTTTGTTTCAATCCATGTTAAATTCACCCAACGCATATGAACAAAATAAGGCTTTTACTAAGCATATCGTAGAAGCGATGATGAAAGCTTTAGAAGAAAAGCTAGAACTAGAGATTTCAATTCCTAGAAAATTATATGATGAATGGGAACCCACCATTAAAGTCAAGATAAAAAATTATGAGTGCAATGCTTTATGTGATTTGGTTGCTAGTGTTTCCACAATTCTGAAATCTCTATGTGATGTGCTAGGTTTTATTAATTTGGATGAATGTTCTCTTAATTTGCACCTGGCGGATTCTACTATTAAAAAGCCTTTGGGTAGAATTAATGATGTTCTTATTCTTTCAAATAGGAACTATGTGCCCATTGATTTTATTGTACTAGATATTGATTCCAATCCATCTTGTCCCGTAATACTTGGTAGATCGTTCTTACGAACTATAGGTGCCGTGATTGATATGAAAGAAGGGAATATTAAATTTCAGTTTCCGTTAAGAAAGGTATGGAACACTTACCTAGAACTAGATTTAAGCCACCATATGAGTCAATCATGAGGGCAACCTATGGAGCAAAAACCAAAGATGATAATACTTGAAACTATGCATTATGCCTAGCTAGGGGCATAAAACAACAGCACTTGTTGGGGGGCAACCCAATAGTTATCTATTAATTTTTTTTGTTTTCCTTGCTGTTTTTAAATAATTATGCTACTTCTGTGATTGTGTTTTAATGTGTTAATTAGTGTTTGTGCCAAGTAAAGCCTTTAGGATTATGTTGGATGATAGTTGACTTGATTCTGTTAGAAAACAGAAGGTTTTGCGTCCAGTAGCAGAATTATCAAAAAAATCAGAAAATGAAAAAATTCTCAACTTTTTTACAAATGATTAATATACAAATTTCCCACATCTTCCTAATTTTTCAAAAAATTTGGAGTTACATAAGTATGACCTTAATTCAGGTTTCCACAGATTGTTCTGTTTTTGACAGATTCTGTTTTTGTTGCATTGTGTGCTTATTTTGATGAATCTATGGATTGTACCGGGGGGTATAAGCCATGGTAAAGTTGGAATAAAGTAGGTATAATGGAATAAAAAAATATGAATGGATTTTCAATAGTACTTAAAGTAGTGATTTGTTTTCTTATACTAACGGATCTCGCGAAGGTTTTGTTAAGTTTTGTGTGATTGAAGTTTTCAAGTTTTGGGTGAGATCACGATGGATGAAGGAATAAGGAGTGGCAAGATCCTAAGATTGGGGATGCTCGAGGAACCCCAAGGTAATATTCAAGGACTCCCAAGCAACTAATCTTGGGGATGCCCCGGAAGGCACCCCCTCTTTCTTCTAACGACCATCTGTAATTTTAGTAGGAGCTATATTTGTATACATCACATATCATGAGTTTTGCTTGGAGCATCATGTATGATATGAGTCTTTACTTTGTTTTATATTTAGTTTGCCACAATCATCCTTGCTGGACACACCTATTTGAGAGAGCCATATGTTATCATGATTTGTTAGAATTGCTCTATGTGTTTCACTTAAATTTTTTGAGCTAGGCAATTGCTCTAGTGCTTCACTTAAATCTTTTAGAGCACGGTGGTGATTAATTTTTTAAAGAAATGAATTCTCATGCTTCACTTATATTATTTTGGGAATTGATATGATTATGTTTTAAAGAAATTCACTCTCATGCTTCACTTATACTATTTTGAGAGTTAGTAAATTTTAAAGAAATGAAATCTTTTCCTTCACTTATATTATTTTGAGAGTTGATGTATGAAGTTTTTTGAAAAAAATATTTATGCTCTCGTGCTTCACTTAAATCTTTTTGAGAGTTGATAATAGCAATGGTAATTTGTATGAGATACGAATTTGGTCCCAAAGTGATGAATATTCAAGAGGGATATATAAAAACTTTCATGAACATCATTGGCTATTAAAAACTTGATTCCTTACAATAGTTTTGCGATATGAAGATAGTGATATGTGGGTCATGTTGGTGAGTTGTTATGCTTTAGTAAGAATATTGGTGTTAACGTTTGTAGTTCCCTATGCAAGCACGAAAGTCAATAGTTATGCAACGAAGTTACATCCTACTTGTGGTGCATTATTCAGTGTTAGTTATGTTTAATGCGCGTTTATGACCGTTTTCATTTTTTGGTTGGTCGCTTCTCAATCTATTTGCTAGCCTCCATTTGTACTAAGTGGGAATGCTGCTTGTGCATCCAACTCCTTAAACCAAAGTTGTGCCAAATGAGTCCACCATACCTACCTATATGCAGCATTTCCATGCTTTTCTAAGTAAATTTGTATGTGCCAACTCTAATTTTCAAAATGAACTTCTATTTTGTGTGCTCGTACCGCTCATGAAGCAGCAGGGGGTGGCCAATATTTTCCATGGTAGGTATTTTATTCTCAATATGAGTGTTTATTCACTTGTCATTGCACGAGAGTGTGGCAGGTAATAGGGATGCCCAGTCCCAAAATGATTTTTTTATATGTTGTTAATAATAAATTCCTTGGAAAATGTTGGTATGGAAGGCACCCGTGGATACAGCTAGCCATGGATTGTGTGAGAATGGTGGAAAGGAAATCAACTTTACTTTCTGTTTGGGAACCGCCTATAATTAATCTAGCATGGAAGATATTAGGAATTCTCGGTCATTTTTGTTGACAGGAAAAGCATGCATCTCAAAATAATTTAATCTCACAATTTAAGCTATGAGCTCTGGCACCTCTACAAATCTCTGCTTCCCTCTGTGAAGGGCCTTTCTATTTACTTTTATGCAATTTTTATTTTAATTTTGAGTCTCGATTTTCTCTTATAAAGCACCAACTAAGGAACACTATTGTCATACTTGTGCATTGGATGTAGCTAATATTTGAGTGTGTTTCATGAATGGATCAATGATTCAGCATAATGGGCTAGGGATAACTTTCTTTAGCGTTGATATTTTGAAAGACATGGTTGCTTGTTGATATGCTTGAGTGTTGATGTTTTCATGTCAAATTATAGACTATTGCTTTGAATCATGCAAGTCCAAATGTCCATGCTATAAAAGAAAAGATTGTATGATGAATATGATAGGTAGCATTCCACATAAAAATTCTGTTTTTATCATTTACCTACTCGAGGACGAGCAGGAATTAAGCTTGGGGATGCTTGATACTGATGTCGCTTGAACTACGTCGGTATTTCCCCAAAGAGGAAGGGATGATGTAGCACAGCTACGATAGGTATTTCACTCAGTTAAGAAACTAAGGTATCAATCCAGTAGGAGAACCAAACAACACTATGTAAACGGTACCTGCAGACAAATAACAAATACTTGCAACCCGACGGGAATAAGGGGTTGTCAATCCCTTCTTCGGGTAAAGGTGCCAGAAATTGGCGAGTTGACGGCATAAAATTGTGATAGATTGGACAAATGTATCTCGATAAAACGCGAAATAAAATAAATAGCAAAAAAGTGCAGCAAGTTTTTTTGGGCTTTTGGAATAATAGATCTAAAAATAAAAGCGAATAAAAATAGATGTCAAAGAAAATATGATAACGAATAGACTCGGGGGGCATAGATTTCACTAGTGGCTTCTCTCAAGAAAATAGCGTATGGTGGGTAAACAAATTATTGTTGGGCAATTGATAGAACATCAAATAATTATGATGATATCCTAACTAAACCAAAGATTCAAAGAAGAAATACGAGGCTATAAGTAATCATGCATAAAAGAGATCAAAGAACTCAAATTACTTTCATGGATATAGATCTGATCATAAACTCAAAGTTCATCGGATCCCAACAAACACACCGCAAAAAGAGTTACATCAAATAGATCTTCAAGAGACCATTGTATTGAGAATAAAAAAGAGAGAAGAAGCCATCTAGCTACTGCCTACGGACCCGTAGGTCTATAATGAACTACTCACGCATCATCTGAGAGGCACCAATGAGGATGATGAACCCCTCCGTGATGGTGTCCAGATTGGATCTCATGGTTCTGGAACTTGCGGTGGCTGGAATTGTGTTTCGTCGACTCCCTTAGGGTTTCTGGAATATTTGGGAATTTATAGGGTGAAGACGCGGTGCGGGAGGCCATCGAGGTGGGCACAACCCACCAGGGCACGCCTGGGCCCCCAGGCGCGCCCAGGTGGGTTGTGCCCCCCTCGGGGCACCCCTCTGGTACCTCCTTGGCCCATCTTGTGTCTTCTGGTCTAGAAAAATTCTCCAAAAAGTTTCGCTGCATTTGAACTCTGTTTGGTATATATTTTCTGCGAAGTAAAAAACAAGCAAAAAAACAGCAACTGGCACTGGGCACTATGTCAATAGGTTAGTCCCAAAAAATGATATAAAGTTGCTATAAAATGATTGTAAAACATCCAAGAATGATAATATAACAGCATGGAACAAGGAAAAATTATAGATACGTTGGAGACGTATCAGATACGTCTCCAACGTATCTATAATTTTTTGATACGTCTCCAACGTATCTATAATTTTTTATTGTTCCATGGTATTATAGTATCAATCTTGGATGTTTTATATACAATTACAAGCAACTTCATATCCATTTTTTGGGACTAACCTGCCAACTTAGTGCCCAGTGCCAGTTGCTATTTTTGGCTTATTTTTTACTTTGCTGAATATCAATACCAAACGAAGTCCAAATGCCACAAAACTTTTTGGAGATTTTTTTTCCTCCCGATAAGAGACCCTGGAAGCTTTGAGAGGCCACGAGAAGACGGAGCAGTGGCCCACTAGGAACCAGGGCGCGCCAGGAGCCTCTAGCGCGCCCTGGTGGGTAGTGGGGCCAATGAGACTCCGTTTGACCTAACTCCGCCTCTATAAATTCCCAAAAATCAGAAAACCTACCAGGGAGTCCACGAAATACTTTTTCTGCCACCGCAAGCCTCTATTCTCAAGAGATCCCATCTGGGGACCCTTTCTGGCACTCTGCCGGAGTGGGAATCAATCACGGAGGGGCTCTACATCAACCTTGCCTCCCCTCCGATGATGCGTGAGTAGTTTACCACAGACCTACGGGTCCATAGTTAGTAGCTAGATGGCTTCTTCTCTCTCGGTTTTCTTCAATACAATATTCTCCTTGATGTTCTTGGTGTTCTATCCGATGTAATTCTTTTTTGCGGTGTGTTCGTTGGCATCCAATGAATTGTGAGTTTCTGATCATATCTATCCATGAATATTGTTTGGGTTTTGTCTGAACTCTTTTATGCATGATTAATATAGCTTCATATTTCTTCTCCGATTTATTGGTTTGGTTTGGCCAACTAGATTGGTTTATCTTGCCATGAGAAGAGTTTCTTTGTACTGGGTTCGATCTTGCATTGCTCAGTCCCAGTGACAGAAGGGGACACGACACGTATGTATCGTTGCTATTAAGGGTAGAAAGATGGGGTTTATTCATACGTGAGTTTATCTTGTCTACATCATGTCATCTTGCTTAAAGCATTACTCCATTTTTCCATGAACTTAATACACTAGATACATGCTGGATAGTGGTCGATGTGTGGAGTAATAGTAGTAGATGCAGAATCGTGTCGATCTACTAATCTTGGACGTGATGCCTATGTATGATCATTGCCTTGGATATTGTCATAATTATTTGCTTTTCTATCAATTGCCCAACAGTAATTTGTTTACCCACCGTATGCTATTTTCTCAAGAGAAGCCTCTAGTGAAAACTATTCCCCCAGGGTCTATCTTTATCATATATAAAATCCTAAAAATACTTTCCTGCAATTTTCTTTTATTTATTTTATTTTGTATTTTTATCAGATCTATCTATCAAAGCCTATACAATTTAATCTTGCTCGTCACCGTTGAGGGATTGACAACCCCTATACACGTTGGGTTACAAGTATTTGATGTTTGTGTGCAGGTGCTGTTTACATAGTGTTGCTTGGTTCTCCTACTAGATTGATAATCTTGGTTTCATAACTGAGGGAAATACTTATCTCTATTGTACTGCATCAACCCCTCCTCTTCGGGGAAATCCCAATGCAGCTCACAAGTAGCAACTCCTGCCCCCACCCTTTGCCTCGTCTTCTTCTTCCTCTCTTCCTCCAGAGCGCGTGCGAGTGGAGCTTTTCCGCCAGAGCACTTGCCCGAGCCACCGCCCTACCGCGCCAGCGACATGCGGGTGTGGCCCTTCTTCTACTTCTTCTTGCTTCGCCACTGCGACCGAGCACCCCCCCGAGCCCCTCGATGGCGCCACCCAAGGGCTCATGGGAGGGGTCTGATGTGAGCGAGGACGACATCGCCTACTTCCGTGGGACGCAGAGGATGCTGCCGGAGACGAAGGTGGAGGCGCGCGTACCCTGTGGGGAGCTCATGTCGGAGCCACGAGAGGGCGAGGTAGTGGTCTTCTACAGCCACTTCACCCGCGGGTTCGGCCTCCCCATGAGCGACTTCTACCGGCGCTTCCTCAAATTCTTCGGATTACAGCCGCACCACTTGGGAGCGAACACCGTCCTACATCTTGCGGCCTTCGCCATGTGCTGCGAGGGATACCTCGGGCTCCTGCCGTACAATGAGGTCTGGTGCCGGCTCTTCTATTTGAAGCAGCAGGGGGAGGCGGCCGGCGTCATGTCTACCTGCGGGGCAGCGGTGGTGGTCGAACGGGCCTTTCCTAAGCTCCAGCTCGAGGACTCGGACAAGAAATGGCAAAATCCGTTCTTCTACATGAAGAACGTCAACCCGGTGGCGGAGCGGATCAACCTGCCCACTTCGTCAACGCACCGCCAGTCGAGAAGCAGAACTGGGGCCACCAGTCCAAGAGCCCGTCGGGTAAGATCGTGAACATCTGCGCCCGGATCTAGGAGATGACGGACCGCGAGGGGCTGGTCCCCGCGGATCTAATTGCGGCCTTCATCGCCCACTGGGTGTTGTCGCTGCAGCTCCGGCCGCACCGGATCTGCGACATGAGCGGTCGGCATGACCCATGCCGGATGTCTAGGAAGGAGTTGTCGCCAGTCAGATTTGCTTACCGCGTTAATAACATCACCAAGGCCGGGCTCAGCAAAAGGCATGGCGCTTCGGGAAGGAGCCGTACAGCCGGGTGGACCCCGCACCGGTGGTGAGTCCTTGGTCTCTGTTCTTTGCTGCCTCTTCACTTTTTCTGTGCCCTGGCGCATCGGGCCAGCTGTAGCTCTTCTCGAGTCAACAGACAGCTGATGGGCCGAATCCCTAGGACCTGGAGCTGGACCTGCCCCACTCGGACGAGATGGAGGTCGGGAATGAGGAGGACGCCGGGAACGACGTGTGCCTCGAGGGCGCTGAAGCCGGCGGATCCAATCGAGCCGGTAAGTCTTCAACCCTAGATCCCTTGCCCGAGTGGACGGACAACTACGAGGATGATTCAAGCGGCACCCCTGGTGCAGTGCCCCCGACCACGGGAGCAGATGCCAGCATCGTCACCGGGAGGCGGCTACGGAAGGCGAACGGGATCGGGCCGTCCGGCGCTGGGCGGCCGCAGGGTAAAGACACAGTGGAGCGGCCAGCTAGGAAACGCCTGGCCACGTCACATCCGGCGTGCAAGAAGAATGCCGTCAGGAAGAGGCGCCAGCTTGCCCCATCGGTGGGCCCGAGACGGGCGGTTCCCACGGCTGACGGGTAAGTGACTTTGCTGCCATGTACTTGTTGTTCTTGTCGATGTTGTCTTTTCTTCTTTCTCATGCCCCTTGTGCGTCGCATAGGGCCCCCCTCGAGCTGGCGGAGACGGCCGTCCCAGACACGCCTGGAGGCGGCGGGGGCGAGCCGGCCAGGGACCCCAAGGAGGAGATCATGGCCCAGCAGACTGGCGTGGAGCCCGCGACAGTGGAGCGCATCGCGCGGAGGGACATGGCGCATGGTGCAAACAAAGATCTTGTTGTTATTCGTCGCAAGTTTCTTTATCCTAACAATCTTTCTGAGTTTCTTGACTTGACTGATATTCATGGACATCTCATTTCCCCATATGCAAAATGGGTCGAACAATGGGTCTAAGCCTCTGACAGCAGGACCTACATGTGCAAGACCAAATTGTAAGAAACCCAAATATTAGAATGATTCCTGCAACTGCACAATAATGTGCTATTAGCGAAAGGACCATGCATGAGCAAACCTCGATGGCAAACCGCAGTGTCTCCCATTGTTTCCCTGCAACACACATAAGGAAGATCTTGATCAGGTTAACTGAGAGTTGCCATACTATCAGTAGAATATGTATTGAGTATAGCCAAATTCTATTTATTTCTCACATGCATAACAATAAAAAATTGTACCCACAGCAAATGAAAATCAAATTGCAGAATTGAACCAAACAGTTAAATGGACAGCAGACCAAATGAACCAAAACAGTTAACTGAGCACGACATTGCAGAATAGAAACATGTACTAGAAGATAAGACAGTTAACAAAACAATGAATGCTTGAGAACAGTACTACAAAATGTAGCAATTGTTGGACCAAACTGTTAACTGAACATTACTTTCAGAGGACCAAACTATTAACTGAACATTACATTTCATAGGACCAAACTGTTAGCTGAACATCAGATTGCATATTAACATTACAGAGGACAAATCCCTAGAAGGCACTGGCGGTGGCCTCAAGAAAACAGCACGAGCTGTATTTTAAAGTAGACAACCACGTGGCGGTGTCCACGATGGCCTCGAAGACGAGGTGCTCCTCCAAGATCTGGCGGTTAACACGCATGACTGCCATAGCGACCTCGTGCGGGTGTGCGATCGCGATTTGCTTCTCCGCTGCTAGATGCTACTGAGCTCCATGTTATACTGCGAGCAAAATGGTTGTGGGCGGCGCTTAATTGGAGGACGGGGACAGTGATTTTGGTGGAAGGTGTCGCACCATCGGTTGGGGCATGTGGGACGGGGAAGGAGGAGGATGGTGTGGGTGGGGTGTGGATTACCTGACCATATCGACGAGGCCGCGCAGCAAGAAGAAGGGTCGGCGGCGAGGAGGCCGCGCAGCAAGAAGAAGGGTCACTGGCGAGGAGGCGGTGCTGCAAGAAGAAGGGTCGCCAGCAAGGAGGCTGAGCTGCCAGTAAGCAGCAGTGAAGGTTGGAACTGGGAAAGCAAGGAGGAATAGTGGAAATGTGGCTTTTGGTGGGAGGGAGGGGGCGGGGAGATAGATATTTCCGCGGTGGCAGAAAAAATTCGCTCGGTGCCGCGAGAAACTGGCGCGCAAGTGTGGTTCAAGCGTGGGCGGTGGACTGTAGACGACGAAACTTCCTGCATAAGCAAGACAAGACGGTGCGCCAAGATATTTTATATCGCATCCCACACGATTCTTTCTAGTAAACTGTTTGTGGTATACCTTATTTTTTCATTATGTTTTGAAAGACAAAATGGTGTTACGGAGGGAAAGGATGGTGTTTGAATTGCTAGAACATTTATGTACAGTGAACATGCAACTACATGAGTGTCGTGTTTAAATTTGGAATTATTTGGGGTTCGTTTGGCATTTTTATGCATTAATTGAGTTTCTAGGCATTTAATGTGCACAATTCAAATTTGAACTACAAGCACATGCTCCAGTGCACCAAAGTTTGTTGAAAAATCACATGTGTATCTTTGGGTGAATTTATAGGTCCCATGCAAGAAATGGGAATGAAATTCAAACATCTGGGCGCTGTGGCTCGGCCGGGAACATTGTGAAACTTGGTTTTTAAATTCCTAGAAATTCAAAACTCGCCTGAAAATCATGAAACTTGGCATGGTGTCATTTCATGGCACTAACATGCTGTGGTAAAAAAATTGGCCGCATTTGGACAAGTTTTGGTATAAGCTTCTTGCAAACCGGAGCTTCTCTCGAGAAGACTCGTGGTTCCCGAGGGGGGACGTGTCACCTTTGTGTGCGAAACGATATACGCTGCCTCCCCCCCTTGATTTTTTACAGAGGCAACATAGAACTATATGAGTGCCGTGTTAAAATTTGGAATTATTCCGGGTTCGTTTGGACTTTTTTATACATTAATTGAATTTTTGGTCATTTAATGTGCATAATTCAAATTTGAACTACAAGCACTTGCTCAAGTGCACCAAAGTTGGTTGAAAAATCACATGTGTGTCCTTGGGTGAATTTCTAGGTCCCATGCAAGAAATGGGAATGAAATTCAAACATCTGGGCGTCGTGGCTCGGCCAGAAAGATTGAGAAACTTGGTTTTTTAATTCATGTAAATCCAAAACACGCCTGAAAATCATGAAACTTGGCATGGTGTCATGACATGGCACCAACATGCTGTTGTAATTTTTTTGGCCGAATTGGGACAAGCTTTGGTACAAGCTTCTTGCAAACCGGAGCTTCTCTCAAGAAGGCTCGTGGTTCCGAGAGGGAACGTGTCACCTGCGTGTGCGAAACGACATACACTGCCTTCTCCCGCCTTAATTTTTTTACACAGGCAGATTAGACCAAATAGAAGTATCGTGCTAAATTTTGGAATTATTCCGGGTTCGTTTGGCCTTTTTTATACATTAATTGAATTTCTGGGCATTTAATGTGCATAATTCAAATTTGAACTACAAGCACATGCTCCAGTGCACCAAAGTTGGTTGAAAAATCACATGTGTGTCCTTGGGTGAATTTGTAGGTCCCATGCAAGAAATGGGAATGGAATTCAAACATCTGGGCGTCGTGCCTCGGCTGGAAATATTGAGAAACTTGGTTTTTTAATTCCTGTAAATCCAAAACACGCCTGAAAATCATGAAACTTGGCATGGTGTCATGACATGGCACCAACATGCTATGGTAATTTTTTTGGCCGAATTGGGACAAGCTTTGGTACAAGCTTCTTGCAAACCAGAGCGTCTCTCAAGAGGGCTCATGGTTCCGAGAGGGAACGTCTCACCTCCGTGTGCGAAATGACATACAGTGCCTTCTCCCGCCTTGATTTTTTTACACATGCAGCTTAGACCAAATAGGAGTTTCGTGCTAAATTTTGGAATTATTCCGGGTTTGTTTGGCCTTTTTATACATTAATTGATTTTCCAGGCATTTAATGCACATAATTCAAATTTGAAGTACAAGCGCATGCTCTAGTGCGCAAAAGTTAGTTGGAAAATCATTTATGTGTACTTGGGTGAACTTCTAGGTCCCATGGAAGAAGTGGGAATGGAATTCAAACATCTGGGCGTCTTGGCTTGGCCGGAAACATCGAGAAACTTGGTTTTAAAATTCCCGTCAATCCAAAACTCGCCTGGAAATCATGAAACTTGGCATGGTGTCATGACATGGCACCAACATGCTGTGGTAATTTTTCTGTCCGATTTGCCAAAGCGCACACATTAACAGTCAACAAAGTCATTTTGGAACAAGTGCTGTCACGTTACAAATCGGAAACACAAGTATTATTGAAACCGTGGGCATTCTACTTACCAATTACGTGCCGCCACGCGTCCCCTTTTTTTATTGGATAGGAGGTGCCGTGCGGGGTAGCTATTTGAGTACGGGAGGCATGCGATCAGACCCCTGCACGTGCTCAACGGGAGGAGAGCCCTTTGACCTCTATCCGCCGCCCACCTCCCTCCCAACGTCTCCATTAATGGCGCCCGAGTACTAATACGCTCCTAAGTGGGAAACCGTTTAGGTTTTGATCGGTGTGAACAGGTTTGCAATTAAATATAGCGTGGTAAAAATTTGGAATGTGACGGGACGCAGGCTCAAAATTTATTGGCGGTTCTATAATTTCTAAGTGCAGCACTATTCCCGGACGGCGTAACGTCGGCACGCTTTCTCTGACGCGTACATGGCGTTTGCACCATAGGGTGCACCGCAATAGGCAATGTCAGCACACGTCTTGCTCCAACAACCGTGCGCGCTCGTTATTACCATCGCGCACGCTTCTTTTAATTAGAATGTTTGCCCGTTTAGCGCACACACGTTGATCTGTCTAACTATTTCTATTTGTTGTGGCTAATCGCAAACAGTTCATCCGTGTGAAGTGTATGCCGTCAATCGCAGACACTTTGATCTGGCTGACCGTTTCTGTTCTGTTACCTAATCGCAAATAGTTAATCCTTCTGAAGCGTATGCCCTCAATAGCACACACCTTTATCTAGCTGCCCATTTCTGTTGTTCCGCCTCATCATAAACAGTTAATCTGAGTGAACTGTATGCCGTATATCGCACACGCCTTCATCTGGCTGCCCGTTTCTGTTCTTCTTCCTCATCGCAAATAGTTAATTGAACTGGCCCTGCATCACACATGCAACTAAAATCGGAACCGTGTTTGATGGCTCCGCCATCACAAACGTTTTGCACCTTTTTTGATGGTTTTTTTACATCACCGTTTGCGATTAATGCATCGCACACAGTTTCGTCAAAGGGTCTCTGATTATAGTGTCACGTTAGCAGCATCCTGCAGTAGTGATACTTGGATCATATGCACTTATGATTGGAACTCTAGCAAACATCCGCAACTACTAAAGATCATTAAGGTCGTAAAATCCAACCATAGCATTAAGTATCAAGTCCTCTTTATTCCCATACGCAACAACCCACTTATCCGTGTTCAGGCTTCTATCACTCCGGCAACCGACAACAACCAAATTATGAATGTATTGCAACACCCTACAGCGGGGACCCCTCACGTCTGCGCGAGATGGAGGGCACTGTAGGACAGCACCATAATAAAATATACACTCAAACCAACCACGATCATCAATTAGCCCATCGGACAAAACGGATCTACTCAAACATCATAGGATAACCACATATCATTGGGAAATAATATATAGTGCTGAGCACCATGTTTATGTACAGATTATAGCGGAAAGAGAGGTGTTACACCGCTGCATAGAGGGGGAGAAAGTTGGTGTTGACGGTAGCAATATTATTGATGTAGATCGCCGTCACGATCCTTGCCCCGACGGCACTCAGCGCCACCGGGAGAGAGGGGGAGAGAGCCCCCCTCCTTCTTATTCCTTGGCCTCCCCCGAGATGGGAGGAGAGTTCCCCCTCTTGTCCATGGCCTCCATGGCGGTGGAGGGGCAGGAGCCCCTCCTAGATGGGATCTATCTCTCCGTTCTCTTCTGTTTCGCGTTCCTGTTTTCTGGCCGAAAAATGTTTCTTATATTCCCGGAGATCCGTAACTCCGATTGCGCTGAGATTTTAACACGATTTTTTTCCTGATACAAGATTCCTTGCTTCCGAAGTAGATCTCCAACCGACGTATGAGGAGGGCACAACCCACCACCATGCGCCTGGGCTGCCTGGCGCACCCAGGTGTCTTGTGGTGGCTGCGGGCCCCCGTTTGCGTTGATTCCAAGTCCCAAAAATCACATATATTCCAAAATAATTCTCTGTAAATTTTTATCGCGTTTGGACTTTGTTTGATAAGGATATTCTACGAAACAAAAAACATGCAACAAACAGGAACTCGCACTGGGCACTGGATCAATAGGTTAGTCCAATAAATCATATAAAATGTTGCCAAAAGTATGTGAAAATTGCAAAATATTGGCATGAAACAATAAAAAATTATAGATACGAGGGAGACATATCAGCATCCCCAAGCTTAATTCCTGCTCGTCCTAGCATAATCTTGATCATATATCTAATCATGGCATGAATATTAAGACACAAGTGATTCAAAGCATAATCTTTGATGTGGAATGCTACCTAGCATAATCTTGATCATATGTCTAATCATAGCATGAATATTAAGACACGAGTGATTCAAAGCAATAATCTATAATTTGACATAAAGACATCAATACTCAGGCATCCCAACAAACAATCGTGTCTTTCAAAATATCAACGCTAAAGAAAGCTATCCCTACAAAATCATATAGTCTTGTCATGCTCTGTCTTCTTAACACAAAGTATTTATCATGCACAACCCCGATGACAAGTCGAGCAATTGGTTCATACTTTTTAACGCGCTTCAGCTTTTTCAACCCTCACACAATACATGAGCGCAAGCCATGGTTATAGCACTATGGGTGGAATAGAGTATAATGATAGGGGTAAATATAGAGAAGACAAAAAAGTAAGAAAGTCTCACATCGACGAGGCTAACCAACAGGCTATGGATATGCCCATCAATTGATATCAATGCGAGGAGTAGGGATTGCCATGCAACGAATGCACTAAGAGCTATAAGTGTATGAAAGCTCAACATGAAAACTAAGTGGGTGTGCATCTAACTCTATAATGAAAAATTCCCACTAGTATATGAAACTGACAACATAGGAGACTCTCTATATGAAAAACATGGTGCTACTTTGAAGCACAAGTGTGGAACTAGCATGCCCCTTCTCTCTTTGTTTCTTTTTTCTTTTTTTTCTTTTTTTTCTTTTTCTTCTTTTTCTTCTTTTTTTCTTTTTCTATATTTTTCTCTCTCTTTGTCCGGAGTCTCATCCCGACTTGTGGGGGAATCATAGTCTCTATCATCCTTTCCTCACTGGGGCAATGCTCTAATAATGAAAATTGATGATCATCACACTTCTATTTACTTACAACTCAATATGACAACTCAATACCTATAACAAAATATGACTCTATATGAATGCCTCTGGAAGTGTACCAGGATGTGCAATGATCTAGCATAACAACGATATCAAAAAACGGACAAGCCATGGAAATATCATGCCAGCTGTCTTACGATCATGCAAAGCAATATGACAATGAATGCTCAAGTCATCAAAATGGAAGCGGTGGAAGTTGCATGGCAATATATCTCGGAATGGCTATGGAAAGGCCATAATAGGTAGGTATGGTGGCTACTGTGAGGATGATATAATAAGGCTTATGTGTGATAGAGCGTATCATATCACGGGGTTTGGATGCACCGGCGAAGTTTGCACTGACTCTCGAGGTAAGAAAGGGCAATGCACGGTACCATAGAGGCTAGCAAATTGCGGAAAGGTAAGAGTGCGTATAATCCATGGACTCACATTAGTCATAAAGAACCCATATACTTATTGCACACGTTTATTAGCCCTCGAAGCAAAGTACTACTATGCATGCCCCTAGGGGGATAGATTGGTAGGAAAAGACCATCGCTCATCCCCGACCGCCACTCATAAGGAAGACAATCAATAATAAATCATGCTCCAACTTCATAGCATAACGAGAGACTATATGTGCATGCTTCGAGAATCACAAACCTTAACACCAATATTCTTACTAACCACAACCATTTACTAGTACCTCCCACATATTACCATCTCTACATCGCAAAACTATTGCAAGGAATCAAACATACACTACTGCAGGATGCTGCTAACGTGACACTACAATCAGAAACCCTTCGACGAAACTATGTGCGATGCATTAATCGCAAACGGTGATGTAATAAAACCATCAAAAAAGATGCAAAACGTTTGTGATGGCTGATACATCAAACACGGTTCAGTTTTTAGTTGCGTGTGTGATGCGGGGCATACAGTTCAGTTCAATGAACTGTTTGTGATGCGGAAGAAGAACAGAAACGGGCAACCAAATGAAGGCGTTTGCGATATACGACATATAGTTCAGTTGGATTAACTATTTGCGATGAGGCGGAACAACAGAAACGGGCAGCCAGATGAAGGTGTGTGCGTTTGAGGGCATACACTTTAGACGGATGAACTGTTTGCTATTTGGCAACACAACAGAAACGGTCAGCCAGATCAACGTGTCTGCGATTGACGGCATACACTTCACACGGATGAACTGTTTGCGATTAGCCACAACAAACAGAAATAGTTAGACAGATCAACATGTGTGCGCTAGACGGGCACACATTCTAATTAAAAGAAGCGTGCACGATGGTAATAACGAGCGCGCACGGTTGTTGGAACAAGACGTGTGCTGACATCGCCTATTGTAGTGCACCCTTCGGTGCAAACGCCACGTACACGGCCGAGAAAGCGTGCCCACGTTATGCCATCTGGGAATAGTGCCCCACTTCGAAATTATAGAACCGTCAATAAATTTTGAGCATGCGTCCTATCACATTCCAAATTACTACCACGCTATATTTAATTGTGATGTCTACTACGCAACTTGTTCTTGTAGACTTGTGTTGGGCCTCCAAGCGCAGAGTTTTGTAGGACAGTAGCAATTTTCCCTCAAGTGGATGACCTAAGGTTTATCAATCCGTGGGAGGTGTAGGATGAAGATGGTCTCTCTCAAACAATCCTGCAACCAAATAATAAAAGGTCTCTTGTGTCCCCAACACACCCAATACAATGGCAAATTGTATAGGTGCACTAGTTCGGCGAAGAGATGGTGATAAAAGTGTAGTAATGATAGTAGATATTGATTTTTGTAATAGGAACAATAAAAAATAGCAAGGTAGCAATTGATAAAAGGAGCACAAAGGGTATTGCAATGCTTGAAAATGAGGCCTAGGGTCCGTACTTTCGCTAGTGCAATCTCTCAACAATGCTAATATAATTGGATCATATAACCATCCCTCAACGTGCGATGAAGAATCACTCCAAAGTTCTTATCTAGCGGAGAACATAAGAAGAAATTGTTTGTAGGGTACGAAACCACCTTAAAGTTATTCTTTCCATTCGATCTATTCAAGAGTTCGTACTAAAAACACAAAGTTATTCTTTCCGTTTGATCTATCCAAGAGTTCGTACTAAAATAACACCATATGATACGCATCAACCAACTCTAATGTCACCTAGATACTCCAATGTCACCACAAGTACCCATGAGTTAATTATACGATACGCATCAAACAATTTCAGATTCATAATACTCGATCCAACACAAAGAACCTCAAAGAGTGCCCCAAGATTTCTACCAGAGAAACAAGGACGAAAACATGCATCAACCCCTATGCATAGATTACCCCAATGTCACCTAGGGAATCCGCGAGTTGAGTGCCAAGACATAGATCAAGTGCTCTCAAATCCATAAAAGTATTCAATCCGATAAAACGAAATCTCAAAGGGAAAACTCAATTCATCACAACAAGATAGAGAGGGAGAAACACCATATGATCCAACTATATTAACAAAGCCCCCGATACATCAAGATTATGCCATCAAGAACACGAGAGAGAGAGAGAGATTAAACATATAGCTACTGGTACAAACCCTCAGCCCCGAGGGTGGACTACTCCCTCCTCATCATGGTGGCCGCCGGGATGATGAAGATGGCCACCGGTGATGATTTCCCCCTCCGGCGGAGTGCCGGAACGGGGTCTAGATTGGTTTTGCATGGCTACAGAGCCTTGCGGCGGCGAAACTTCTGATCTAGGGTTACCCTGAGGGTTTTTGGAAATTGATGATTTATAGGGCAAAGAGGGGGTGCGGGAGGCCACCGAGGTGGGCACAACCCACCTGGGAGTGCCTGGGCCCCCAGGCGCGCCCTGGTGGGTTGTGCCCCCCTCGGGGCACCCCCCCAGGTGCTTCTCTAGCCCACTGGATGTCTTCTGGTCCATAAAAAATCCACAAAAAGTTTCGCAGTGTTTGGACTCCGTTTGATATTGATTTCCTGAGATGTAAAAAACAAGCAAAAACAGCAACTGGCACTGGGCACTGGGTCAATAGGTTAGTCGCAAAAAAATGATATAAAGTTGCTATAAAATGATTGTAAAACATCCAAGGATGATAATATAACAGCATGAATACTTCATAAATTATAGGTACATTGGAGACGTATCAAATTGCAAACCTGTTCACACCGATCAAAACCTAAACGGTTTCCCACTTAGGAGCGTATTAGTACTCGGTTATAAATACTACTACTCCAAGATGACTGCACATTCCTCCTCAACTCCTCGTCCACAAAAATACAAGTCATTCATCGTTGTTCCCTTGTGTCTGCCATGGCCAGCGTGAGTTCTGGGTCGAGAGATTACTACCAGGGAGAGGTGAGCATGGAAGCGGAAGCATGAGTGATGTCCCGCCTCACCGCGAAAGCAGCCGACATGTCCCGTCGCGCGGCCGTAGTAGCATAGAGGTCCCACCGCGCCGCCGAAGCAGCACAGAGGTCCCGCCGTGCTGTCGATGTAGCAGACTAGTCCGGTCTTGCCGCGGAAGCAGTAGAGATGTCCCGCCGCACCGCGAATGCAGCAGAGATGTCCTCCCGCGCCGCGGTGGCCTGGGAAAATGTCTCGTGGGCAGGCGAGGACTCTCACAGGCGCATGCGCGCTATGCTCGATGACCTAATAGGTCGGATCTCCGACTAGATGAAGTAGCTGGACGAGATGAATGCCTCGTTTGAAAATGCTACCAGCGTCATCCGGGGACTAGGGCAGGACAAGGCAAAGCTCCGCACCGAGCGCGACCTGCTGAGGGCGAAGACCGCCGGAACGACGAAGCAGCATGAGGAGACCACTGCCTTGTTGTAGAGGACCGACGTCATCGTCAAGAAACTTATGGACAAGAATGCCATGCTCCGCATCGAGTGCCAAAGGCTGGTGGAGGAATCCGTGGATGCTCCCAAGCAGCGTCTTGAGGACATGAAAGAGCTCATCGCCACTCGCCGCGGGAACTAGTCTCCGGGGCCTGCAGCAACACATCAAGAAAGTAGAGATCAGCGAGCCAGATCGTTGTCTTCCTTCTTCTTTTGCCCTTGTGTATTTCGGGCGTTGCCGCATGTGGCTTTTTAAATTATCTTCCTAAATATGTAAGACAATTATTATCCACTGTCATCGTCCTTATATTCATCAGTTTTGCTATAAGTCGCAGTCGATGCTATATAGGTCCGTCGGATCTTACATCAAGATCCATGCAAAACTTTCTTTTCAGATTTTCTTTTTTCTCTCTTAAATCTCAGTCGATTGAGACATATCCACGCCATGAAACAAGGGCTCGGGCGCCATTAATGGAGACGTTGGGAGAGAGGTGGGCGGCGGATAGAGGTCAAAGGGCTCTCCTCCCGATGAGCACGCATAGGGGTCTGATCGCACGCCTCCCGTACTCAAATAGCTACCCCGCACGGCACCTCCTAGCCAATAAAAAAAGGGGACGCGTGGAGGCATGTAAATGGTAAGTAGAACGCCCATGGTTTCAATAATACTTGTGTTTCCAATTTGTAACGTGACAGCACTTGTTCCAAAATGACTTTGTTGATTGTTAATGTGTGCGCCTTCGCAAATCAGACAAAAAATTTACCAAAGCATGTTGGTGCCATGTCATGACACCATGCCAAGTTTCATGATTTTCAGGCGAGTTTTGGATTTATGGGAACTTTAAAACCAAGTTTCTCGATGTTTCTGGCCGAGCCAAGATGCCCAGATGTTTGAATTCCATTCCCACTTCTTCCATGGGACCTAGAAATTTGCCCAAGTACACATAAATGATTTTTCAACTAACTTTGGCGCACTGGAGCATGCGCTTGTAGTTCAAATTTGAATTATGTGCATTAAATGGCTGGAAATTCAATTAATGTATAAAAAAGGCCAAACAAACCCGGAATAATTCCAAAATTTAGCACGAAACTCCTATTTGGTCTAAGCTACCTGTGTAAAAAAATCAAGGCGGGAGAAGGCAGTGTATGTCGTTTCGCACACGGAGGTGTCACGTTCCCTCTCGAAACAACAAGCCTTCTTGAGAGAAGCTCCGGTTTGCAAGAAGCTTATACCAAAGCTTGTCCCAATTCGGCCAAAAAATTTACCACAGCATGTTGGTGCCATGTCATGACACCATGCCAAGTTTCATGATTTTCATGCGTGCTTTGGATTTACAGGAATTAAAATAGCAAGTTTCTCAATATTTTCGGCCGAGCCACGACGCCCAGATATTTGAATTTCATTCTCATTTCTTGCATGGGACCTAGAAATTCACCCAAGGACATACATTTGATTTTTCAACCAACTTTGGTGCATTGGAGCATGTGCTTGTAGTTCAAATTTGAATTATGCACATTAAATGCCCAGAAACTCAATTAATGTATAAAAAAGGCCAAACGAACCGGGAATAATTCCAAATTTTAACACGGCTCTCATATAGTTCTATGTTGCCTCTGTAAAAAATCTAGGGGGGGAGGCAGCGTATATCGTTTCGCACACAAAGGTGACACGTCCCCCCTTGGAAACCACTAGTCTTCTTGAGAGAAGCTCCGGTTTGCAAGAAGCTTATACCAAAACTTGTCCAAATGCGGCCAATTTTTTTACCACAGCATGTTGGTGCCATGAAATGACACCATGCCAAGTTTCATGATTTTCAGGCGAGTTTTGAATTTACAGGAATTTAAAAAACCAAGTTTCTCAATGTTATCGGCCGAGCCACGGCGCCTAGATATTTGAATTTCATTCCCATTTCTTGCATGGGACCTAGAAATTCACCCAAGGACACACATGTGATTTTTCAACCAACCTTGGTGCACTGGAGCATGTGCTTGTAGTTCAAATTTGAATTATTCACATTAAATGCTCAGAAACTCAATTAATGAATAAAAAGGGCCAAACGAACCTGGAATAATTCCAAATTTAAACACGACGCTCATATAGTTCTATGTTTGCTTTGTACAAAAATCAAGAGGGGGCCAGTGTATGTCGTTTCGCACACAAAGGTGACACGTTCCCTTTCGAAACCACACGCCTTCTTCAGAGAAGCTACAATTTGCAACAAGCTTATGCCAAAACTTGTCCCAATTCGGCCAATTTTTTACCACAGCATGCTGGTGCCATGAATTGACACCATGCCAAGTTTCATGATTTTCAGGCGAGTTTGGGATTTACAGGAATTTAAAAACCAAGTTTCTCAATGTTCCCGGCCGAGCCACAACACCCAGATGTTTGAATTTCATTCCCATTCTTTCATGGGACCTATAAATTCACCCAAAGACACAGATGTGATTTTTCAACAAACTTTGGTGCACTGGAGCATGTGCTTCTAGTTCAAATTTGAATTGTGCACATTAAATGCCTAGAAACTCAATGAATGCATAAAAATGCCAAACGAACCCGGAATAATTCCAAATTTTAACACGACACTCATGTAGTTGAATGTTCACTGTAGATAAATGTTCTAGCAATTCAAACACCATCCTTTCCCTCTGTAACACCATTTTGTCTTTCAAAACAGAATGAAAAAATCAGGTATACCACAAATAGTTTACTAGCAAGAATCATGTGGGATGCGATATAAAATATCTTGGTGCACCATCTTGTCTGGCTTACGCACGAAGCTTCATCGTCTACAGTCCACCGCCCACGCTTGAACCACACTTGCGCGCCAGTTTCTCGCGGCACCGAGCAAAATTTTTCTGCCACCGCGGAAATATCTATCTCCCCGCCCCCTCCCTCCCACCAAAAGCCACATTTCCACTATTCCTCCTTGCTTTTCAAGTTCAAACCTTCACTGTTGCTTACTTGCAGCTCAGCCTCCTCGCCGACGACCCTTCTTCTTGAAGCGCCGCCTCCTCGCCGCCGACCCTTCTTCTTGCTGCGGCCTCCTCGCCAGCGACACTTCTTCTTGATGCGCCGCCTCGTCGATATGGTCTGGTAATCCACACCCCACCCACACCATCCTCCTTCTTCACCGTCCCACATGCCCCGACCGATGGCGTGACACCTTCCGCCAAAATCACTGGCCCCGTCCTCCAATTAAGCACCGCCCACATCCATTTTGCACTCAGTATAGCATGAAGCTCAGTAGCATCTGGCAGCGGAGAAGTAAATCGCGGCCGCACATGCAGACGAGGTTGCTATGGCTGCCATGTGTGCCGACCGACAGATCTTGGAGGAGCACCTCGTCTTTGAGGCCACCGTCGACAACGCCACATAGTTGTCTACTTTAAAATACAGTTCGTGTTGTTTTCTCGAGGCCACCGCCAGTGCCTTCTAGTGATTTGTCCTCTATAATGTTAATATGCAATCTGATATTCTGAAATGTAATGTTCAGTTAACAGTTTGGTCCAACAATTGCTACATTTCGTAGTACTGTTCTCAAGCATTCTTTGCTTCGTTAACTATCTTATCTTCTAGTACATGTTTCTTTTCTGCAATGTCGTGCTCAGTTAACTATTTTAGTTCATTTGGTTTGTTGTCCATTTAACTGTTTGGTTCAATTCTGCAATTTGATTTTCATTTGTTGTGGGTACAATTTTGTATTGTTATGCATGTGAGAAATAAATCGAATTTGGTTGTACTCTATACATATTCTAATGATAGTATGGCAACTCCCAGTTAACCTGATCAAGATCTTCCTTATATGTGTTGCAGGGAAACAATGGGAGACACTGCGGTTTACCATCGAGGTTTGCTCATGCATGGTCCTTTCGCTAATAGCACATTATTGTGCAGTTGCAGGAATCATTCTAATATTTAGGTTTCTTACAATTTGGTCTTGAACATGTAGGTCCTGCTGTCAGAGGCTTAGACCCACTATTCGACCCATTTTGCATATGGGGAAATGAGATGTCCATGAATATCAGTCAAATCAAGAAACTCAGAAATATTGTTAGGATGAAGAAACTTGCGACGAATAACAACAAGATCTTTGTTTGCACAATGAAGAAGACATCAGTCAACTATAGGATGGTACTAACTCTTTTACCTTGTTTTTACCCCTTGCGCCATTTCAAAATTTATAACAGTGATTTATGCATATCTTTGTTTTCAGTACTTTTCAAAGCAGTTCACCGATGATTACCTCTCAAACCACCTGCATGGTCAAGAGGCGAGGAAGGTATTCATTCAACACCCACGGTACAATACTGAAATGTTCCTGAAGAGGATGAAGGTTGGGCGGGCAATTATCCATAGCCACTGGCCTAAAGTTGCAAGGACATTCAACATCACTGAAGGCTCAATATTTGCCTTCCGCTTCTGTAGTTTCCCAGATGAGATTCATCTGTCTATTTACCATGTATGATGCTACTTTTCCAAAGGTTTTCGATGTTGCATGTGAAACTTGGTGCTGTTGTGTAATGGCGTAGCTAGCTATATCCCTCTTTGGTGTAACTGAGTGCTGAAGCTATCTGATGTAATTCGATTATGAAATCCTGGTTGCCGTTATACGGATATGAAATATCTGGTGTGTTTTATAAGAAATGTCAATTTGATTAATACATGGATTATCAATAATAGGCTAATTACCCTACTTATTGGGGTTTTCTATTGCAGACGGTTACTCAGACAACATCATGGGTGATGAACTCAAACAACCCACACGATTTCTGGAAAGTAGGCGTGTTGGATCAACTAACAATCACACACAGCTTCCGGCAGAGAACTGTTTGCATTAGGCCACCTTGCACAAACGTTTCCACACACAAAACTGTGTGTGATATACATAAGAACGGAAACGTTTTTCTGGGATTCACCGTGTGGGATGTACATACGAACAGAAACAATTGGGCTTTGATGCCTCGCCCAATCGCACACGAGCTCATTTTGAACCCGCCTGTGTGGCCGGAGGGCCTATCCCGACGGTTTCTGGGTCGTGTGGGAAGGACCCCCTTATCGCACACACTCACTAGGTGACGGTTTAAAACTCCATCGCGGAAAGGGGGTAAAAAACATTTGTATAGCACGTCTCTGCACCAGTGATATCATATTCAGTGATCCACAAGATTTATGTATGATTTTATGACTAACCATGCAGATGACCAATTCCTGTTGACTCTCTAAATAGATATAAGTGAAGCATGAGAGTTTAATTCTTTCTACAAAAGACCATGCTCTAACAAATATAAGTGAAGCAAAAGAGCATTCTACGAATAACGGTTTTCCATGTGAAGAGAAACAGGCAATCCAAGCTTCAAATAATATAAGTGAAGCACATAAAGCATTCTATAAAGCCATACTCAAAAGATATAAGTGAAGTTTAATGAGCATTCTATAAATCAACCATGGACTATCTCATACCAGCATGGTGCATAAAAGAAAAGTGAAAACTAAACACAAAAGACGCTCCAAGATTTACACATATCACATGAACGAAACGAAGACGAAAACATATTGATACTTGTTGAAGAAAGATGGGATGCTTTCCGGGGCATCCCCAAGCTTAGACGCTTGAGTCCCCTTGGATATTTACTTGGGGTGCCTTGGGCATCCCCAAGCTTGACCTCTTGCCTCTCCTCCTTCTTCTTATATCGAGACCTCCTCGATCTTTGATCACCTCATCCACACAAAACTAAACAGAAGACTGGTGAGATCCGTTAGTATAACAAAGCAAATCACTACTTTAAGTACTGGTGCAAACCAATTCATATTTTTTTTTGCATTGTAGCTACTGTATTATAACTTTTCCATGGCTTATACCACCGATAAAAATTGATAGTTTCATCAAAACAAGCAAAACAATGCATCAAAAACAGAATCCATCTTAAACAGGACAGTCTGTAGTAATCTGAACATTCACTATACTTCTGTTACTCCAAAAATTCTGAAAAATTAGCAAAAAATAAAACATTTGTATATAAATACTGTGCAAAAAGTTTCAGAAACTTTTGACATTCCAGTAAAAAAATGTAAAATCACGCACTACAGCCAAAGTTTCTGTTTTTGCACCGCACATACCAACGAGCAATCTAATCATCCTAAAGGCAAATCTTGGCACATTATTTTTATAATACAATGGATTTGTACAAGGGAATAATTATTTTTGTTGAAAATTTTCTGTAATTCAAGATTCACAAAGTTTCCATGGGCATGAACAAAGTTCAAGGCATGCTCCCGCTTCCACGGTGCTCGTCCTTCTCACTTTCACTTTTCCTTCTGTGAAGTTTTAGGTTCCCCTCTAATTTTTTTTTGTTTTTAAACTTTATAAAAGCACTCAACAGAATAAAATGACTCTCTAAAACTTCCGGGTTGTCTCCCTGGAAGCACTTTCTTTAAAGCCATTAAGCTAGGCATAAAGTGCTCAAGTAATGGATCCACCCAGATCCCAAGGTATATCAAAGCCAATTTTAATTAACAATGATTTGCCATTTAGTAGTGAGCACAAAGCAACATATATCATGCAATGATGAAGTCTAACTCTCTTTCTATGCATCGGCATGTCATAAAAGAACAATTCATGCACATCAAGTAAAGGCATATACATAGCATAAGCAGTTTCTTGCAATTTTATCATGTTGGAAACATAGAGAGGTGGAGATGTAGTTCCTTTCTCATAATAATTGCAAGTAGGAGCAGCAAGCACATGCATATTATATTCATCAAAATCATCATGTGCAATGGTAAAAGGCAACCCATCTATATAATCCTCAATAAGAGCAAACTTCTCCGATATAGTGTAGTTTGGAGAATTCAAAAAGATAATAGGACTACCATGTGTGGGTGCAATAGCAACAATTTCATTCTTAACATAAGGAACTATAGCAAGTTCATATCCATAAGCATAATTCAAATTGGCATCATGGCCACAAGCATAGCAAGCATCAAGTTCATCAAAAAGGGATATTTCAAGTGAATCAACGGGATCATAGCAATTATCATAGCATTCATCCTTCAGTAAGAATGAAGGGACATTAAACAATGTATGAGTTAAAGAGTTACTCTCGTTAGAAGGTGGGCACGGGTGATCAATCCACTCTTCCTCCTTTTGTTCTTCGCTCTCCTCGTCATCTTTTTCATCCAATGAGCTCACAGTTTCATTAATTTCTTCTTCCATAGACTCCTGCAAAATATTAGTCTCTTCTTGGGCGGCGGAGAAGTCCTCAATATATGGTTTAATATAATCATTAGAAAAATAATTTTCATAGCAATATTTAAATATGGCAAAATTTTCGGATTTGTAAAGAGTAGCATCATACTTTTCAATCAAAGAAGCAATTTCATAAGCACCCTTAAAAGCAACGAATTCTTCAATGTCTTCAATATCATAGTAATTATAAACACCATTGGCATAAGAAGATAAAATTCCATTATCCTTAAACTCAAATTGGAAGGGAAGGTGTTTTTTAGGATCTTCGGAACAACAAGTAAAATCATATATTTCGCATAAATTCAAAGCATAGCAATACAAACTATTAATATGATGCCATAAAAGTTTCCCTTTTTGAGATAAGCGGTGTCGCACAAAATAAGCATGCTCATTTAATGATTTTCCCTCAACTAAGCTAGTTAGGGTTTCAGTACGAGCACAAAGGGATCGAAGATGATCCAAGTAAAAAGCTTCAGCAGTATGATAGATTTTGGGTGGTTCTTCAACCATTGGTTTAGCAGGTACAACTATTTTTTTGGTATTTTGCATTTCCTACCCATAACTAGAGATAGGAAACAAGAGCAAAAAATAAAATCTACATAGTGATAAAGCAAACAAGCACACACGAGAATATTCACCCCACGCTATTGCTCCCTGGCAACGGCGCCAGAAAAAGGTCTTGATAACCCACAAGTGTAGGGGATCGTTTGTAGCCTTTTTCGATAAATAAGAGTGTCGAACCCAACAAGGAGCTAAAGGTAGAATAAATATTCCCTCAAGTTCTATCGACCACCGATACAACTCTACGCACACTTGATGTTTGCTTTACCTAGAACAAGTATAAAACTATTTGGCAAGAACAAAACTACGAGTACATTGCGAGATTAAAACTATGAATAAAATGCAAGTAGATAAAAGTGGATAGCTTTTGTCAACAAGAAAGTCATTTGTCCCTAGGCAATCGATAACTAGACGGGTAATCATTCTTGCAATTTTATATGAGGGAGAGGCATGAGCTAACATACTTTCTCTACTTGGATCATCTGCACTTATGATTGGAACTCTAGCAAGCATCGGCAACTACTAAAGATCATTAAGGTCGTAAAACCCAACCATAGCATTAAGTATCAAGTCCTCTTTACTCCCATACGCAACAACCCACTTATCCGTGTTCAGGCTTCTGTCCCTCCAGCAACCGACAACAAGCAAATTATGAATGTATTGCAACACCCTACAGCAGGGACTCCTCACGTTTGCGCGAGACGGAGGGCACTGTAGGACAACACCATAATAAAATATACACTCAAACCAACCACGATCATCAATTAGCCCATAGGACAAAACGGATCTACTCAAACATCATAGGAAAACCACATATCATTGGGAAATAATATATAGTGTTGAGCACCATGTTTAAGTAGAGATTACAGTGGGAAGAGTGGTTTTTACACCGCTACATAGAGGTGGAGAAAGTTGGTGTTGACGGTAGCAAGATTGTTGATGTAGATCACCATCACGAATCTTGCCCCGGCGGCACTCCGACGCCACCGGGAGAGAGGGGGAGAGAGCCCCCCTCGTTCTTATTCCTTGGCCTCCCCCGTAGATGGCAGGAGAGTTCCCCCTCTTGTCCATGGCCTCCATGGTGGCGGAGGGTCAAGAGCCCCTCCTAGATGGGACCTATCTCTCTGTTCTCTTCTGTTTCGTGTTCCTGTTTTCTGGCCGAAAACCGTTTCTTATATTCCCGGAGATCCGTAACTCCGATTGCGCTCAGATTTTAACACAATTTTTTTTCCAGATATAAGCTTCCTTGCGCCCGAATTAGAGCTCCAACCAACGTACGAGGAGGGCACAACCCACCACCACGCACCTGGGCTGCCTGGCGCGCCCAGGTGTCTTGTGGTGGCTGTGGGCCCCCGTTTGCATTGATTCCAAGTCCCAAAAATCACATATATTCCAAAATAATTCTCCGTAAATTGTTATCATGTTTGGACTTCGTTTGATATGGATTTTCTGCAAAACAAAAAACATGCAACAAACAGGAACTGGCACTAGGCACTGGATCAATATGTCAGTCCAATAAATCATATAAAATGTTGCCAAAAGTATGTGAAAGTTGTATAATATTGGCATGAAACAATCAAAAATTATAGATACGATGGAGACATATCAGTGTTGACGTGCGCGGTGGATATTGTTACTTCCTCACCTTCACCAGTGATTTGAGTAGATATGGGTATATTTACTTAATGAAGCATAAGTCTGAAACGTTTGAAAAGTTCAAGCAATTTCAGAGTGAAGTTGAGAATCATCGTAACAAGAAGATTAAATTCCTATGATCTGATCGAGGGGGAGAATATCTGAGTAATGAGTTTGGCAATCACTTAAGACAATGTGGAATTGTTTCACAACTAACGCCACCTGGAACACCACAGCGTAATGGTGTGTCCGAACGTTGTAATCGTACCTTATTGGATATGGTGCGTTCTATGATGTCTCTTGCCGATCTGCCACTATCGTTTTGGGGTTATGCATTAGAGATAGCTACATTCACTTTAAATAGGGCACCATCTAAGTCTGTACATACGACACCGTATGAACTATGGTTTGGTAAGAAACCTAAGCTGTCATTTCTTAAGGTTTGGGGTTGCGATGCTTATGTCAAAAGGCTTCACCGGAAAAGCTTGAACCCAAAGCGGACAAATTCATCTTCATAGGATACCCAAAGGAGACGATTGGGTATACCTTCTATCTTAGATCCGAGAGCAAAGTGTTTGCCACTAAGAATGGGTCCTTTCTCGAGAAAGAGTTTCTCTCGAAAGAATTGAGTGGGAGGAAGATAGAACTTGATGAGGTTGTTGAACCTTCACTTCAACTAGAAAGTAGCACAGCACAGAAAGATGTTTCTGTGGCACGTATGTTAGTTGAAGAGGAAACTAATTATAGTGATCATGAAGTTTTGGATCAAGTTACTATCAAACCTCGTAGGTCGACAAGGATACTTACTACTCCTGAGTGGTATGGTAACCCTATCTTAGAGGTCACGTTGTTGGACAACGATGAACCTACGAGCTATGGAGAAGCGATGGTGGGCCTGAATTCTGACAAATGGTTAGAGGCCATGAAATCCGAGATGGGATCCATGTATGAAAACAAAGTATGGACTTTGGAAGTATTACCTGAAGGGCGAAAGGCCATTCAGAATAAATGGATCTTCAATAAGAAGACGGACGCGGACGGTAATGTCACTGTCTATAAAGCTCAACTTGTGGCAAAGGGGTTTTCACAAGTTCAAGGAGTTGACTACGATGAGACTTTCTCACCCGTAGCGATGCTTAAGTCCATCAGAATCATGTTGGCAATAGCTGCATTTTTCGATTATGAAATCTGGCAGATGGATGTCAAAACAGCATTCCTTAATGGTTTCCTTAAGGAAGAGTTGTATATGATGCAACCGGAAGGTTTTGTCGATCCAGAGAATGCTGACAAAGTGTGCAAGCTCCAGTGATCGATTTATGGACTGGTGCAAGCATCTCAGAGTTGGAATCTTCGCTTTGATGAAGTGATCAAAGCGTTTGGGTTTATACAAGTTTATGGAGAATCTTGTATTTACAAGAAAGTGAGTGGGAGCTCTATAGCATTTCTAATATTATATGTGGATGACATATTGCTGATTGGAAACAATATAGAACTTTTGGAAAACGTGAAGGAATATTTTAACAAGAGTTTTTCAATGAAGGACCTAGGAGAAGCTGCTTTCATATTAGGCATCAAGATCTATAGAGATAGATCGAGACGCTTAATAGGACTTTCATAAAGCACATACCTTGATAAGATTTTGAAGAAGTTCAAAATGGATCAGTCCAAGAAGGGGTTCTTGCCTATTCTGCAAGGTGTGAAGTTGAGTAAGACTTAATGCCCAGCAACTATAGAGGATAGAGAAAAGATGAGTGCCATCCCCTATGCTTCTGCCATAGGCCCTATCATGTATGCGATGCTATGCAAAAGACAAGATGTCAGCCTTGCCATAAGTATGGCTAAAAGGTTTCAAAGTGATCCAGGAGTGGAACACTGGACAGCGGTCAAGAATATCCTTAAGTACCTGAAAAGGACTAAGGAAATGTTTCTCATTTATGGAGGTGATCAAGAGCTCGTCGTAAAGGGTTACGTCGATGCAAGCTTTGACACTGATCCGGGTGACTCTAAGTCTCAAACCGGATACATATATATTCTAAATGGGGGAGCGCTAAGCTGGTGCAGTTCCAAGCAAAGCGTGGTAGCTGATTCTACATGCGAAGCGGAGTACATAGCTGCCTCGGAGGCAGCGAAGGAAGGTGTCTGGATGAAGCAGTTCATGACAGATCTTGGAGTTGTGCCCAGTCCACTGGACACAATGACTCTGTTCTGTGAAAACACTGGTGCCATTGCTCTAGCCAAGGAACCAAGGTTTCAGAATAGGACCAGACACATAAAGCGAAGCTTCAATTCCATCCGCAATGCAATCAAGGAGGAGGACATAAACATTTGCAAAGTACATACGGATCTGAATGTTGCAGATCCGTTGACTAAACCTCTTGCACGGGCAAAACATGATCAACACCAGAACTCTATGGGTGTTAGATTCATTACCATGTAATGCTAGATTATTGACTCTAGTGCAAGTGGGAGACTGTCGGAAATATGCCCTAGAGGCAATAATAAAGTGGTTATTATTATATTTCCTTGTTCATGATAATCGTTTATCATCCATGCTATAATTGTATTGATTGAAAACTCAAATACATGTGTGGATGCATAGACAACAACATGTCCCTAGTGAGCCTCTACTGGGCTAGCTTGTTGATCAAAGATGGCTATGGTTTCCTAGTCATAGACATGAGTTGTCATTTGATAACGGGATCACCTCATTAGGAGAATGATGTGATGGACAAGACCCAAACTTTAAACGTAGCATATGATCGTATCAAGTTTATTGTTATCGTTTTCTCCATGTCAAGTATCTGTTCCTATGACCATGATATCATGCAACTCACTGACACCGGAGGAGTACCTTGTGTGTATCAAATGTTGCAACGTAACTGGGTGACTATAAAGATGCTCTACAGGTATCTCCGAGGGTGTCTGTTGAGTTGGCATGGATCAAGACTGGGATTTGACACTCCGTATGACGGAGAGGTATCTCGGGGCCCTCTCGGTAATACAACATCACAAGAAGCTTGCAAGCATGTGACTAATGAGTTTGGTCACGGGACCTTGTATTATGGAACGAGTAAAGAGACTTGCCGGTAACGAGATTGAACTAGGTATGGAGATACCGACGATCGAATCTCGGGCAAGTAACATATCGCCGGATAAAGGGAATTGTATACGGGATTAACTGAATCCTTGACATCATGGTTCAACCGATAAAGATCTTCGTGGAATATGTAGGAATCGATATGGGCATCCAGGTCCTGCTATTGGTTATTGATCGGAGAGGAGTCTCGATCATGTCTACATGATTCTCGAACCCGTAGGGTCGCACGCTTAACGTTCGGTAGCGCTAGGGTAGTATTGAGATATTAATAGTGAAAAGTCCGAAGGTTGTTCGAAGTCTCGAATGGGATCCAGGACATCATGAGGAGCTCCAGAATAGTCCGGAGGTAAAGATTCATATATAGAAAGTTGTTATCGGGGTTCCGGAAAAAGTTCAAGTTTTTTCGGTATTGTATCGAGAAGGTTCTAGAAGGTTCTGGAGTGGGTCCCACCTGCATGGGGGACCCACATGAACATGGTTAGTGGGAAAAGTCCCCACAACCCTGGTCTAGGCGCACCAAGATCCTCCCTTAAAAGGAATAGTATCATATCCCAAGGGGAAAAGATCAGGATCCCTAAAAAGGGGATAGCGATCGGTGGGGAAGGAAAGGTGGGATTTCCTCCTCCCCTTTGGCCAACGACCCTAGGGCCTTGGAGGGCAAGCCACCAGCCCCCTCCATGCCTATATAAAGGTGGGGAGGTTTTGGGGGCAGCTACCCTTCGACCCTTGCCCGTTACCTCTCCCAATTCCTCCCATGTTTCACCGGTACGCGCTTGGCGAAGCCCTGCCGGAATTCCGCTGCCACCACCACCACCAGACCATCGTGTTAGTCCCGATCTCATCCACCCCCTCTCTCTTGCTTGCTGTATCAAGAAGGATAGGATACCCCCGAGCTACAGATGTGCTAAACTCGGAGGTGTCGTTCGTTCGGCACTTGATCGGGAGTTCGTGGACGGATCATGATTGGATCGCAAAGACGTTCGACTACATCAACTGTGTTTCTTAACGCTTCCGCTTAGAGATCTACAAGGGTATGTAGATTCAATCTCTCCTCTCGTAGATGTGCATCTCCTAGATTGATCTTGGTGAGCGTAGGAAAAATTTTGTTTGCCATGCAACGTTCCCCAACACAGCGGACCTGGGGAGCAGCCGGTGAGGCCACGAGCGGGATGCACACCAGTGAGCTAGATGCGGCGGCGGACGCCCTGCGCTTGTTGTTCACCAACAACCTCGCCCACCTGGAGACCTATGCCTAGACGAAGCGGGAGCGGACGCAGGAGCTGGAGCGGGCCGTCGAGGTGAGCTTCCTGTTTTTGTTTCTTTTCTATGGCTAGCTTCGCTTTTCACTTCTTCTTGGTCATCTTGGTCGCTTTCCAGTGGGGGCGCACCAGCGCATCCACTGGGTGTATCCTTCGAGGCCCGGGCTAATTGCGCACCAGACGGGTCGGGTCTTTACAGGCGTCCTTCTTGCTAAACTTTCTTTCTCTGCAACGCTTGTACGACCTGAGGGCGGCGGCGTACAACCGTCTCCTGGAGCGGTACCGCGAGGCCAAGTCCCAGCTCGCCGCCAAGGAGGAGGAGCTACACGAGGCCCAAGGTACCACTTGCCGGCTTCTAGTGGGGGCGCACCAGCGCACCCATTGGGTGTAGCCCCCGAGATTCGGGCCGGCTGCGTGGCAGCCGGGTCGGATTTTATTGCTTGCTTTTTCTTCTTCTTGTCCGGCTGCTAACCCGGAATCTTGTTGTGCAGCCGCCGTAGCTGAAGTGCCGGATCTCCAGAGTCGGATGGGCCAAGCCGGCCAGGAGCGCGACCAGGCCATCACGGCGCGTGACCAGCTCCAGGCGTAGGTGAACTGGTTGACAGTGGAGAAGGAGCAGACAGCCACGGTGCTGGACCGTCTTGCAGAGGAGCACCACTAGGCGGCGGCCCAGAAGGGGGAGGAGCTGACGAAGGCCGTCGAGGAGATCGCTCTGCTCGAGGGGGAGGTCACTCAGCTCCAGGCGGATCACGAGAGCCACGCCTACGCCTGGTCACTGCAGGAGCATGGGATGCTGGCGAAGGTGCACCACATTGATGAGCTCCTCGCATGTGAGTGCTTCTTTCTTCTTTCTCTGTCTCCCTTTGTTGGTTTCTTGGTTTTTGTTTGATTTCTCTCTTTTTCTTGCCAGGGGTCTTTCCCGAGATGCAAGCGCCGGCCGAGGATACCGTGAACGCCCGCCGGGCCAAGCAGAGGGCAGAAGGGACCAAGGTTGGTACGAACGCCGCCTGGTCAGTGGCGGAGCTTGCCATCGTGACCGAGGCTCGTATGATATGGTGGGGCGCGACATGCCCTGGCTGTTCGAAGCTGGCTTCTCAATGGTGAGTGTCCTCTGGCCGGATGCTGTGGTGCCCAACACCGTCAGCCAGCTGGCGCGGTGGCTCGAGGCCGGCGCAGCGCAGCTTGGTGCGTGGAGGGCCTCTGCGGCCTGGGTCGGTGCGAGGATGGCGCTTGACTTTGTGCTGCACTGGTACCTAACCGTTGACTTGCGCCGGTTGGCCGCCCGGAGGGCCGGGACGGAGGACGACCTGGCGCAGCAGGCGACGACGATTGACGCCTGGGCCAGCTACCTTGCGTCGTTCGCCCCCCATGACGCCTTCATCCTAGAGCAGGCAGAGGACACACGGAGCTTCCTGCCGACAACTTTGGCCTAGCCCTCAATGACCTGGATGGCAGCTCGGCCGAGACGCAGGCCGAAGAGACACCGATGTCGCCACTTTGGATGGCACCGACGCCTCGGGGCAGCTGGAGCAGGAGGAGTTGGAATAGGCTGAGGTCGACGCGCCCTGCGTGTAGGGCCTTTTATGTTCCTGTCTTTTAGTTTTTTGCTCGAACTCTTGGTTAGTCGACAGGTCCACCCACTCGGGGGGTAATGTTTATGTAATGAACTTTGGCCGTGGGCCTTTTGCTATTTATAAATGTGTTTGCTATCTATCTTTGTCTGTGCATTGTCGGCTGGCGGCTCGCTTTTGCTTTTGTCCTTAGGTCCTTTTTCTTGTCTGCCTACCCCATCGACCTCTTCCCCGCGAGCCGGACAGCCGAAACCCGGTCTGTAGCTGGGATGGGAATTCGGATTAGAGAGAGGTGCACAGTACTTAGGAATTTTAGGACTTGAGCGAAAGTGAAACACCCACTGGGCCGGCTGGCTGTAGGCGGCGAAGTCGGCTGAGCACAGCCGGTCTGTGCGGCGACAAGTAGAAAGGAAAGGGAGAGTGTGGCCGGGTTGGCCGAGTCGGACGCAACTCCTCAGCTGTTTCTTGTGTGCGGACCTTCCGGCCTTTGTCTCTTGCTAGCCGGACAGCCGAGAGCCGGATTGTGGCCTGAGACGAAGAGAGGGCTTTGGCGGCGTGCATGCTACGAAGCCAGCTATGGGGAGGGCTAGGCACAGGCTAGCTGGCGAGCCCCCGAGCCGGATGCGGCGACCCGGGGGAGGAGTGCAAAAATAGTAAAGTATGTAGATGAGAAGGCTCGATAGAACCGAAAAGGTAGCCCCCGAGTGTCGTTTTGGGGACCTACTGCTTTCATTAATTCCAAAATGTAGCGATACATACATGCATGCCTTTCAACTGTAAAATGGACAGAGGAGCTCCGTGTTCCAGGGGTGCTCTGTCTCTTCGCCGGAGGCGTCTCTCTTGCGCTTGTTCGGCTTCTGCGCGTCGATGAGGTAGTATGCATTTCTGTCGCGTAGGGCCTTGCTGATGATGAACGGGGCCTCCCATGGGGAGGACAACTTGTGTTGGGTGGCTATCTGCTGGACGAGCGGGAGCATGAGGTCGCCCTCTCGGAATGCGAGGGGCTTGATCTTCTTGTTGTAGTAGTGGCGTAGACCTTGCTGGTATATGGCTGGCCGGCTGAGGGCCAGCAGGCGTGCTTCTTCGAGCAAATGAACGCCATATTCATGTGCCTCCTTGGCCTTGGCCTCCGTGTACATGGTCACCTGAGAGCCGGCCACGTCTAGGGCTGGAGTGAAGCCGGCAGCCCCTGAGCCAGTGATAACCCACAAGTATAGGCGTTTGTAGCCTTTTTTGATAAATAAGAGTGTTGAACTCAACGAGGAGCTAAAGGTAGAACAAATATTCCCTCAGGTTCTATCGACCACCGATACAACTCTACGCACACTTGACGTTTGCTTTACCTAAAACAAGTATGAAACTATTTTGCAAGAATAAAACTACGAGTACTTTGCGAGATTAAAACTACGAATAAAATGCAAGACGATAAAAGCAGATAGCTTTTGTCAAACAAGAAAGTCATTTGTCCCTTGGTGATCGATAACTAAACCAGTAATCATTGTTGCAATTTTATATGAGGGAGAGGCATGAGCTAACATACTTTCTCTACTTGGATCATATGCACTTATGATTGGAACTCTAGCAAGCATCCGCAACTACTAAAAATCATTAAGGTCGTAAAACCCAACCACAGCATTAAGTATCAAGTCCTCTTTATCACATATGCAATGACCCCCAAACTCAGGTCTGTTTATTCTGTCACTCACGCCACCCACCATAAGAGAACCATTAACGTATTGCAACATCCTACAGTGGGGATCCCTCCGTTTGCGTGACACGGAGGGCACAGTAGGACAGCACCAAAATAAAATATACAACTCAAACCAATCATGATCATCTATCAACCCATAGGACAAAACGGATCTACTCAAACATCATAGGATAACCACATATCATTGGGAAATAATATATAGTGTTGAGCACCATGTTTAAGTAGAGATTACAGCGGAGAGAAGGGGTGTTACACCGCTGCATAGAGGGGGAGAAAGTTGGTGTTGACGGTAGCAAGATTGTTGATGTAGATCGCCGTCATGATCCTTGCCCCGGCAGCGCTCTGGCGTCACCGGGAGAGAGGGGGAGAGAGCCCCCCACCTTATTATTCTTCCTTGGCCTCCCCCCAAGATGGGAGGAGAGTTCCCCCTCTGGCCCATAGCCTCCATGGCCGCGGAGGGGCAGGAGCCCCTCCTAAATTGGATCTATCTCTCTGTTCTCTTCTGTTTCGCGTTCTTGTTTTCTGGCCGAAAACCGTTTCTTATATTCCTGGAGATCCGTAACTCCGATTGCGCTTAGATTTTAACATGATTTTTTTAAATATAAGCTTCTTTGCGCCCGAAGTAGAGCTCCAACCGACGTACGAGGTGAGCACAACCCACCACCGTGCGCCTGGCCCCTAGGGCGCGCCCTGGTGTATGTTGGGGGTTGTGGGCCCCCATTTGCGTTGATTCCAAGTCCCAAAAATCACATATATTCCAAAATACTTCTCCATAAATTTTTATCGCGTTTGGACTTTGTTTGATATGGATATTCTGTGAAACAAAAAACATGCAACAACAGGAACTGGCACTGGGCACTGGATCAATAGGTTAGTCCAATAAATCATATAAAATGTTGCCAAAAGTATGTATAAGTTGTATAATATTGGCATGAACCAATCAAAAATTATAGATACGAGGGAGATGTATCAGCATCCCCAAGCTTAATTCCTGCTCGTCCTAGCATAATCTTGATCATATATCTAATCATGGCATGAATATTAAGACATGAGTGATTCAAAGCATAATCTTTGATGTGGAATGCTACCTAGCATAATCTTGATCATATATCTAATCATGGCATGAATATTAAGACACGAGTGATTCAAAGCAATAGTCTATAATTTGACATAAAGACATCAATACTTAGGCATCCCAACAAACAATCGTGTCTTTCAAAATATCAACGCTAAATAAAGCTATCCCTACAAAATCATATAGTCTTGTCATGCTCTGTCTTCTTAACACAAAGTATTTATCATGCATAACCCCGATGACAAGCCGAGCAATTGGTTCATACTTTTTAACGCGCTTCAGCTTTTTCAACCCTCATGCAATACATGAGCGCAAGCCATGGATATAGCACTGTGGGTGGAATAGAGTATGATGATAGGGGTAAATATAGAGAAGACAAAAAGGTAAGAAAGTCTGACATCAATGCGGCTAATTAACGGGCTATGGAGATGCCCATCAATTGATATGAATGTGAGGAGTAGGGATTGCCATGCAACGGATGCACTAAGAGCTATAAGTGTATGAAAGCTCAACATGAAAACTAAGTGGGTGTGCATCTAACTCTACAATGAAAAATTCCCACTAGTATATGAAAGTGACAATATAGGAGACTCTCTATATGAAAAACATGGTGCTACTTTGAAGCACAAGTGTGGAACTAGCATGCCCCTTCTCTTCCTTCTTTCTTTCATTTTCTTTTTTTTCTTTTGCTCCGGAATCTCATCCCGACTTGTGGGGGAATCATAGTCTCCATCATCCATTCCTCACTGGGACAATGCTGTAATAATGAATAATGATGATCATCACACTTCTATTTACTTACAAACTCAATATTACAACTCGATACCTATAACAAAATATAACTCTATATGAATGCCTTTGGCAGTGTACCAGGATGTGCAATGATCTAGCATAACATGTATAAAAAAATGATGAAGTGGCTGAGCCACAACTACTATGTCAGCTATATGATCATGCAAAGCAATATGACAATGAACGCTCAAGTCATCAAAACGGAAGCGATGGAAGTTGCATGGCAATATATCTCGGAATGGCTATGGAAAGGCCATAATAGGTAGGTATGGTGGCTATTTTAAGGAAGAAATAATGAGGCTTATGTGTGATAGAGTGTATCATATCATGGGGTTTGGATGCACCTGTGAAGTTTGCACCACAGATCGAGGTGAGAAAGGACAATGCACAGTACCGTAGAGGCTAGGAAATTGCGGAAAGGTAAGAGTGCGTATAATCCATGGACTCACATTAGTCATAAAGAACTCACATACTTATTGTAAAACTTTATTAGCCCTTGAAGAAAAGTACTACTACGCATGCCCCTAGGGGGATAGATTGGTAGGAAAACACCATCGCTCGTCCCCGACCGCCACTCATAAGGAAGACAATCAATAATAAATCATGCTCCAACTTCATAGCATAACGAGAGACTATACGTGCATTCTTCAGGAATCACAAACCTTAACACCAATTGTCGGGGATATCGTGCGACATATGCCAGGGGGTGGCTTATCGTGGATGGGGACAAAAGTACATCGCCGGGCTCTAGAGGCGGGAGTGAGCGAGACCGCATATGCCTGCACACCTTACCCAGGTTCGGGGCTCTCCTAGGAGATAACACCCCTAGTCCTGCTCTGCGGGGTCTCCGCATGATCACTACCTCAACAAGTAGCTACAAACTTGCTCCTTGAGCTGTTTTGCTAGAGGAGGAAGGAGGGCAAGGCTAGCTCTACTCCACTCTCTATGTGTGTGTGTGAGTGCTGGACTAGGAAGGCTCTCTCCTCTCTACCAAAGTCCCAACCCCTTGCATGGGGTGACCTGGGGGGTTTATATAGGCCTACCCCCCAGGGATACAATGGTAATCCGGCCGGGCGTAGGACCCGGCCATTAGTGTCTCTGGCCGCCGGCTTCTCCGCCGACTGCAGGGGCCTGCCGGCTGGTGGGTCCCCCCAGCTGTCTCGTACTCGGCCGACAAGCCGGGCCTGCCACTTGCGGGTCCTGTCGGCTGCGTAGCACTGTGGCCGTGCCACTGATGATGCATGCTTGCTCGGGGAGAGCGTGGCTACAGTCCCGCCGCCTGGCGGGCGTTTCACTGTAGCCACTCCCCGTCCCTTCTGGTTAATGGCGCACAAACTTCAAGGAAGGGGGAGGGCCGCCTGCTAGGAGCCGGCCTTCCCCTGAGCCGACTGGTCAGGGCTCGCCGCCTTCTGGCCTCTCATGGATAGGTAGGGCCCGCCGCCTGCGGGCCATACCGACAGCCCATCGTGGGAGCATGGCTTCCTCTGCTACGGGTGATGTCATGAGCAGCATGGCAACAGTGCCGCGTCGGGCGTGGGATGTCCGCTTGGTACGCTGCACTGTGGCCACGTTCTGCCCTGGATTCGGGGGTGGCAGGCTTGTACTGTAGCCACGCCCCGTCTCGTCGTGTTTATGTGGGTGCTAACTTTGAGGGCGCGAGGGGCCGCCTGCTAGGGCCTGGCTTCCCAGGAAGCCGCCTGCTAGGAGTCGGCCCACTTCATGGCCGTCTTCTGGATTCTGCCGCCTCCTGGCAACTGGCCGCTTGGACCAGCCGGCCCCAAGAAGGCGGTTCTTTGTCTTTGATGTTCGAGGGGCGCAGCCTGCCCCGATGTCTTGAAATACCCAGGGGAGCTGATGAGGCTACCCGTGGTAATTTACTCTGACAGTAATCCCCGAAGCTGGTGGGGTGCTGTGGCTGAAGGGGCGAGAAGCCCCAGCAGCTTCCTACTCCGGGTTGTCTCATATTCTGCTTTGTCCGTCTTCTGAAGTGCCGACTGGTAGGTGTCGGCCGTGACCAGGCAAGCCACCTGGCGATTTTGAAACGCCGTGGTGGGGGCCAGGTGGCATGCTAGCCAGACGTCAGGCTCGCCGCCCGTGCCAGCTAGCCACGTGGCGTCAGCAGGCCAAGCCGGCCCGCCAGCCCACGCGCGCGACGGGACGTCGCCGCAGGCCGGGGGCCGCCACTATAGGGCCTCGGCATGCACGCGGATCCGCTGTGGCCGAGGTAGACGGTTGGGCTTCTGCGGTAATTAATACTAGCCTTTACTGGCGCCGCAGTCGTGGGATCGTGGGGGAGTGGGCGCAGCTAATCCCATGATCTCCCACGCTCTCACCCCCTCGGCTCCGCCGCCTGGGGCTATAAATAGGGGGAGGAGGGGTGGCAGACGCATGCGCGCCTTCCTCTCCCCTTGCCATTCTTCTTCCTCTCCGCTGCCGCAGCGCCTCTTCCTCTTGTCGAGGCGCTGCCGCAGCCCACCATCATCGAGCTTCTTCTCGCAGCGGCTTCTTCGCTCCGCCGCGGCTTCGCCCGCTCGTCACCGCGCCGCGCCTACGACGAGCTCCTTCGCCCATGGCGCGCTCATGGGCCGGCGACTGGGACGGTTCCAACGTCCATGAGGATCACCTCTCTTTCCTTCGTCACACACGGCGGCTGCCCCGGGAGACGAACGTGCGGGTACATGTCCCCCCAAGGCAGAAATCTCGCCGGTGCCGGAGGGCGATGAACGCGTCGTCTTCCGGTCCCATTTTCTTCGCGGTTTCGGCCTTCCGGCGAGCGGCTTACTCCGCTCCTTCCTCGATTTCTACCGAGTCCAGCCGCACCACCTCACGCCAAACACGGTGGTGCTGCTGGCCGCCTTCGTCACCATGTGCGAAGGGTACCTCGACACTCTCCCCACCCTTGAGTTCTGGGGGGAGTGCTTTTATCTCAAACTCGGCACCGCCACCAAGGGCCAGGCGGCTCAATGCGGAGCCTGCGTATCGGTGCAGTGCCAGGCCACCAGGAACCGCTTTCCGCCCATCTCCCTGCTGCAGTCGGCCAAGCTGTGGCAGAAATCCTATTTCTACGTCAAGAATATCCACCCAACGAGCGACTACATCAACATGCCGACTTATGTAGCCGGCCCGCCAGCCGAGCCATGTGCCAACTGGCAGTACAAGTCGAGCTCCCTATCGGTCGCCTCCTCTGCCGCCCTCGCCCGACTTCAGGTGATGACGTAGTCGGAGGCCCTGAAGGGCTCGGACCTGCTGGCCACCTTCGTGACACGCCGGGTGCTTCCCCTCCAAGCCCGGCCTCACATCGTCAGCGACATGAGGAGGCACCAGGACCCGTGCCGGATGTGCACATGGGAGTTACCGGACATGGAGGTGGCCCAGCTGGTCAACTACTTCTCCAACTGCAAGCTATCGGAGACGGATTGGCAGTTTGGCAAGCGGCCGTACGACCGCGCACATCCGCTGCCTGCGGTGAGTCTTGCAATTCTTTTTCTCTTTTGCTGGTCCGAGCTCTTGTTTTGCTGTCTGACCAGTCGACCATGGTGCAGGTCCTCCCGGCCCAGTCGGCCACCGGCGCTCTGGATCCAGGTCAGCAGTATATGCCGGACCGAACGAGGAGCGATGTGGACGACCCCGACTTGGGGGCGACCGCCATGGAGGAGGACAACGCCACAGGTGGCGGCGGTGGAGCAGGCGGCTCCGGAGGAGGAGGCGGCCTCGAGGCCTGGCCGGATGACGACGAGGAGGAGAACGAGCCGCGCCGGACGCATGGCTCCGACAAGGCGGGCGCGAGTTCTTCAGCCACGCGCGACTGCACCAGGCGGCGCACCAAAGCGTCGAGCCAGCTCGTTGTTGTTCGGCAGCCGGCCGAAGAGGTCCAAGAACACGACTGCCGCAACCAAGCGGCAGGAGGCCGCCGCGAAGGCGGCCCAGTTCCAGAAGACCCCGAAGCAGCCCCTGATGGTGTCCCCATAAGTGCTTGGTTTCTCTTGTGTTTTCTTTTCTTCTTTCTTGCAAACTCTTTCTGAGTTTCCTCTTGTCTTGCTTGAACAGGGCCCCGCTCTCTCTTGAGCGGTCCTCCGCCAACACCCGCCGCGTGGACCTGCTCGCCGACCTCCAGGAGGCGACGGAGAGGAACATGCGGGAGGCGCGAGGAGCGGGAGGAGGTGGAGCGGCAGAAGGCGGAGGCGGCCAAGGAGGCGCAGGCGGATGCGGATGCGGCGGCCAAGGCCCAAGCCGATGCTGCAACCAAGGTCCAGGCGGACGCCGCAGCCTAGGCCCAGGCGGACGCGGCCGCCAAGGTGCAAGCGGAAGAGGCCGCACGCGGCCGGACTCCGCAACTTGTCATCCCGCTGCGCGCAGTGCCACCAGTGCCAGAGAACCCGATGCCGACTGGAGGAGCCGGTAACGATCAGCCGGTCGTGGAGAGGAGAGGAGGCGATGTCATCGTCTCGAGGGTGGAGGTGCCCCCGCAAGCGCCGACTGCCGAGGCCCGAGGCAGTCGGTCTGACGTGCCACTGGCGCCGCCGGTTAGTGGCGAGCTGGTGGTGGGGGCGACCCCTGTGGTCTGTCTTCTGGGGCGCCGGCGTGTGGTGAAGGCGGCCTCGGCACCACGGGCGCAGGAGATCGGGGCCGCGAGCTTGTCGGCCCCAGATGCAGAGGCCACCAGCGCCGCCCCACCAGAATGGACGCCTGGGGGCGGGACGGGCGTGCTGAACAAGGCCGCGCATGACATTCAGGCCCAGCTCCAGGCCCAAGGCACCGCCCTCCAGCAGTATACGAAGGCGTTCTTGGCGAAGCGAGCGGCCGTCCGAGTACACTTCTTTGTTTTGTTTTTTTTATTCTTGCAATCTTCCGTGGGGGCGCGCCAGCGCACCCACTGGGTGTAGCCCCCGAGTTCCGGTCCGGCTGCTGAGCAGGCGGCTCGGAACTTTAAGGTAAGTTCCGAGTGCTAACTTGTTTTCTCTTCTTTTGTCTTCGTTGCAGGACTACCACAACATCCGCGCAGCCGCCTTCAACTCCCAGGTCTAGGAGCTGGCTAAGCGGACCGCCGACCTTACCGAGAGCCGGAGTAAGCATTCCGTCTTCTTCCTCGCGGGGGCGCGCCAGCGCACCCGCTGGGTGTAGCCCCCGAGATTCGGGCCGACTGCTGAGCAGTCGGGCCGGATCTTCCGGCGACCACTTTTCTTTTTGGTCAACTTTGTTGATTGTCTTCTCTTTCTCAATTTCATAGGAGCCAACACCACACTGCAGTAGCGCCTGGGCGAAGTCCAGACCGAGCTGCGCGCCAAGGAGGAGGAGAGCAGCAAGGCGGCCCAGGAGCGCGACCGTTTGGCCAAGAGGTTGGCGGACCAGGCGGACCAGCACAAGGCGGAGCTCCAGAAACTCAAGGAGGCGGAAGGCGTCCTCCAGGCCGAGTTTGAGACTGAGCGCTCGAAGTGGGTCGAGAAGGAGGCGATCCTCGCTGCTGGCTATGGCAAGATTGAGGATATGATCGATGGTAAACTTCTTTCTTTGGAATAGCTGCCGACTGCATCGAGAGTCGGCTTCCGACTTCTGATCTTTGTTTTTTCTTTGCGTAGACTTCTTTCCTGGACACGCCGTCGCCGTCAGCCAGGCCATCAAGGCGCGGCGTGACCAGCGAAGGAGGGAAGGAGTGGAGATCCCGCTCGACGCGCCTCAAAACATGAACGAGCAGCTCCTGGCCGTCAGGACACGCCTGCAGCCGATTCACCGTCTGCTCCGCCGCCTTCAGCGCGCCGGGTCCCAGCTGGTTTCCGCCCTCTGGCCAGGCGTGCAAGCTCCACGCACACCCAGTCGGACCGCCGACTGGTTAGAGGTGGCGATCGGCCGCTTCGAGGCTTGGAAGGGCTCATCCGCTCGGGCAGGCGCCCGAAGGGCCTTGGAGTTTGTCAAGGCGTGGTATCCTAGGCTGAACCTAGCCCAGTTGGCCATGTTCTGGCAGGAGGCCAGGGAAGAGTTGCTGGCAGTGGGGCCTGCGCTCACTCGACGTGCGGCGGCGATCGCCGAGTACACTGAGACCGGTGTCTTCCTCCCCGAGCTGGACGAGGAGGGTGCCGAGGTGCTGCCGGATTGGTTCGGGCTGAACCCGGATGAGGGCGAGGACTCGGTGGAAGAAATCACCTCCAGTGACGAAGGCGAGGATGAGGAAGATGAGGATGGTGAAGACGACTCACCGGAGGACGGAGTGGACGGCCAGACTCAGCTCGATCGGGCCTCGAGCAACGAGCCATGTGCGAGTGCACCGACTGCTGCTGATGGCGACCAAGCCGAGACTCGCCAAACGGCCACTCCACCAGCCGGTGCCTCCGACTCCACCAACCTGCCGGACCCGCCTGCTGCTCCTCTGGCCTAGGCTGCCAACTTTATCTTATCTCCTCCTGCTTTTGTGGTCTCTAGAACGAACTTGTTAAATTTGCGCAGTTCCACCCACTGGGGGTGTATTCAAACTTTGTTGAATGCTGGCCGAGGGCCTCTTGCTATGTAATTTAATTTTCGCACAAGTTGTGCTTTGCCGAGCTCCGACTTGTCTTGCTTTCTGTTCTTTTGGCTTTTTCCTTTGCCGCCTTCCCTTGGCTGCCTCCTTGCCGGCCAGACAGCCGCTCTTCGGTCTGTTGGCTGGGTCAGGTACTTGGCCATTTTGGGAAGGCAAGTACTTTGGCCGCTTAGAACGTAGCAAGTTAAGTGAGAAGCCGGCCGGCCGGCTGCTCAGCAACCGGACGGCTAGGTGAGGGCCCGGCTTGGCCTATGTGAGTGCTTTCATCCTTAGTCATTTTTCATGTGGGCACCATTTCCTGCCTTTGACTCTTGCCAGCCAGACAGTCGCTCTGCGAGTTGCGGCTTATGGCAAGAGAGGGCTTAGCTGCCGACACACTACTTGTCCGACTGCAGGTAGCGCTGACATAGTACAAGGCGGCAAGCCCCCGGGCCGACTGGTCGGACCCGGTGCCAGGTGGAGGAATGAAATAACTCATTCACAGGCATGAAACTTATCATATAGATAAGAAAGGTAGCCCCCGAGTGCTCCTCGAGGGACCTGGTGTCTTTGCGCTTAATACAAAAGGTAGCGTGGTACATACTACATTAACTGTAAAATCTTCGGAGGAGATTTGCATTCCATGGGCGCTCTGTTTCCTTGCCGGAATCGTCCCTCTTGCGCGCCCTGGGCTTCTGCGCGTCGATCAGGTAATAGGAGTCGTTGCCCAAGGCTTTGCTGATGATGAAGGGGCCTTCCCAAGGGGTGGAGAGCTTGTGCTGGCCGGCTGTTCGCTGGATCAGCCGGAGCACAAGATCTCCCTCTTGGAAGGATCGTGGCTTGACCCTCCGACTGTGGTAGCGGCGCAGGCTCTGCTGGTAGATGGCCGACCGACTAAGTGCTAACAGCCGGCCCTCTTCCAGCAGATCGACGCCGTCTTCACGTGCTTCCTTTGCCTTCGCCTCCGTGTACATGGTGACGCGAGGTGAGTCGAACTCGATGTCAGTTGGGATGACGGCCTCGGCCCCGTACATGAGGAAGAAGGGAGTGAAGCTGGTTGATTTGTTCGGGGTGGTGCGGAGGCTCCAGAGGACGGCCGGCAGCTCATCGATCCAGCAGCCGGCCGAGCGCTCCAGTGGCTCGACCAGTCGGGGCTTGATGCCGGATAAGATGAGGCCGTTTGCTTGCTCGACTTGGCCGTTTGACTGCGGAGGGGCAACTGACGCTAAGTCCAGTTGGATGTCCTGCGTCGCGCAGAAACGGGCCAAGGCGCCTTTGGCGAAGTTAGTGCCATTGTCGGTGATGATGCTGTGTGGTACACCGTACCGGACGGTGATATCTGTGATGAAGGTCACAGCGGTCGGACCATTCAGTTTCTTGATTGGCTTTGCTTCAATCCACTTGGTGAATTTGTCGATGGCGATGAGCAGATGGGTCATGCCATCATGTGCTTTCTTGAATGGGCCCACCATGTCCAGCCCCCAGATGGCAAAAGGCCAGGTAAGGGGGATGGTCTTGAGTGCAGAAGCCGGCAGATGTTGCTTGGAGCTGAATTTTTGGCACGCCTTGCATTTCTTGACCAGATCCTTGGCGTCCTCCAAAGCAGTCGGCCAGAAGAAACCATGGCGGAAAGCTTTGGCGACAAGGGATCTGGAGGCCGCGTGGTGGCCGCACTCGCCTTGGTGTATGTCTCTGAGGATTGCCTTGCCTTTCTCTGGTTCGACGCAGCATTGGAAGATGTCGGTCATGCTGCGCCTGACAAGCTCTCTGTTTACTATCGTGTAAGCTCCTGCCCGGCGTTGCACCTGCCGGGCCAAGATCTCATCAGCTGGCAGCTCTTCACTCACCAGAAAGTTGAGGATGGGTTGCGCCCATGATGGTGCTTCGACTTCATCCACTGTCATTACGGCCACTGAAACTAGGGCGGTTGGGTTGGGAGGTGGCGGTTGGGTTGGGAGGAAGCGGGGTGGAGTCGGCCGCGTCTTGCTATGTTGTTGAAGTCCCCGGGCCGACTGCTGCAGCCACCGTGCCGGGTTGTGGAGTCCCCGGGCCGGGTGCGACTGCTGCAGTCCCTGAGCCGCTTGGTGAAGTCCCCGGGACGGCTGCTGCAGCCCCCATGCCGGGTTGCGAAATCCCCGGGCCGGGTGCTATAGCCCCCGGGCCGGGTTGCGAAGTCCCCGGGGCCGGGTGCGACTGCTGCAGTCCCCGTGCCGCCTGCCGAAGTCCCCGGGCCGGCTGCTGCAGCCCCCGAGTCGGATCCGACTGCTTCAGGGGCAGTCGGCACGAAGATGGATTCTGATTCCGGGGAAGGCTTGATAGACGGCTTGCGGAGGCACTGAAGGGACACGCCGACTGGTATGGCTTGCCGGGTGGAGCCGATCCGCGCCAGGGCATCTGCTTGCTCGTTGTCGTTTGACTGTTGGCGCCGACTGGAATCACCAGCCGGCGTCTGAGGGGCCGGAGGGAGCATCTTTCCTGACGCGTCCACTCGGAGCTCCGACTTCATGGAGGAGTCGGCAGTGGCGTACTTGTCCGCTATGATTAGCAGCTCGTCGAGGGTGGCCGGCTCATCACAGAGGAGTCGATGCTTGAGTAGGGTGCCCTCTCGGCACCCGGTAGTGAAGTACTATATGGCTTGCACCTCATGCACCCCTTCGCAGGAGTTGCGCAGTTCGGCCCACCGTGTTAAGTACTCGCGGGTGGACTCGATCGGGCCTTGGATGCACAGGGAGAGCTGGCGAGGCTTGGGCGGCCGCTTGTAGGTGCTGGTGAAGTTGCGGATGAAAACTTCGATGAAGTCTAGCCAGCTGTTGACGCTGTAGGGCTTGAGGCTGTTCAGCCAAGTCAGGGCCGTGCCCTGGAGCATGAGCGGGACATACTTCACAGCGACACGCTCGTTGCCATTTGCTCTGCTGACGGCAGTGGAGTAGTCGACCAGCCAATCTTCCGGCTTCACAGAGCCGTTGTACTTGGGGGTGTCCCGAGGGAGTGAGAACCCTTTGGGGAAGGGCTCGTCGTGAATGCGGGGGTCGAAACAAGGCGGGCCGATCGCATCTTCTTCTTCTAACGCCAGGGATCAAGCCAAGCGGTCGATCCGGTTGCGGGCGTCGTTTTCTCCGACTCCTTCACGGGGGCCCAGCCGGCCTCCGAGAGTCGGATGCTCAACAGGCGGCGGGGAGACGCGCCTCTCCCTGTGCGGGGGAGGCGGACGACCGTCCCGCCGTTCCACTGCTCGTGGGTGGCCGTCTTGGTCGCGCTCGATGGAGATGCGGGTGCGGCTGCGGCTAACCACCGGCTCTTGGTCTCCTCGGTCGCGGGCGCCGCCTGTTGGCGTCCGGGAGGTCGCGCCGTGCTCTCGGCGAGGGGGAAGGTTCCCTGCCTGTAAGCCGGGTTCCACCACGCGGTGGCCAGCTTCTTGCTGCGCGGCGGCCGCGTCGATGAGCTGCTGGACGCGCTCCATCATGCAGCGACGCTCGTCGCCCTCCAGGCGGTCCAGCTCGTCCGCCGCCGCCTGGGCGGCGCGTAAGTTCTCCATTGGCGTGGCGTAGACTGGGCGGTCGGCCCCCAACATGCCGGCGATGGCTGCGTCGCGCTGCCGGACCGTGCCCGCGCGGCTGGGTTTGGCAGCAGACGGCACGGTCGATCTCGCGGTGGTAGGCCTCGGTGAGGCGTCTCATGGCCGCCAACTTGTTGGCGCTGTCGAGGAGTGCGATACGGCACACTTCCAGCGTTTTGCCATTTGCACCAGGCATTACGGGTGCGGACAGGTCCCGCATTGCCGCCTGCAACGGGTCCCGGCCGGCCTGGTCGGAGGCTCCGTCGTGGCTGATGACCAGCACCACGGTGACGGTGCTGGTGCTAGCGCTGCTGTCTGCAGCAGGGAGCGGATCGTCGAAGATCACCACTTCACCGGGGAAGGCATCAGAAAGCGCGACGTCGGCGTCGATGACCATGTCGACGGACGGGCCGGTGGAGCCAACGGACCCCAGGTCGGAGACCGGCTCATTGGCGATGTGAAGCCTGCCGAGGGAGTCGACGAGGCAGCTCTCGGGGCTGGCCGAGCCCGCGACGAGTGCGGGCTCGTCGGAGAGGCGGATCCCGCCGATGAGATCAGCGAGGCTGCTTGCGGCGCAAGCAACTTCCATGCCGCGCAGCATGTCAGCACAAACGCCGTCAGGCGTGCCGGGCTGGCTGCGCTCGCTAGGAAGGAAGAGGGTTCCCGTCTAGAACGTGTTTCCGGACGACGGTGCACCTAGCCCCATGGTGGGCGCCAAATGCCGGGGATATCGTGCGACATATGCCAGGGGGTGGCTTATCGTGGATGGGGACAAAAGGACGTCGCCAGGCTCTAGAGGCGGGAGTGAGCGAGACCGCATATGCCTGTGAATCTTACCCAGGTTCGGGGCTCTCCTAGGAGATAACACCCCTAGTCCTGCTCTGCGGGGTCTCCGCATGATCACTACCTCAACAAGTAGCTACAAACTTGCTCCTTGAGTTGTTTTGCTAGAGGAGGAAGGAGGGCAAGGCTAGCTCTACTCCACTCTCTATGTGTGTGTGTGAGTGCTGGACTAGGAAGGCTCTCTCCTCTCTACCAAAGTCCCAACCCCTTGCATGGGGTGACCTGGGGGGTTTATATAGGCCTACCACCCAGGGATACAATGGTAATCCAGCCGGGCGTAGGACCCGGCCGTCAGTGTCTCTGGCCGCCGGCTTCTCCGCCGACTGCAGGGGCCCGCCGGCTGGTGGGTCCCCCCAGCTGTCTCGTACTCAGCCGACAAGCCGGGCCCGCCGCTTGTGGGTCCTGTCGGCTGCGTAGCACTGTGGCCGTGCCACTGATGATGCATGCTTGGTCAGGGAGAGCATGGCTACAGTCCCGCCACCTGGCGGGCGTTTCACTGTAGCCACTCCCTGTCCCTTCTGGTTAATGGCGCACAAACTTCAAGGAAGGGGGAGGGCCGCCTGCTAGGAGCCGGCCTCCCCCTGAGCCGACTGGTCAGGGCTCGCCGCCTTCTGGCCTCTCATGGATAGGTAGGGCCCGCCGCCTGCGGGCCGTACCGACAGCCCGTCGTGGGAGCATGGCTTCTTCTGCCATTGGTGATGTCATGAGCAGCATGGCAACAGTGCCGCGTCGGGCGTGGGATGTCCGCTTGGTACGCTGCACTGTGGCCATGTTCTGCCCTGGATTCGGGGGTGGCAGGCTTGTACTGTAGCCACGCCCCGTCTCGTCGTGTTTATGTGGGTGCTAACTTTGAGGGCGCGAGGGTCCGCCTGCTAGGGCCCGGCTTCCCAGGAAGCCGCCTGCTAGGAGTCGGCCCACTTCATGGCCGTCTTCTGGATTCCGCCGCCTCCTGGCAACCGGCCGCTTGGACCTACCGGCCCCAAGAAGGCAGTACTTTGTCTTTGATGTTCGAGGGGCGCAGCCTGCCCTGATGTCTTGAAATACCCAGGGGAGCTGATGAGGCTACCCGTGGTCATTTACTCTGACACCAATATTCTTACTAACCACAACCGTTTACTAGTACCTCCCACATATTATCAACTCTATATCGCAAAACTATTACAAGGAATCAAACATATCATATTCAGTGATCCACAAGTTTTATGTAGGATTTTATGACTAACCATGCAAATGACCAATTCCTGTTGACTCTCTAAATAGATATAAGTGAAGCATGAGAGTTTAATTCTTTCTACAAAAGACCATGCTCTAATAAATATAAGTGAAGCAAAAGATCATTCTACAAACAACGGTTTGAAAAGAAACAGGCAATCCAAACTTCAAATGATATAAGTGAAGCACATGAAGCATTCTATAAAGCCATACTCAAAAGGTATAAGTGAAGTTCAATGAGAATTCTATAAATCAACCATGGACTATCTCATACCAGCATGGTGCATAAAATAAAAATGAAAACTAAACACAAAAGACGCTCCAAGATTTACACATATCACATGAACGAAACGAAAACGAAAACATACTGATACTTGTTGAAGAAAGATAGGATGCCGGCCGGGGCATCCCCAAGGTTAGCCACTTGAGTCTCCTTGAATATTTACTTGGGGTGCCTTGGACATCCCCAAGCATGAACTCTTGCCTCTCCTCCTCCTCATATCGAGACCTCCTCAATCTTTGATCACTTCATCCACACAAAACTTAACAGAAAACTGGTGAGATCCGTTAGTATAATAATGCAAATCACTACTTTAAGTACTATTGAAAACCCATTCATATTTTGTTTTTACATTGTAGCTACTGTATTATAACTTCACCATGGCTTATACCAGCGATAGAATTGATAGTTTCATCAAAACAAGCAAAACAATGCATCAAAAACAGAATTTGTCTTAAACAGGACAGTCTGTAGCAATATGAACATCTACCATACTTCTATAATTCCAAAAATTCTGAAAAATTAGGACAAAATAATTTTTTTGCATATAAATAGTTTGTCAAATTTTCAGAAACTTTTGACGTCCAGTAAAAAATGTAAAATCACGCACTACAGCCAAAGTTTCTGTTTTTACACCGCACATACCAACAAGCAATCTAATCATCCTAAAGGCAAATCTTGTCACATTATTTTTATAATACAATGGATTTGTACAAGGGGATAATTATTTTTGTGAGAATCTTCATGAAAAAATTACATTGTTTCCATGAGCATGAACACAAGTGTTCAAGGTCGACCCTCACTTCTCCAATGAATCACCTTTCAATCGCTTCTCTTTTTGAAAATGTTTTTAGGTTGCCCTCTATATTTTTTTTAAACTTTATAAACGCACTCAACATAATAAATGACTCTCTAAAACTTCCGGGTTGTCTCCCTAGCATCACGTTCTTTAAAGCCATTAAGCTAGGCATAAAGTGCTCAAGTAATGGATCCACCCGGATCCCAAGGTATATCGAAGCCAATTTTAATTAACAATGATTTGGCATTTAGTAGTGAGCACAAAGCAACATATATCATGCAATGATGAAGTCTAACTCTCTTCCTAGGCATCAACATGTCATACAAGAACAATTCATGCACATCAAGTAAAGGCCAATACATAGCATAAGCAGTTTCTTGCAATTTTATCGTGTTGGAAACATAGAGAGGTGGAGATGTAGTTCCTCTCCCATAATAATTGCTAGTAGGAGCAGCAAGCACATGCATATTATATTCATAAAAATCATCATGTGAAACGGCAAAAGGCAACCCATCAATATAATCCTTAATAAGTGCAAACTTCTCCGATATAGTGTAGTTTGGAGAATTCAAAAAGATAATAGGACTATCATGTGTGGGTGCAATAGCAACAATTTCATTCTTAACATAAGGAACTATAGCAAGTTCATCTCCATAAGCATAATTCATATTGGCATCTTGGCCACAAGCATAGCAAGCATCAAGTTCATCAAAAATGGATATTTCAAATGAATCAACGGGATCATAGCAATTATCATAGCATTCATCCTTCAGTAAGAACGAAGGGACATTAAACAATGTATGAGTTGGAGAGTTACTCTCATTAGAAGGTGGGCACAGGTAGCTAATCCGCTCTTCCTCCTTTTGTTCTTCGCTCTCCTCATCATCTTTTTCATCTAATGAGCTCACAGTTTCATCAATTTCTTCTTCCATAGACACCTGCAAAATATTAGTCTCTTCTTGGACAACGGAGACATTCTCAATAAATACATCAATATCATAATTGCATTTATAATTACCATAGCAATATTTAAGTAAAGAAAAAGTTTCAAGTCTATAAACTGAATCATCAAAATCTTCATACTTTTCAAACAAAGATTCAATTTCATAAGCACCCTTAAAAGCAACAAATTCTTCTATTCGTTCCACATCATAGTAATCATATCTACCATTAGCATAAGAAGCCAAGGTTTCATTATCATTAAATTTGCATGAAAAGGGAAGGTGTGGAGCGTTCATCCTAGAGCAACAAGTATAATCATATCTCTGGCATGAATTCCAAGCATACCAATGCAACATATCAATTTAATCCCATAATAATTTCCCTTTTTGTGTCAAGCGATAATCCCTAAAGTATTCACATTGATCCAACGTGTCTCCTATTATCATGTTGAATGGGGTTTCCTCAGGATTATCAAAGTAGTGGTTAATATTTTCACATAACGATCATCGAGGGTTTTAGGAGGCTCCCCATCCCCATGAGTAGCAAGTACAACTAATTTTTTTGGTGTTTCGTGTTCCATATCCATAACTAAAGATAGAGAACAACTTAGAACAGGAAATAAAAACTACTTAGTGATAAAGCAAACAAGCACACACGAGAATATTCACCCCACGCTATTGCTCCCCGGCAACGGCGCCAGAAAAAGGTCTTGATAACCCACAAGTATAGGGGATCATTTGTAGCCTTTTTTGATAAATAAGAGTGTCGAACCCAACGAGGAGCTAAAGGCAGAACAAATATTCCCTCAAGTTCTATCGACCACCGATACAACTCTACGCACACTTGACGTTTGCTTTACCTAAAACAAGTATGAAAATATTTTGCAAGAATAAAACTACGAGTACTTTGCGAGATTAAAACTATGAATAAAATGCAAGACGATAAAAGTGGATAGCTTTTGTCAAACAAGAAAGTCATTTGTCCCTAGGTGATCGATAACTAAACCGGTAATCATTGTTGCAATTTTATATGAGGGAGAGGCATGAGCTAACATACTTTATCTACTTGGATCATATGCACTTATGATTGGAACTCTAGCAAGCATCCGCAACTACTAAAGATCATAAAGGTCATAAAACCCAACTTAAGTATCAAGTCCTCTTTATCCCATACGCAATGACCCCCGAACTCGGGTCTGCGTATTCTCTCACTCACGCCACCCACCATAAGAGAACCATTAACGTATTGCAACACCCTACAGTGGGGATCCCTCCGTTTGCGTGACACGAAGGGCACCATAGGACAGCACCAAAATAAAATATACAACTCAAACCAATCATGATCATCTATCAACCCATAGGACAAAACGGATCTACTCAAACATCATAGGATAACCACACATCATTGGGAAATAATATATAGTGTTGAGCACCATGTTTAAGTAGAGATTACAGCGGAGAGAAGGGGTGTTACACCGCTGCATAGAGGGGGAGAAAGTTGGTGTTGACGGTAGCAAGATTGTTGATGTAGATCATCGTCATGATCCTTGCCCCGGCAGCGCTCTAGCGCCACCGGGAGAGGGGGGAGAGAGCCCCCCTCCTTCTTCTTCTTCCTTGGCCTCCCCCCTAGATGGGAGGAGAGTTCCCCCTCTGGTCCATGGCCTCCATGGCGGCGGAGGGGCTAGAGCCCCTCCTAAATTGGATCTATCTCTCTGTTCTCTTCTATTTCGCGTTCCTGTTTTCTGGCCGAAAACCGTTTCTTATATTCCCGGAGATCCGTAACTCCGATTGTGCTGAGATTTTAACACGTTTTTTTTCCGGATATAAGCTTCCTTGCGCCCGAGGTAGAGCTCCAACCGATGTACGAGGTGAGCACAACCCACCACCATGCACCTGGCCCCTAGGGCGCGCCCTGGTGTATGTTGGGAGTTGTGGGCCCCCGTTTGCGTTGATTCCAAGTCCCAAAAATCACATATATTCCAAAATAATTCTTCGTAAATTTTTATCGTGTTTGGACTTCGTTTGATATGGATATCCTATGAAACAAAAAACATGCAACAAACAGGAACTGGCACTGGGCAATGGATCAATAGGTTAGTCCAATAAATCATTTAAAATGTTGCCAAAAGTATGTGAAAGTTGTATAATATTGGCATGAAACAATAAAAAATTATAGATATGACGGAGACGTATCAGCACCCCAAGCTTAATTCCTGCTTGTCCTAGCATAATCTTGATCATATATCTAATCATGTCATGAATATTAAGACATGAGTGATTCATTATGCTAGCAAAAGTCTAGACAGTGCCCAAAGAAATTATGCCACTACTGAAAAAGAATTTTTAGCAGTTGTGTTTGCTTGTGATAAATTCAGATCTTACATTGTTGATTCTAAAGTTATTGTTCACACCGATCATGCTGCTATTAAATATCTTATGGAAAAGAAAGATGCTAAACCTAGACTCATTAGGTGGGTTCTCTTGCTACAAGAATTCGATTTACATATTACTGATAGGAAAGGAGCCGAGAACCCTGTAGCTGACAACTTATATAGGTTAGAGAATATTCTTGATGACCCACAACCTATTAATGATAGCTTTCCTGATGAGAAGTTAATTAGCTGCAATAAATGTTTCCCATAAGACTTCTTGGTATGCTGACTATGCTAATTATGTTGTTGCTAAATATATACCACCTAGCTTCACATACCAACAAAAGAAAAAATTCTTCTATGATTTAAGACATTACTTTTGGGATGACCCACGTCTTTATAAAGAAGGAGTAGATGGTATTATTAGACGTTGTGTACCTGAGCATGAACAAGGACAAATCCTATGGAAATGTCACTCCGAAGCTTATGGAGGGCATCATGCGGGAGATAGAACTGCTCACAAGGTATTGCAATCTAGTTTTTATTGGCCTACTCTCTTCAAGGATGCCTGTAAGTTTGTTTTATCTTGTGATGAATGCCAAAGAATTGGTAATACCGGTAAGCGTCAAGAAATGCCTATGGATTATTCACTTGCTGTTGAGCCATTTGATGTTTGGGGTTTTGATTATATGGGACCTTTTCCATCCTCTAACGGGTATACACATATTTTGGTTGATGTTGATTATGTTACTAAGTGGGTAGAAGCTATTCCAACTAGTAGTGCTAATCACAACACTTCCATTAAAATGCTTAAAGAAATTATTTTCCCAAGGTTTGGAGTCCCTAGATATTTAATGACTGATGGTGGTTCACACTTTATTCATGGTGCTTTTCATAAAATGCTTGCTAAGTATGATGTTAACCATAGAATTGCATCACCCTATAATCCTCAATCTAGTGGTCAAGTTGAACTTAGCAATAGAGAAATAAAGCTAATATTACAAAAAACTATTAATAGGTCCCGAAAGAATTGGTCTAAGAAATTGGATGATGCACTTTGGGCCTATAGAACAGCATATAAAAATCCTATGGGTATGTCTCCCTATAAAATGGTTTATGGAAAAGCTTGTAATTTGCCTATTGAGTTAGAACATAAAGCATATTGGGCAATTAAAGAACTCAACTATGATTTCAAACTTGCCGGTGAAAAGAGGTTATTTGATATTAGCTCACTAGATGAATGGAGAACCCAAGCCTATGAAAATGCCAAGCTATTTAAAGAAAAAGTTAAAAGATGGCATGACAAAAGAATCCAAAAGCGGGAATTTAAAGTTGGTGAATATGTTCTTTTGTACAACTCTCATTTCAGATTCTTTGCAGGAAAGCTTCTCTCTAAATGGGAAGGACCATATATCATCGAGGAGGTCTATCGATCTGGAGCCATTAAAATAAATAACTCCGAAGGTACTAACCCGAAGGTGGTCAATGGGCAAAGAATTAAACATTATATCTCAGGTACGCCCATTAATGTTGAAAGCAATATTATCCAAACTATGACACCGGAAGAACACATAAAAGAAACCTTTCGGAACACTCCAGAATAACCGATAAAGAGGAGGTACGTGATACGGTAAGTAAACGGACCCCAAAAAATCCGCAAAAATATTTTCTGTCAGTTTTGGAATATATTAAAAATTAGGAAAATAAGAAACAACCAGGAAGGTAACCTTGGTGGGCACAAGATACCAGGGCGCGCCTGGCATGCCAGGCGCGCCCAGGTGGGTTGTGCCCACCTCAGGTACCTTTCGGACTCCGTTTTTCTCCCGTTTGCTTGTTTCCCAGGATAAAAAAAATCTTTATATACCCCCCGAACGCATTGACCACCGTATCACAGAGAAATCTTCTGTTCTTCTTTCTTGTTGTTTTTCTGTCAGATTTATTAAGCCGGGCATCATGTCTTCCCCCTCTTCCAACAAAGTAGAAGAAGATGCTTGGTTGATGAAGATAGAACTGAATAGAGAGGCACCAGAAGGAATTATCGAGGGTGACAAGGCCAAGGAAGCTACAGGAGATCAAGCCCCAGCAGTGGAGCAAACCTTTCCAGAGGGAGCTGAAGAAGAAGATATCCTAAAACCTTACTATGACCATCTCACCCCCACTGAGATTGAAGCTTTTCGGATCATTGAAACGGTTCGTGTGCAAAATAAATATCTTACTCGTGAAAATATTCTATTGCAAGAGCACATCTTTGCCCTCCGGAGCGTCATCCATAGATTGGAGTATCTTTTGAGCCTAAAAGACAAGATCACTACCACCTCATCACCACCACCAACTTCTTCATCATCAAAGGAGACTTGAGTATCGGGTATGGACACTCCCCTTGGCTTGTGCCAAGCTTGGGGGAGGTGTCCCGGTATCGTATCACCACCACTATCTTTGCTTTTATCTATTTCAGTTCGATCCTTAGTTATCTTTTGATTTAGTTGAATAAAAGTTTAGTTCGATCCTTTCTTTTCGAGTGCTTGCTTAGTGATCTTTCGATGTAATCGTGTGCGAGATATTTAATAAAGAGTAGTTTGAGTTTTGTTTCTTTACTTTCATCTTCCAATAAAAAGAAAGGAAATAAATGGAAAAGATCATATGGTAAGTAATGACATCACATAAGGAAGAGTATAAGTAGTAAAATTTATTGGAGATTTACAAACATAGTATTAGTCAATGATGCAATTCATGAAAGAATTGATAAGGGAAGAGAAGATTCACATGCAAATATACTATCTTGGACATCTTTTATGATTGTGAGCCCCCATCAAAATATTATATGCCAAAATTGTTGACATTGGACAAGGAAGACAACGTAATGATTTATGTTTGTTCATATTCACATAGAAGTTATATTGTCATAGATCCTTTAACATGTGGTGCTTGCTCAATATCTTTGCTAGCCAAAAATTCCGCACTAAGTAGAGATACTACTTATGCATCCAAAACCCTTAAACCCAAATCTTGTTTTGAGAGTCCACCATACCTACCTATGGATTGAGCAAGATCCTTCAAGTAAGTTGTCATTGATGCAAAAAGGCAATAAAAATTGCTTCTAAATGTGTTAGATCATTTAGTGTAAGAGAAAATTGAGCGTTGTACGAACTTGTGATGGCAAAATAATAAAAGCGACAGATTGCATAATAAAGGTTGCTATCACAAGGGGCGATATAACGTGACATTCTTTTGCACTAAGAGATTGAGCATACCACCAAAAAGCGCATGGCAACCTCTGCTTCCCTCTGCCAAGGGCCTATCTTTTACTTTTATGTATTTACTTTTATGCAATAGTCAAAGTATTCTTCCCTATTCCTTTTTATTTTCTATTTTGGCAAGCACCATGTGGTGAGGAAAGATCTAGGCACATATATCCAGTTGGATATGGGTGGGCATGAGTTATTATTGTTGACATCACCCTTGAGGTGAATACGTTGGGAGGCGAAACTATAAGCCCCTATCTTTCTATGTGTCCGGTTGAAACTTTTTGTTCATGCGTATGCGGTGAGTGTTAGCAATTATAGAAGACTATATGATGGTTGAGTATGTGGACTTGCCAAAAGGGTCCGATACGTGACCCTTCCTGAAAAGATGATGAATTGTAGTTGCAAAGTTGACTGAGAACATAGTTTGTTGGTTTTCAATAGAGTTTATGCTTTATGCTTAGATGTTGTGATGAATTGTTACTTGTTCATGAGAAGTTTATGATAAAAGTTATGTGATAAAATTTCTATAATAAAGTTTGTTGTTGTTATAATAATATACATGATGCTTCTATGTCCGTATATTGTTTTTATCGAAACCTCTCTCTCTCTAAGCATGTGGACATGTTTTTCGATATCGGTTTTTCGCTTGATGACAAGCGAGGTCTAATCTTGGGGGAGTTGATACGTCCATTTTGCATCATGTCGGGGTATTCTCGCGACAGATGCTAGGGGGTGGCTTATCATGGATGGGGACAGGAGGACGTCGTCGGGCCCTGGAAGCGGGAGTGAGCACGAGCTCGATTGCACACGAGACGTACCCAGGTTCGGGGCTCTCCATGGAGATAACACCCCTAGTCCTACTCCGCAGGGTCTCCGCATGATGACTATGATCAAATGGTAGTTACAAGCTTGCTCCTTGAGCTGGGTTATTAGAGGAGGAAGAAGGGCAGAGCTGCTCCTTGCTCCTCCTAGCTATGGTGGTATGTGTGTGTGGGAATGAGGCTGAACCCTTTGCATGGGTGAGCCTGGGGGGTTTATATAGGCCTACCCCCTAGGGGTACAACGGTAATACGGCCGGGTGTAGGACCCGAACGTCAGTGTTTATGGTCATCGGGTTCTCCGCCGGCTGCTGGGGCCCACCGCCTGGTGGGCCCCGCCGGCTGTCGAGAATCCGGACGACACGTAGGGCCCGCCGCCTGCGGGCCACGCTAGCTGCTCTTCGCTGTAGTCTCGTACTTGATGACGAAAGCCTCGTCAGGAGCCGCATCGCCACAGTCCCACGCCGTGCGGGTAAACGGTCGCCTGGTCCGCGCACACTGTAGCCATACTCGGTCTCGTCGTGATGGGAGAGGGAAAGGCCGCCTGCTGGAGGCCGGCCCGCCCCTCAACACCGTCTTCTAGGGGAGCGCCATCTTCTGGTGGCTCACGTACAGGTAGGGCCCGCCATCTGTGGGCCGTACTGATCGCCTTTTGCTGTAGCGTGACCCTGGCTGACGAGGGCCACGCCATGAGTCGCATGGCTACAGTCCTGCGCCTGGCAGGGGGTGTCCGCTCTGTCAGCCCGTACTGTAGCCACGCTCCTCCGGGATTTGGGAGGAGCAAGTGGCCCTATAGCCACGCTCTGTCTTGTTGTAGTGGTTGAGTGCAGACTCCGAGGGGAGGATGGGCCGTCTGCTAGGGGCCGGCCTCCCCTGAAGCCGCCCTCTAGGAGAGCGTCGTCTTCTAGCAGCCGGCCGCTTGGGCCCAGCCAGCCCAGGGAGCTGGCTGCGTGTCTGGAAGGTGCGAGGGGCTTTGCTAACCCCGATGTCTCGAAATGCTAAGGGGAGTGGATGAGGCTACCCATGGTCAATCCCTTCGACAGTAGTCCCCGAAGCTGGTGAGGCGCCGCGGCTCAAGCTGGGGTGCCTCAACAGTTTCCTCCTCTGAGAGATCCTACGCCCTTGCTTCGTCCGGCTGGTAGAAGCCGTCTGACAGGAGCCGGCCGAGGCTGGGCCGGCCGCCAATGAACTTGAATCATTGTGGCGGGCGTCGGGCAGCGCGCCTGCTGCCTGTTGCTCGCTTGCCACATGGCGCCAGCAGGCCAGGCCGGCCTGCCAGCCCACGCGCGCGACGGGACACCGCCGCAGGCCTGGGCCCACCACTACAGGGCCTCGGCGCGCGCGCGGATCCGTTGCGGCCGAGGGGGGCGGTTACCCTTCCCAGGCGTAATGATCACGCGCCATTATGGCGCAGAATACACGGGGACGTGCGGGGCATGGGCGCAGTTAATCTCCACTCCCCCACGACGCGTCGCCTCGGCTCCACCACTGCCGCCGTATAAGTAGGTGGGAGGGGGTGCAGCTGAAGCGACGCGTCCCCCTCCGCTCTCCTTCTTCTCCTACCTCTCCTCTACTCCTGCTCCTGCTGCTGCTGCGCTGCCCTTCTCCGAGGCGCCACCGCAGCTCGCCATTGCTTAGCCTCGCCGCGCCGCCGCCAAGTCGCCATGAATCATGGCGCGGGGCGAGTGGGATGGCTCGAACGTCCACGACAAGCACGTCGAGTTCCTCCGCCTGACGCGGTGGATGCCCCGAGAGGCGCATGTGGGGGTGCGCCTTCCGAACGAGTGGGAGATCTCGCCGGCGCTGCAAGCCGGCGAGTACGTCGTCTTCCGTGAGTTCCTCGACTACTACCATCTGTAGCCTCACCACCTCACGCCCAACACCATGGTGCTCCTCTCAGCCTTCGTCACCTTTTGCGAAGGCTATCTCGGCGTCTTGCCCACACTCGATTTGTGGGGCAAGTTCTTCTACCTCAAGCTCGGCACCGCGGCCAAGGGCGAGCTGGCCCAGTGCGGCGCTTGCGTCGCCGTGCGGCTCACCGGCTCCGGGACTAGGTTTCTCCCCGTCATTTTGCACGAGTCGGCGAAGTTGTGGCAGAAGTCATACTTCTATGTCCGCAATCTTCACCAGACGTACGACTACATCAACCTGGCGGCTTACGCAGCTGGCCTGCCGCCTGAGCCACGAAGCAACTGGGGCCAGCAACCCGGCAGGCCGCAGCCGGCCGCCATCACCAACACCCTCAACCGTCTTCAGGAGATGACGGACTTGAAGGGTCTCCAGTCGGCGGACCTGTTGGCCGCCTTCGTCTACTGCCGGGTTTCGCCCCTCCAACTCCGGCCGCATCCAATATGCGACATGAGCGGCCGCCGGGACCCTTGCCGGATGTCGACAAAGGAGATGCCGACTAGAGGTGGTTCGGCACGTGAACTACTTCTCCAACAGCCAGTTGAGCGAGACCAACTGGAGCTTCGGCAAGCCGCCGTACAGCCATGCCAACCCACCACCTGCCGTTAGTATCTAGTCTCCTTTCTTTGTTCATGCTGTGCTTTTTACCTGCCCTGAACATCCGAACGCGGCGCAGTGCTTCGTCGGCAAAGGAGGAGGCGGCGCGCTGTCTCCTAGCCACCAGTGGATGGCGGACCGGGAGGCGAGCGATGTGGGCGACCCCGAGCTGGGGGCGGCTGCGTTGGAGGAGGACGACGCCACCGGGGGAGGCGGCGCCGCCGCAGGCCGAGCCGCAGGAGGTGGCGCAGGGGGCGACGTCCGGGATTGGCCGGATGACGATGAGGACGGCAACGGGTGTAGCCTCCCTGAAGGCGCTGACAGGACAGGTGCCGGCTCCTCGACGGCGCGACTGACAGGCGGGGCACCGACTGGAGCACTCGGCAGGTCAAAGCGCCGCGCCGACGCTGGGATGTTCGGCAGCCGGCCGTCCAAGAAGACCAAGTCGACGACCGCCGCGACCAAGCGGCAAGAGGCCGCGAAAACGGCCGCCATCCAGAGGGCCCCGAAGGACCGCCCCATGGTGTCTGGGTGAGTGCTTCGACTGCTTTTGTCTTAGTTGTTTCTCTCTTGCGAGTTTCTGATTTGCGCTTGCTTTTTCCTTGCAAACTTCTTATCTTTGCCTGCCTTGCCGTGCAGGGCTCCCCTTTCCATATTGCGGGCTCCATCCGCCTCGGCGATTGGACCAGCGGGCGGCTCTGAGGAGACCCGCCGTGTGGACCCAGCCGCCGCCCTCCGTGAGGCGATTGAGAGGAACGCGCGAGAGGTGCAGGAGGAGCGGGAGGCCGCGGCTCAGGTCGAGGCCGAGGCAGCAACCGTGGTGCAGGCAGAGGCTGATGCAGCGGCCAAGGCGCAGGAGGATGCGGCGACCAAGGCGCAGGCAGAGGCCGACGCCAAGGCTGCGGAGGACCCGACCCGTAGTGCGGTTCCAGGGTCAACCGACTTGCAGCAGCCGGAGCCGCCAGTGGTGGAGGACCGGGCGCCGACTGGAGCAGCCGGAGCTGGCCAGGCGGCCCCGGAGCGGGAGGGGCCCGACCCCATCGTCCCGGAAGTGGAAGTGGCGCCGCACGCGCCGGATGCTGGCGAGCGGGGTGGTGTCCAGCTCGAGGGGCCGGAGGTACTGCCATCCAGCACCGAGCTGGTGGCGAACCAGGCCATGGTGACCCGCGCTTCCACGCGCAGGTGCCCAGCGCGGGCGACTTCTGCGCCGAGGCCGGCAGGTGCCGAGGTCACGAGCTCGCAGGTGGCCGACACCGAGGCCACGAGCTTCGCTTCGCCTGGTTGGACGCAAGGAGCCGGCCTGGCCGCCCTGAACGTTGCATTGCAGGACGTCCTCGACACGTTCAAAGCCAACAGCGCCACCCTCCTGCAAGCGAGGAACGAGATGGTGGCGATGAAGACAACCGTCCGGGTATGCACTTGAGTTATCTTTTTTGCTTTTGCGGTCTTCAGTGGGGGGGCGCTAGCGCACCCACTGGGTGTAGCCCCCGAGTTCCAAGCCGGCTGCTGAGCGGGCGGGTTGGAACTTCAAGGTGCGTTTCTGAATGTTGAAGTGTTGCACTTGCTGCAGGACTATCACAACCTACGTGCGGCCGCCTACAACTCCCAGAACCAGCTGCTCGCCAACCGGACTTCTGAGTTGAACAAGAGTCGCGGTACGTAGGTTGTCTTCTAGTGGGGGCACGCAAGCGCACCCACTGGGTGTAGCCCCCGAGATTCGGGCCGACTGCTGAGCAGTCGGGCTGGATCTTCCCGGTGACTTCTTTTTGTCGATGCCGACAATTCTTTCTTGTTTTTGCAGAGGCTGCCGCCCATCTGAGGACGCGTGTGTGCGATCTCAAGAGCCAACTCCAGGCCAAGGAGCTAGAACGCAGCCAAGCGATCGTGGAGCACAACCGGCTCGAGAAGGAGCTGGCGGACCAGGTGGCCCGGCATGCGGACCAGGTCAGAACGCTGAAGGACGGAGAGGCGCTCCTCAAGGCCGAGTTCGAGGTTGAGCGCTCGGACTGGGCCGAGAAGGAGAAGCTGCTATCGGACGGCTACGAGGTGGTCGAGGATATGCTCAAAGGTAGATCCTTTCTTCCTTCGTGGCTTAGTCGCCAGCCGCCGCAGGAGGCCGACTTCTAAATCTTTAGTCTTCTTTTTTGAACAGAGTATCTCCCCAGTCGCTCCGTTGCCATTTGCCAGGCAATCGAGGCGCGGTGCGATCAGCGGAGGAGGTTGGGCACGGATATTCCGCCGAACCAGCCCCAGAATCTAGGCGAGCAGCTGTTGGCCGTCCGGATGCACCTTGATCCAGCGCGCCGCCAGCTCCGCCGACTTCAGCGCGCCGGGTCGCAGGTCCTGGAAGGGCTCTGGCCGGGTGCGCAGGTGCCCCGGACTCCCAGTCGGACCGCCGACTGGTTGGAGGTGGCGGCCGAGCAGCTTGAGGCCTGGAAGGGTGCCGTAGCGTGGGCAGGCGCCAGGGTGATGCTGGAGTTCGTCAAGGCGTGGCACCCTGGCATAAGCTTGGACCAGCTGGCCACGTTCCGCCAGGAGGCAGGGCCGGAGTTGGAGGCGGCGCGCTAGAAGATCGTCAAGCGCGCGGCCACCCTTGCCGACTATGCCGACGTCGGCGTCTTCGTCCCGGAGCGGGCAGAAGACGGCACTGAGGTGCCGCCCTCTTGGTTCGGGCTGAACCCGAACGAGGGGGAGGACTCGGTGGAGGAGATTGCATCCAGCAACGAAGGCACAGGGGAGAGCGAGGGCGAGGAAGGCGATGATGTCACACCAGATGTTGGAGCAACCGGCCGGACTCAGCCTGACCCGGCCTCAGTCAGCGAGCCACGGGAGACTACGTCGGGCGCCGCCGACATTGACTAGGCTGAGATTCGTCAGCCGGAAGCCCCACCAGCCGGTGCCTCAGCCACCGCCAACCCGTCCGAGCAGCCCACGGCGCCCTCGGCCTAGGCGGTCTTTATCTTTTGAATTCTCTGTCTTGTACTTTGAAGAACAAGTTAATCATGCACAGTTCCACCCACTGGGGGTGTATTAAACTCTTATGAATGCTGGCCTTGGGCCTTTGCAATGTAAATAATTTTGCTTCCCACATGCTTGTGTCTTTTGCCGGATTCTAGCTCGGTTTTGCCTTTGCTCTATTTGGCTTTTTCTTTTGCCGTCTTCCTTTGGCTGCTGCCCTGGCAGCCGGACAGCCACGCTGCGGTCTGTGGTCGGGTCAGGGACTTGGCCGTTTAGAATAGGCAAGTTAATTCGGCCACCTAGACCGTAGCTAGTCAAGCGAGAAACCTGCCGGCCGGCTGCTAGGCAGCCGGACAGGTAAGGCGAGGAGCCGGCTTGGCTTGCATTGGCGTTCTACCTTAGTCGTTTTTCGTGTGGACAGTGTTTCCGGCCTTTAGCTCTTGCCAGCCGGTCAGTCGTGCTGCAAGCTGTTGCTGAGGCGAAGAGAGGGCTTTGGCGTCGGCACACTACTTGGCCGACTGCGGGTGGTGCCAACTTAGGTCACGGCGGCAAGCCCCCGGGCTGGCTGACCGGACCCGTACAGGGCAAAAGAATGAAAGAACACATTCATAGGCAAAGCTTATCATATAGATAAAAAGGTAGCCCTCGAGTGCGTCTGGGGGGACCTGTTGTCTTTGCTAGTACAAAAGGTAGCGTGGTACATACACTGCATCAACTGTAAAATGGGCGGAGAAGATTCGCGTTCCACGGACGCTCCGTCTCTTGGCCGGCATTGTCCCTCTTGCGTGCCCTGGGCTTTTGTGCGTCGATGAGGTAGTAGGAGTCGTTGCCCAGGGATTTGCTGATGATGAAAGGCCCTTCCCAAGGAGCCGAGAGCTTATGCTGGCCGGCTGTTCGCTGGATAAGCCGGAGCACAAGATCTCCCTCACGGAAAGCACGCGGCTTGACCTTCTTGCTGTGGTAGTGGCGCAGGCTCTGCTGGTAGATGGCGGACCGGCTGAGTGCTAGCAGCCGGGCCTCTTCCAGCAGATCGATGCCGTCTTCTCGCGCCTCCTTGGCTTCCACCTCCGTGTACATGGTGATGCGAGGCGAGTCAAACTCAATGTCAGTTGGGATGACAGCCTCGGCCCCGTATACAAGGAAGAAGGGTGTGAAGCCGGTTGCTTTATTCGGCGTAGTCCGAAGACTCCAAAGGACGGCCGGCAGCTCCTCGATCCAGCAGTCGGCCGAGCACTCCAGCGGCTCGACCAGCCGGGGCTTGATGCCGGACAGGATGAGGCCGTTTGCTCGCTCCACCTGGCCGTTTGACTGCGGATGGGCAACGGATGCTAAGTCCAGTCGGATGCCCTGCGTCGCGCAGAAACGGGCCAAGGCGCCTTTAGCGAAGTTTGTGCCATTGTCGGTGATGATGCTATGCGGGATGCCGTACCGAACAGTGATATCTGCGATGAATGTGATAGCAGTCGGGCCATTCAGCTTCTTGATTGGCTTCGCCTCGATCCACTTTGTGAACTTGTCCACGACAACTAGCAGATGAGTCATGCCACCGCGTGCTGTCTTGAACGGGCCCACCATGTCCAATCCCCATACGGCAAATGGCCAGGTAAGGGGAATGGTCTTGAGTGCAGAGGCCGGCAGGTGCTGCTTGGAGCTGAAGCGCTGGCACCCCTTGCACTTGCGGACCAACTCCTTGGCGTCGTCCAAAGCAGTCGGCCAGAAGAAGCCGTGGCAGAAAGCTTTGGCAACGAGGGATCTGGAGGCGGCATGGTGGCCACATTCGCCTTGATGAATATCTCTGAGGATCTCTATGCCCTTCTCCGGCTCAATGCAGCGCTGGAAAACGCCAGTCACGCTGCGCCTAACGAGCTCTTTTTTGACGATCGCGTATGCGACCGCCCGGCGTTGCACCTGCCGGGCCAAGATCTCGTCGGCTGGTAGCTCTCGGCTCACCAGAAAGTTGAGGATGGGCTGCGCCCAGGACGGAGCTTCTACCACTGTCATGACGGCAACTGGTACCAGGGTGGCCGGGTTGGGAGGCGGCGGGTCGGAACCGGCCGCTGCTTGGTGCATCGTTGAAGTCCCCGGGCCAACTGCAGCAGTCCCCGGGCCGGGTTCTGAAGTCCCCGGGCCGACTGCTTGAGTCCTCGAGCCAAATCCGACTGCCCCGGGGTCAGCCGGCACGAAGATGGATTCTGATTCTGGCGAAGGCTTGATAGACGGCTTGCGCAAGCACTCGAGGGAGACGCCAGTTGGTATGGCTTGTCGGGTGGAGCTGATCTGTGCCAGGGCGTCAGCTTGCTCGTTGTCGGCCCGTGGCACGTCAAGGAACTCGAATCCGTCGAAGTGGCCGCTGATCTGCTGGATGAGGAAGCGGTAGCTTGCCATGTTGGCGTCCTTGGCGTCCCAATCACCGGAAGACTGCTCGACCACCAAGTCCAAGTCGCCATAGCATAGAATCCGGCAGATGCCAATTTCCTTGGCTAGCCGGAGCCCGTGGACGAGTGCCTCATACTCGGCCACATTGTTGAAGGCGGCAAAGTGAATCTGCAGTGCATACTTGAGCTTGTCGCCTTTGGGAGAGGTGCGCATCTTCGAGCCAACAAAGTGCATCCGCCAATGAGTGGAATCTAGCGCCGGCGGCAGGTACTGGGTCTCGGCCCAGTCGATGAGGAAGTTGGCCAGCGCTTGGGACTTGATGACGGTGCGGGGCTGGTAAAGGATGGTGTGGGGAGCCAGCTCAATGACCCACTTGGCCACCCGGCCTGAGGCATCTCTGTTGCCCATGATCTCGGCAAGGGGGGTGGTGCAAACAACCGTGACGGTGTGCTCCTGGAAATACTGCTTCAGCTTCTTGGCGGCAAAGTACACGCCTTAGCACATCTTCTGGTAGTGGGGGTAGTTCTGCTTGGAGGCGGACAGCACCTCGCTCAGGTAATACACCGGCCTCTGGACCGGCTGGGCTTTGCCGTCTTCTGGGCGTTCGACCACGATCACGGTGCTGACAACCCGACTGGTAGCGGCGATGTAGAGAAACATGGGCTCTTTGGCAGCCGGAGCGGCCAGAACAGGCGGCGTGGACAGCGTCCACTTGAGCTGGAGGAAGGCCTCATCCGCCTGATCAGTCCACTCGAAACAGGTGGCCCTCTTCATCAACTGGTACAGTGGGAGGGCCTTCTCGCCCAGCCGACTGATGAACCGGCTGAGAGATGCTAAATACTAGGTGAACTTCTGGACGTCCCGCAGCCGGGTCGGCTTCTTCATCCACTCGATGGCCTTGATCTTCACGGGGTTGCATTTGATCCCCCGCTCAGAAACAAGGAAACCAAGGAGCTGGCCGGCTGGTACTCCGAAGACACACTTCTCCGGGTTGAGCTTGATCTGGAAGTGACACAGGTTGGCGAAGGTCTCCTTGAGGTCCTCCAAAATGGTGCCGCGCTTCTCCGTCTTCACCACAATGTCGTCCACATAGACATGGGCGTTCCTGCCGAGTTGCTTCAGGAGGCACTTCTGCATGCAGCGCTGAAAGGTGGCACCGGCATTCCTCAGGCCGAACATCATGGTGATGTAGCAGAAGGCACCGAAAGGGGTGATAAAGGCGGTCTTCAGTCGGTCGGCCGGGTCCAGCTTGATCTGGTGGTAGCCGGAGTAGGCGTCCAAGAAGGACAGCAGCTCGCAGCCGGCCGTGGAGTCGATCACTTGATCTATCCGGGGCAAGGCAAAAGGGTCCTTGGGGCAGGCTTTGTTGAGGCTAGTATAGTCGATACACATGCACCACTTGTTGTTTTTCTTCAAAACGAGGACTGGGTTGGCAAGTCAGTCCGGGTAGAAAACTTCCATGATGAAGCCGGCTGCCAGAAGCCGGGCGATTTCTTCACCAATGATCCTTCTCTTCTCCTCTGATAGGTGGCGGAGGGGTTGCTTGACCGGTTTTGCATCCGATCTCACATGTAGCTTGTGCTCGGCGAAATTCGTCGGAACACCCGGCATGTCCTTGGGGGACCATGCGAAGATATCCTGATTCTCACGGAGGAAGTCGACGAGCTCGCTTTCCTATTTGCTTTCAAGGGCAGACCCTATGACAGCAAACTTCTTCGGGTGCGCCGGGTCCAAGACGATCTTCTTGGTTTCCTTGGCCGGCTGGAAGGAGGCCCCGGCTTTCGCGTCCTTGGGGTCGGATGGTATGCTCGGCTGCTCGCTGGCCATAGCCATAGCCCGATCAAGGAGGCGCTTCTCTTGGGTAATGACGAGGGACTCGGCCAGCTGGGAGCTGGCCGCGGCGCATGTGAGTGACTTCTGGTAGTCTCCGGCAATGGTGATGACACCCTTGGGACCCGGCATCTTCATCATCAGGTAGGCGTAATGCGGCACCGCCATGAATTTGGCCAGTGCAGGCCGGCCCAAGAGCGCGTGGTAGGGGCTGTCCAAGTCAACCACCTCGAACCATATTGGCTCGCGGCGGAAGTGGGTCTTGTCGCCGAACAAGACATCAATCTTGATCTTGCCGATTGGGGAGCAGGAAAGCCCGGGGACGATGCCATGGAACATGGTCCGGCTGGCAGGAGCTGCTTCTCCTTAATGCCCAGCTTTTCCATGGTGTCGCGATAAAGGATGTCGATGCTGCTACCGCCGTCTATCAGGTTCCGGGAGAAACAGCAGGCTCGCCTCTCCGTTGAGAAGGTGGAGTCTAACACCATTGCATAAGCACCCGGCGAGGGCATCATGGCTGGGTGGTCATCATGGCTCCAGGAGATGGGCCTCTCGGACCAGTGCATGAATTGGGGTACCTCTGCGACGACAGCATTCACCTCGTGGTGGTGCTGGCGCCGGCTGTGCTTGTCGTCGGCTTCTCTGGTGAAGACGACGTAGGTGGCGTTGGCGTCGGGGAACTCGTCTTGGAGCATGCCGACTGGGCGGACCGCTAGCTGCTGAGGAGGCGGAGCCGCCGGGCCGGCCGGAGGAGGCGGCAAGCCCTCACCCTTGGCGATTCTAGCGAGCCAGTTGCACTGGCGGGTAGCATGGTTAGACGGCTTCGCGCCGCTGTGGAACTTGCATGGAGCGTCGAGGGTCTGCTCGAAGGAGAAGGCGGGCAGCCAGGCCCCCTTGCCACCCCGCTGATGCTTGGGGCCGGGTTGGCATCCTGGCTGCTCGTCCTCGACGGTCGCCACCTACCGGTTGCTGGTAGCCGGCTGCTGGGCCTTGCGCTTGTTGTCGTTCGGCTGTTGGCGCCGGTTGGGGTCACCAACCGGCGCTTGGGGAGGCAGCGGGAGCACCTTCCCGGACGCGTCAACCCGGATCTCCAACTTCATGGAGGAGTCGGCGGTGGCGTACTTGTCCGCCACGACAAGGAGCTCGTCCAATGTAGCCGGCTCGTCGCACAAAAGCTTGTGCTTGAGCAGGGTGCCCTCTCTGCACCTGGCGGTGAAGGACTCGATGGCCTGCACCTCGTGCACCCCTTCGCAGGAGTTGCGCGGCTCGGCCCAACGCGTCAGGTAGTCGCGGGTGGACTCGGTCGGGCCCTGAACGCACATGGAGAGCTGGCGTGGCTTGGGGGGCCGCTTGTAGGTGCTGGTGAAGTTGCGGACGAAGACATCGGCGAAGTCCAACCAGCTATTGATGCTGTAGGGTTTAAGGCTATTCAGCCATGTCTGGGCCGTGCCCTGGAGCATGAGAGGAACATACTTCACGGCAACGCGCTTGTTGCCGTTTGCTATGCTGACTGCCGTAGCGTAGTCAGTCAGCCAATCCTCCGGTTTCACGGAGTCGGTGTAATTGGGAGTGTCTCGGGGGAGCGAGAATCCTTTGGGGAAGGGCTCGTCGCGGATGCGAGGGCCGAAGTAGGCCGGGCTGACAGTGTCATCCTCCTCGACTGCCAAGGACGGAGCTAGCCGCTCGATCCGGTGGCGGGCATCATTCTCGCCGACCCCTTCACGGGGGCCTAGCCGGCCCCCCAGAGTCGGGTGATCAACCGGCGCCGGAGAGGCCCGCCTCTTCCTGCGGGGAGGAGGCGGACGTTCGTCCTGCTGGCGTCGGCCATCCTCTCTTGGGGGATCTTGCCGGCTGTGGACAACCGTCAAGCGAGTGCGCCGGCTGCGGCTGGCGGCCGGCTCCGGGTTCTACTGACCGCGGCCACCACCGCTCGGGGACCGGCTAGTCGCGCCATGCTCGCGGCGGGGTGGCTGGTTCTCGGCCTGCTGGCCGGCTTCCACCGCGCGGTTGCACGCATCTTGCTACGTGTTCGCAGCGTTGAGGAGCTCCTGGAGGCGCTCCATTTGGCTGCGCTGCTCGTCGCCCTCCAAGTGCTCCAACTCTTCTGCCGCCGCCTGGGCGGCGCGTAGGTTCTGCATGGGGGTGTCATAGATTGGGCGTCCGACACCCAGCATGCTGGCGATAGCTGCGCCACTTTGCCGGACGGCGCTGGCCCGGCTGGGCTCAGCCGCAGCCGGCATGCCGCCAGCTATGCGGTCGATCTCGGGCTGGCTGGCTTCAGCACGGCGCTTCATGGCCGCCATCTTGTTGGCGCTGTCGAGGAGCCTGACACAGAACTCCTCCAGAGTTTCTCCATCGGTGTTGGCAGCAATGGGAGTGACCAGGCCCTGGATTGCTGTTCGCAACGGGTCCTGGGCAACCCCAGTGGAGCCCCGCTGTGGCTAGTGACCATCATCTCCGCGACGATGCCGGCGTCGGCGTCGCTGGCAACAGGAGGGAGCGGATCGTCGATGACCACCACGTCGCCGGGGAAGGCATCGGTGGAGGCCGCATCGGAGAGGGCGAGCTTCTCGAAGAGCTCGATGAAGGAGTCGGCGGCTCGCGCGTCTGGGGCGGGCTCGTCGAAGAGGCTGAGCTCGCCGAAGAGGTTGCTGAGGCGGCTCGCAGGGAAGACAGCCCCCGCATCAGGCGGTGCATTGGTGCATGCACCAACGAGTGCATCGGGCTGGCCGATCAGGCCAGACGCGACGTGCTCACCGAAGAGGAAGAGGGTTCCCTTCCAGAACATTTCTCCGGCCGACGCTGCGCTGAGCCCCACGGTGGGCGCCAACTGTCGGGGAATTCTTGCGACAGATGCCGGGGGGTGGCTTATCATGGATGGGGACAGGAGGACGTCGTCGGGCCCTGGAAGCGGGAGTGAGCACGAACTCGATTGCACATGAGACGTACCCAGGTTCGGGGCTCTCCGTGGAGATAACACCCCTAGTCCTGCTCTGCGGGGTCTCCGCATGATGACTATGATCAAATGGTAGTTACAAGCTTGCTCCTTGAGCTGGGTTGCTAGAGGAGGAAGAAGGGCAGAGCTGCTACCTTGCTCCTCCTAGCTATGGTGGTATGTGTGTGTGGGAATGAGGCTGAACCCTTTGCATGGGTGAGCATGGGGGGTTTATATAGGCCTACCCCCCCATGGGTACAATGGTAATACGGCCGGGTGTAGGACCCGGATGTCAGTGTTTATGGTCACCGGGTTCTTCGCCGGCTGCTAGGGCCAACCGCCTGGTGGGCCTCGCCGGCTGTCGAGAATCCGGACGACAAGTAGGGCCCGCCGCCTGCGGGCCACGCTGGCTGCTCTTCGCTGTAGTCTTGTACTTGATGACGAAAGCCTCGTCAGGAGCCGCATGGCCACAGTCCCGCGCCGTGCGGGTAAACGGCCGCCTGGTCCATGAACACTGTAGCCATACTCGGTCTCGTCGTGATGGGAGAGGGAAAGGCCTCCTACTGGAGGCCGGCCCGCCCCTCAACGCCGTCTTCTAGGGGAGCGCCATCTTCTGGTGGCTCACGTACAGGTGCGGCCCGCCGTCTGCGGGCCGTACGGATCGCCTTTTGCTGTAGCGTGACCCTGGCTGACGAGGGCCACGCCGTGAGTCGCATGACTACAGTCCTGCACCTGGCAGGGGGTGTCCGCTCGGTCAGCCCGTACTGTAGCCACGCTCCTCCGGGATTTGGGGGGAGCAGGTGGCCCTGTAGCCACGCTATGTCTTGTCGTAGTGGTTGAGTGCAGACTCCGAGGGGAGGATGGGCCATCTGCTAGGGGCCGGCCTCCCCTGAAGCCGCCCTCTAGGAGAGCGTCGTCTTCTAGCAGCCGGCCGCTTGGGCCCAGCCGGCCCAGGGAGCCGGCTGCGCGTCTGGAAGGTGCGAGGGGCTTTGCTAGCCCCGATGTCTCGAAACGCTAAGGGGAGTGGATGAGGCTACCCGTGGTCAATCCCTCCGACACATCATGTTTACCTACTATTATTTATAATGTTTTTATGCATAATAATACTTTTGGGAGTAATTCTAATGCCTTTTCTCTCATAATTTGCAAGGTTTACACAAAGAGGGAGAATACCGACAGCTGGAATTCTGGACCAGAAAAAGCACGTCAGAGCTACCTATTCTGCACAACTCCAAATAAGCTGAAACTTCACGGAGATTTTTTATGGATTATTTAAGAATTATTGGAGCAAATAACTACCAGAGGGGGCCCACCAGGTGGGCACAACCCACCTGGGCGCGCCAAGCCCCCCAGGCGCGCCCTGGTGGGTTATGCCCTCCTCGGCCCACCTCCGGTGCCCCTCTTCTGGTATATAAGTCATTTTGACCTAGAAAAAAAAAGGGAGGACTTTCGGGACGAAGCGCCGCCGTCTCGAGGCGGAACTTGGGCAGGAGCACTTTTGATCTCCGGCGGAGTGATTCCGCCGGGGGAACTTCCCTCCCGGATGGGGAAATCGTCGTCATCATCATCACCAACAACTCTCCCATCTTGGGGAGGGCAATCTCCCTCAACATCTTCCACAACACCATCTCATCTCAAACCCTAGTTCATCTCTTGTGTTCAATCTTTGTACTGGAACCTTAGATTGGTACTTGTGGGTGACTAGTAGTGTTGATTACATCTTGTAGTTGATTACTATATGGTTTATTTGGTGGAAGATTATATGTTCAGATCCATTATGCTATTTAATACCCCTCTGATCTTGAGCATGATTATCATTTGTGAGTAGTTACTTTTGTTCTTGAGGTCATGGGAGAAATCTTGTTGCAAGTAATCATGTGAACTTGATATGTGTTTGATTTTTTGATGATATGTATGTTGTGATTCCCTTAGTGGTGTCATGTGAACGTCGACTACATGACACTTCACCTTATTAGGGCCTAAGGGAATGCATTGTGGAGTAGTTATTAGATGATGGGTTGCTAGAGTGACAGAAGCTTAAACCCTAGTTTGTGCGCTACTTCGTAAGGGACTGATTTGGGTCCAAAAGTTTAATGATATGGTTAGATTTTATCTTAATACATTTCTCGTAGTTGCGGATTCTTGCGAGGGGGTTAATCATAAGTAGAAGGTTTGTTCAAGTAAGAACAGCACCTAAGCACCAATCCACCCACATATCAAATTATCAAAGTAGCGAACACAAATCAAACCAACATGATGAAAGTGACTAGATGAAATTCCCGTGTACCCTCCAGAACACTTTGCTTATTATAAGAGACCATTTTGGCATGTCCTTTGCCACAAAAGGATTGGGCTACCTTGCTGCATATTACTTACCATTACCGTTACTTGCTCGTTACAAATTATCTTGCTATCAAACTACTCGTCACTTACAATTTCAGTGCTTGTAGAGAATACCTTGCTGAAAACCACTTGTCATTTCATTCCGCTCCTCGTTGGGTTTGACACTCTTACTTATCGAAAGGACTACGATTGATCCCCTATACTTGTGGGTCATCAAGTGTTGAGCACCATGTTTAAGTAGAGATTACAGCGGAGAGAAGGGGTGTACACCGTTGCATAGAGGGGGAGAAAGTTGATGTTAACGGTAGCAAAATTGTTGATGTAGATCGCCGTCACGATCCTTGCCCCGGCGGCGCTCCGGCCCCACCGGGAGAGAGGGGGAGAGACCCCCTCCTTCTTCTTCCTTGGCCTCCCCCTAGATGGGAGGAGAGTTCCCCCTCTGGTCCATGGCCTCCATGGCGGCGGAGGGGCAGGAGCCCCTCCTAGATTGGATCTATCTCTCTGTTCTCTTCTGTTTCGTGTTCCTGTTTTTTGGCTGAAAACCGTTTCTTATATTCCCGGAGATCCGTAACTCCGATTGTGCTGAGATTTTAACATGATTTTTTTCCGGATATAAGCTTCCTTGCGCCCAAAGTAGATCTCCAAGCGACGTACAAGGTGAGCACAACCCACCACCGCGCGCCTGGCCCCTAGGGCGCGCCCTGGTGTATGTTGGGGGCTGTGGGCCCCCGTTTGCGTTGATTTTAAGTCCCAAAAATCACATATATTCCAAAATAATTCTCCGTAAATTTTTATCACGTTTGGACTTCGTTTGATATGGATATTCTGCGAAACAAAAAACATGCAACAAACAGGAACTGGCACTGGGCACTGGATCAATAGGTTAGTCCAATAAATCATATAAAATGTTGCCAAAAGTATGTGAAAGTTGTATAATATTGGCATGAAGCAATCAAAAATTATAGACACGACGGAAACATATCAGCCAGCAATGGGAGTAGACGGGTCAGCCGGGACGAAGACGGACTCTGAGTCGGGAGACGTCTTGATGGAGGGCTTGCACAGGTGCTCGAGGGAGATGCCAGCTGGGATGGCTTGCCGGGTGGAGCCCAACTTGGCCAGCATGTCGGACGCCTCATTCTCGGCTCGAGGGACGTGGAGGAACTCGCAGCCATCAAAGTCGCCAGTCAGCTACTAGACCAGGAAGCAGTAGCTGGCCATGTCACCGGAGACTTGTTGTACCACCAGGTTAGAGTTGCCGTAATAGAGGATGCGCCGGATGCCGATTTCCTTGGCCAGCCGGAGGCCGTGGACGAGGGCTTCGTACTCGGCGACGTTGTTGGAGGCAGCAAAGTGGATCTGCAAAGTGTACCGTAGCCGGTCTCCCTTGGGGGAGGTGAGCACGATGCCGACTCCCAAGCCGGTGCGCATCTTTCAGCCGTCAAAGTGCATGCGCTAGTGGGTCGAGTCGGGAGCCGGCGGCAGGTACTACGTCTCCACCCAGTCAACGAGGAAGTCGGCCAATGCTTGGGAGTTGATGGCGGTGTGGGGCTCGTAGAGGATCGTGTGGCTGGCTAGCTCGATAGCCCACTTAGCCACCCGGCCGGATGCGTCACGGCAGCCCATGATCTCGTCGAGGGGAGCCATGCTCACCACGGTGATGACGTGCTCCTGGAAGTACTGCTTCAGCTTCTTGGCGGCAAAGTACACGACGTAGCACATCTTCTGGTAGTGGGGGTAGTTCTGCTTGGAGAGGGAGAGGACCTTGCTTAGGTAGTACACAGGGCGCTGGACCGACTGCGCCTTGCCCTCCTCAGGGCGCTTCACCACCAACACCATGCTGACCACACGGGAGGTTGCCGCGATGTACATCAGCAGCGACTCCTCAGCCGGCGCAGCCAGGACGGGTGCGGTGGAGAGCATGCGCTTGAGGTCACGGAAGGCTTCGTCTGCCTGGTCGTTTCACTCGAACACCGTCGTCTTCTTCATCAACTGATACAGAGGCAGGGCCCTCTCCCCCAGTCGACTGATGAACTAGCTGAGATAGGCCAGGCAGTCGATGAGCTTCTGGACATCGCGCAGCCGAGCCGACTTGCGCATGCGCTTGATCGCCTTGGTCTTCTTCGGGTTGGCCTCGTTGCCGTGCTCCGAGATGAGGAACCCAAGGAGCTGGCCAGCCAGCACGCCGAAGACGCACTTCTCCAGGTTGAGCTTGATCTGGAACCAGCGCAGGTTGGCGAAATCTCCTTGAGGACGGCTAGGAGGGTGAGGTGATGCTTGGTCTTCACCACAATTTCATCGACGTAGACGTGCATGTTCCTGCCGAGTTGCGGCAGGAGGCACTTTTGCATGCAGCTTTGGAAGGTCACGTCGGCATTCTTCAAGCCGAATGACATGGTGATGTAGCAATACGCCCCGAAGGGGGTGATGAAGGACGTCTTGAGGGCGTCAACCAGGTCCAACTTGATCTGGGGATAGCCGGAGTAGGCATCCAGGAAGGACAGGAGCTCGCAGCCGGCCGTGGAGTCGATCACTTCTATCCGCGACAGGGCGAAGGGGTCTTTGAGGCACGCTTTGTTCAGGCTTGTGTAGTTGATGCACATTTGCCAGGTGTTGTTCTTCTTCAGGATGAGGACTGGATTGGCCAGCCACTCGGGGTGCAAAACCTCCATGATGAAGCCGGCTGTGAGCAGCCGGGCGATTTCCTCACCACTGGTTTTTCGCTTCTCCTCGGAAAAGCAGCATAGCAGTTGCCGGGCCAGCTTGGCATCCGGCGAGACGTGGAGTTTATGCTCGGCGTACTTCCTCGAAACAGCCAGCATGTCTTTGGCGGACCATGCGAAGATATCCCGATTCTCACGGAGGAAGTCGACGAGCTCGCCTTCCTATTTGCTGTCGTGGCGGGTGCCCACGACAACGTACTGGCTAGAGTTGGGGTCAGCCGGGTCCAGTGAAACCTTCTTCGTGTCCTTGGATGGCTGGAAGGACACCTTGTTGGCCGGCTGCTTGAGCGGAGCCGGCATGGTCGGATGCTCGCCAGCCAGCGCCGCGAGCCGGTCGAGCTAGCATCTCTCTTCAGCGACTCAAACAGCTTGGAGCCAGCTTGAGCGCACTCCATGGACTTTGTTGTAGTCGCCGACGGTAGTGATGAGGCCCTTGGGACCCGGCATCTTCAGGTAAGCATAGTGGGGGACCACCATGAACTTGGCCAGGGAGGGCTGGCCCAAGAGCACGTGGTAGGGGCTAGGCAGGTCCACCACCTCGAACCAGATTGACTCGCGGCGAAAGTGGTCGAATGTGCCGAAAAGGACGTCTAGCCCGATCCGGCTGATTGGGGAGCAAGAGTGACCCGGCACGATGTCGTGGAACACCATCCGGGTAGGTTGCAGTTGCTTCGCCTCGATGCCAAGCTTGGTCACGGTGTCGCGGTAGAGGATGTTGATGTTGCTGCCACCGTCGATGAGAACCCGCGAAAAGTGTGCGCTTCCCGATGACGAAGGTGGGGTCGAGGACGAGGGCGTAGCCACCTGGCATGGGCATCACAGCCGGGTGGTCCTCCTGAGTCCAACTGACGGGGCGATCGGACCAGTTCATGTACTGGGGAACCTGGGGGATGACGGCATTCACCTCGTGCTGGTGTTTGCACTTCCTGTGCTTGCCATCGCCCTCGCTGGTGAAGATGATGTAGCATGCGTTCGGGTTGGGGAAGGCGTCGTCGCGCATGGCACCGGCTGCCGGAGGCGGCGGCGGAGGTGAGGGAGGAGGCTGCTGTTCTGCACCCGACGGAGGGGGAGGAGGCGGCGGGAGGTCACCGCGCATCAGGCGCATGGTGATGCTGCACTGCCGGAGTGTGTGCGTGGACGGCTTCGCGCCACTGTGGTTCTTGCAGGGGGCATCTAGCATTTGCTCGAAGGTGAGCTTGGCTGCCAGGCGGCCTCGTCGGTTCGCTGCCAGCTTGCTCGGCCGGTTGGTCAGTCTCAACGGCGGAAACTTGCCGGTTGTCGTAGAGGGGAGCCGGCTGCTCGCCCTGCTGCTTGTTGTTGTTGTTGTTGTTGTTGTTGTTGTTGTTGTTGTTGTTGTTGTTGTTGTTGTTGTTCTTGTTGTTCTGCTGCTGCCGGCTGCTCTCGCCAGCCGGCCAAGGGTTTGGGAGGCGGAGCCGGAGCCGGCAACGCCTTGCCGATAGCGTCCAGCCGGACCTGCACCTTCATGGCGGAGTCGGTCGTGGCGTACTTGTCCGTCGTGGCCATGAGCGCGGCCATGGTGGTCGGCTCGAAACACACAAGCTTGTGCTTGAGTAGGGTGCCGTCTCGGCACCCGTCGATGAAGTACTGGATAGCCTGCACCTCATGAACCCCTTCACAGCCGTTGCGCAGCTCGGTCCAGCGTGTGAGGTACTCGTGGGCGGTCTCGTCCGGCCTCTGGAAACACAAGGCGAGCTGGCGGGGTTGGCCGAGCCGCTTGTAGGTGCCGGTGAAGTTGCGTATGAATGTCTGGTCGAAGTCGAGCCAGGAGTTGATGCTGTTGGCCGGCAAGCTGTTCATCCACGTCCGAGCTGAGCCTTGCAGCATGAGGGGCACGTAGCGCACGTCCACGCGCTTGTTGCCGCCTGTGATGCCGACGGCGGTGGTGTAGTCCGTGAGCCAGTCCTCTGGCTTGGCAGTACCGTTGTACTTGGGGTGTCACGAGGCAGAGTGAAGCCTTTGGGGAAGGGATCACTGCGGATGCGCGAACCAAAGCAAGCCGGCCCGACCGAGCTCTCTTCCTCCACCTCGAGGGAGCGGGCGTGCTGCTCGATGCGGTGACGGGCGTCGCTCTCGTTGTAGGGGTCGCGCGGCCCCAGTCGGTCAGCGACGGGGGCGCGAGGCGTCGAACCGGCTGAGGCCGGCCGGGTCCACCGGGCAGACGAAGGGCAGAGGTCTGGCTGGCGCCGGTGGTCTCGGGCCAGCGCGTCATCTTGGTTGTCGCCAGTCGTCAGGGCGCGGTTGCGCCGGTTTTGGCCGCACCGGTGCCAGCTGGATTGGCTCCCGCTAGGGCACGGGGAGCATGCCTGCTGTGTGCGCTGCGGGACGTCGTCCGGGTCCCTGGTGTTCCTCGAGAAAGTGGCGGCAGGCTAGTCCGGGTCGAGGCACCTCTACTGCGATTTTGCGGTGGCGACGAGGTCGCGGATGCGCTGCTGCTGCAACAACTGCTCCTCGCCTTCCAGGAACTCGAGATCCGCCATGGCCACCTTCGCAGCGTGCATGTTCTTGATGGGGGTGTCGTAGATGGGCGGGGCTGCGCCCAGTGCGCGGCCGATAGCGCCGCCACGGGCCCGCACCTCGGCAACCCGGTTGGGTCCTTTGGCAGCCAGCATGAAGCCATAAGCGTCGTCGTACTCCCGTTAGGCGGACTCCATCCAGCGTCGCGCAACAGTGAGCGCCATGGCCTCGTCCAGCAGGTGCTGACGGTCCTCCTCGAGCTGGGCCGAAGTAGCATCGAGCTGGGCCGAAGTAGCAGTCGCATCGGCGTCAGTCGTAATGGGAACACGGAGGCGCTGCAGCCTCACCCGCAGCGGGTCGGCCTGGTTGGCACGAGTCGCGGCCGCAATGGCCTTCTCCTTCTCGTGCGAGGAAGTGTCGCTGGAGCCGGTGGTCAGCACCTCCACATGGGTGCAGAGATCCGCGGCGTCGTCGGAGATGGAGGGGCCAATGGGAACGGTAGAGTCGGTGATGGTGTGTACCTCGCGAGGGTACTCGGCGGGGATGAGTGTGACGAAGACGAGCAGCGCGCCGAAGGGAACGATAGAGCATCCAGCAGGGCCGGTCGAGGCCGCGCTAGGCGCAGAGACCAGGCTGTGCGCAATGCGCTCGCCGGAGTCGGTGAAGGGCCTCGTCCGGAACTTGACTCCGGCCAACGCCGCAAGCAGCCCCATGGTGGGCGCCAACTGTCGTGGTGAAATCACGGCATATGCCATGGGATGGCTAAAAGTGGGGGCTGCATGAGGAAGCCGGTGGGTTCCGGGGGCGAGGTCGGCACACGCAAGTTTGAGACACCATACGTACCCAGGTTCGGGGCCCTCTAGAGAGGTAACACCCCTAGTCCTGCCGAAATGGTATGATATACACAAGGGCTACAATGGTGCTCCTGGAGCTGTATGGTGGAGGAGGAAGGAGCTAGCTCTCCATTCTCTCATCTCATGCGTATGTGTGTGTGCTACTGAAGGTGTTCAAGATCCTCCGCATGGAGGGCTCCCGGGGGGCTTATAGGCTGACCCCCCGGGGTTACAATGGTAAGGTACATGGGCGCGAGGCCCTGGTGTCATTGTCTGGAGCCAGCCGTGGGGCCCGCCGGCTGCCGGGTCTGACGGGCGCGGGTGGCGCGGCACTGTAGGGCGTCGCCCCCTGCGTCACTGGGCGGTCGGCATCGTGGGTCTACAGTAGCGGGCCGCGCAGGCGCCGGGCGCCCAGGTCTGCGGGGCGGCCGCACTGTAGCCACGCTCTCCCGCCGTGGAGGGCTGTCTTGTCGTATGGATGGATGGGACGGCCGCTGACCCGCTGCCAACTGGCAAGCGGCCAGCCGGCCGGCCGGGTTGCCGCGTCCAACCGGCTATGTCGAGGAGCCGGATGGGGAGCCAGCCCAGCTGAGGGGCGCTAGCCGGCCCAATGTTTTTGAAAAGGTGCATGAGCCCGATCCGAGTTCCGGTGCCTACCCGGGGGTCATCCCCCCGGCACTTTTGACCCTAATCCCCTATTTACTTTCCACTCCAAACCTTCTTCAAATCCATAGCTAAATCTTGAGAGTTTGAGTATTGAGGAAATTATCTTTTGAAGCACAAGAGTAAGAGATTCATTGTGGAAGCAACCTCATCTTGTTACTCTTGGAGGGTGTGCACCTCCTAGATCGGCAGGTGTGCTTGGAAGTCTTCAGGTTTGTGAAGAAACCAATAAGTTTGTGAGGGCTTGGAGATCGCCTACTTCGTGAAGATCTACCCTAGTGAGGCCAGTACATTGTGGGCGTAAACTATGATGGAATAGGTTGGTTGCTAAGTGGACCTTTTATGGGTGAGCGTCCTCCGTCGATCGTTCCTTTGTGGAACCTCGTAGCATGAATCTTTTGTGATTCTAGATCCTTCATGGACTAAAGCCTTCAAGATAGCGCCAACTATTCGAAGCATGGGGAAAATCTTCACCAAGCCTATTGTGTTTGCGAACCTCTTAACTCTATTCCTTTACTTGCACTTGCATGTTTACTTTCTGTTGCCTATTACTCTAGATATGCATGTGTAGGGTGTTCTTTAGATTACTAGAAAAACTTAAAATCTACGAACAATTTAAATTGGGAACAGAGTCCATTCTTGAGCTTAGTAGTCTATTCACCCCCACCCCCCTTAGACATACTTATCGATCCTACAATCTTGCAATGGCATCAATGTCTTGCAGAGATCTGATATTGTTGCAAGGCTAGCTTGTGGCACTTATCCACCTTGCAACTTCATGGTGATGTCCATAGGTATGACCAAGGCAACTATGTAACCGATGACATCTATCCATTTTTCTCAACACATTTGTGAAGGCAATTTGTAATCTGAGAGCAGGAAACACAATCATCTTGCCAAGGCGCAGGAGTCTGAGAGGAAAGACATCGAGAGGGTATTTGGAGTGCTGCAAGCAAGACTTTCAATTCTTCGCGGGCCTGCTTGTTTCTAGAACAAGGATGTCTTGGCAATATCATGATATGTTGTGTGATCCAACACAACATGATCATAGAGAATGATAGGGATATGCCATGCCATTGATTATGAAGATATTGACACAATTGTGAGGCCTCACAGCTACATAGGCCGCATCCAAGCATTTCTTGAGGCGTACCGAAAGATTGAAAGCCGGATATCCCATCATCAGCTGAAGTAGGATCTCGTTGAGCATCATCCGCAGCTAGCTGGGAAGCAGTGCGCTTACTTTTTTCTAAAATTTATTATTTTTACCTGAAAAATTTATTTGATTGGATTAATTGTTACATTTAAATTATTTGTTAGTTTGAATTATTTGATGTATTCGGATTAATGGTTTGTAATAATATTTGTTGAATTATTGAATTGGTTGATCTAAATTATTGTAAATAGGGTAGACAGCAGAAAACAAAAGGAAAAAAATATGTGTTCACATATAACCTGTGCAGCATCCAAAACATTATGAAGCACGCTTCATATCTGTTATGAAGGTTGCCGACACGACAACTCTGCCAGAGTTGCTCCAAGATCATGCGTACACAAGCTGGACTGTAAACTTAAGATTTTGCTCCACCTTTATTTGTACCATCAAGTACTACAGATCTGAACATTTATGAAATGATCTCACGTTCGAGTACTGGTACTGTGGTACACAATCATTGAACCCACGGAGGTCTCTGCCGCTGGTTTTACCTCTATTTCCCATGGTTCACTGGGGATGCGAAAAACAGATTACTCCGCACGATTTTTAGTAACAAAACGAACAACATTCACGAACTAACCTGTGGTTGAATGATTAAAGGGACGGTGATATTTCCAACCCATCAGGGTTCAAGTCCAGGTGCTCGCATTATTCCTGACGCTTGCGTTTGTACTGTGTTAAAAAAAAGAACAACATTCCACATGATTTTTCATGTAGATGGCCAATTAATAAACGTTGTATTCCCAACCATCATTCCTCGGAGGCTAGGAACATCTACTACGGCAATGTATACGCTGCCTGTTCATGCTTAACAGACAGCTAATTAAGCGGCCGGCCCCATTAGTAAATAACACTATAGACTTGCATACTGCTCAAGGAGTCGGATCGCGCGTCAAGTCAGTGCTAAACGAGTAGATGAACGTGCGCGAGAGTCCATTGGTCATCGGCCTAATCCTCAAAATAATCTAGCTAAAATATGTTAAGTGCTTAATATTTTTGGAGGAAAATGTAGTAATCGATAAATTAGTGAAATATTTGATTCTTTATGGGGAATTTTCTAGTTTTGAAGAATTTCATTCCATGGTAAGTATGTATTGGAAGTTGGTGCATTAGGGCATCTCAAACGCGGATTCCTAAAACGGATGTAGTATCCGTCTATGGACACGAATACGACAGTCGTCCATCTAATCATGTCCCCTAAATGTCTGTCCCCCGTCCCTGCCCCTGCCCGGCCCTGCACCCCGTCTCTGGCCTCGCCCGCCGCCCTTCTTTTTGCCGCCCTTCCCATCCTTTGCCTTCCTTTTAGCAGGCAGGCTTGTCGTGTCACTGAGTTGATCTTGCTGGCGGCCACCCTCTCTGGATCCTCCACCTTCGCCGGCTCCGATAGCTCTTTGTACGGGTCCATGCGGCGGCAGAAGGCGAAAAGCGTGGAAATTGGGGTGGAGGGCTACGGTGATCAGAGCGAAGAGGGTGGGGAATGTGCAGGCTTTGGTGCGAAACAGTGTAGATGTGGCCAAATGTGCGGACTCCGGGTGGGGTTTTGGGTGGGCTGAGGTGTCGGAGGCCTACGTGGCGGAGGTCCAGACTCCCGCAAAGCCCCCCGGTTTGCTTCCGGTTGCGGGAAAACGGGCACGCGGATATGACCATTTTGCATCACTATTTTCTTATCATAAATTACTACCATTCTAATGCCTTTTTCCTCTTAACTTGCATGTTTTATCAGAAGATAAAAATTGCCAAGCTGCAGAAAAGGAAAAAATAAGGACCAGTGAAGAAATTATTTTTCTGAAGACCAAAAATCAAATAAAATACATATGGAGTTTTCTCAGGGGCAGAGAGCCAGGGGGCCTGGCACTCCAAAAATTAGCGAAGGGCATGTTGATGTAATGATGCCTTCATTGTTTTGGCCGCAGATGGACGTGCAACCCTCCACTGGCAAGGGACCATAACCCTTCCCATATCGTTGCATGGTGTAATACTGGTGAAAAAGCCTCATGGAGGGGATGATCCCGGCCGTTGCCTTGCAAAGATGCGCGAAGGTGGACAAAATGATATGGAGTTGGGGTTTAAATTTACAGGCTCCACTCTACATTTGGTCAAGACATCGGAGAATTTTTTGAAGATGAGATGCTCAGCCCGACCTTGAAGAACACCGAGGGCACCACCTACGCAGACGACGGGTTAGGAACCTTCTGGCCCATCGCTGGGGGGCACCTCACCCACATGGAAGGAGGCAATAGCCCTTGCCCCTTGAACTGCCGCAGGGTGGCCTCATTTAAATCGCATTTGCACCTACCATCTCGGTCAGCACGGTTGGGACTCATCTCTGACTATGAGGAGAAGCGACGACTGAAGAAGAAGGGGAGCGAGAGTGGTACAACTTTGCTGGCCTAACAAGTGCTTACCAGTTGTACTGCCCCCCACCCCTCCGGGAGGCAAGGGGACACAAGAACTTTTGAGAGCATTCACTTGGCACGACAATTGAGGCAACTTCCGCGTTCGGTTTCCTTCTTCTGAACGGCCAAAGGCCGGGCCGGATTTTGGGGCGTACGCCATCCTAGGGGTCATGAGTTAGCTTGATGGGCCGTCTTCCAGTACCAGGAGGCAGGAGGCACACCTGGGCCGTGGCACCGTCACATGTGGCCAGGTAAAATTTGAGTACTGGTAGGGGGCTTGTCAATGAGTAAGGTTACCCACTCGAAAGGAACTGATATGACCAACCCTGACTGCGACATCACCATGTGTGTCTAAGGGCTCCCGAGTCTTACACCATGTAGTGCCCGAGTAGACACTCATGAGATGAGTGGACGGGTGTGGCATTTCAGGGATTATGCGGTTAAGGGAGATATGTTCCTCTTAACAGTAAGATTGTCTAACTGTATCCGATCTAACCGGAGAGTATCCCTAATGAACCGCCTTTGGCCGCATATAAGAGGAGGCCCTAGAGGAGAGACGCAGGGGGGCTAGCTCAAAGATAATAAACTTGAAAAGATGAAAAGATACTCCTTGTAATCGTCACGATCATCAATAAAGAGACGTAGGATTTTTACCGATCCTAGGGCCTAAACCTGGGTAAAATCACCGTGTATGTTCATCCGCTGGCTAGTTCCCTTCAAGCATCACCCTCCCCCTCCTTCAACATTATAGAGTTATAGAAGATCGATCCACCATTATTCATCGACACCAAGGGAAATAGATAATATATTTTTTGGTTTTTCTTGACCGTTGTGACAATGAAGGGTCACTATAAAATGATGACTGACATCAAGTCGCACCCATTAGTCTGGATAAGAACAACTTAAAATTCCACGAGATAGTACAAACTCCTAGTGTCATCAAACCATTAGTAGCCACCACATTAGTACTTTGAATTTTATGCAACTTCTTTCTATAAGACAATCAAAGCACTCGTCGGATAAACACTTCTACGCTGAGCAGTTGCCACTTTATCAGTACATAAAAGACCAAAAGAAACCATGCACTTCATGTCTTCAAATACGCCAAGCCCCATATTTAGTGCCTTCTTTTGATCAGACAAAGCTAAACAACACTTGCATTGTATAGTGGAAAAGCTAGCAGACAGAAACCTTTTAACTGAAGAGATTCAGTATCAGCAACCTTTGGAACAGAATCCTGTTCGTGTTAGCTTTCTTTTGATGACCACCATTAGTGGTGGTAGTTTTACATAACGCAAGTTGTGTGCATATTATCTGCTTTTGGTTTCTATAGAACTCCTTGTAGGTAGCACTAGGTTAAGGTCTAATGAAGTGCAATCTGCATTGGAAACTACTCCCTCCGTCCCATAATATAATGGTCCAGATGTACTTTTAGGGCATCCATAAATAATGCACAATGGAGTAAGGTTCGAATTTTGACTTGTGTACTTTGGCACTAATTATTTTGTTTCTTCTTGTCATTCTAGCAAAATAGTAGGATTTAGAATGAGAGAATGGTGCTCAGTTGCTGCATTTGAAAACTATAGAGCAGTTGTCTTCTCCTCAAGGATTGCATTGGATGTATTCTACTCTCTCTGTCTCAAAATAAGTGTCTTAACCTTAGTACAATTTTATATTAACGTTAGTACAAAGTTGAGGCACTTATTTTGGTACGGAGGGAGTAGTTAATTAGCAACTTGTGAATCCCCGCAAAAACAATTAGCAACTTGTGAATTGTTAAAGCGGGGAACACTTTGCGGGGAATGAAAAACAATTACTTTGTATTGTTGTTTTGCACATATATGCAAGTCGAAGGAACATTTCTCTCTTCAGTAAATGGAAATTTGATGCGTGGGAATATTCAGAAGAAACATCTAATGCAAGTATTTCCTGATAAAACAACATGGTAGTAGGATTATTTTCTGGATTTGGAGTGTGGCTCCACGACGGGAAAATTGGTCAACCCAGACCCACGGCCCGTCCTTTTCTGATAAATTAGCTGCAAATTTCAGTGGAAATACTCCATCCATTTCCCACTATGATTGAATTTTTGTCTTAATTTTGAAAATCACTTTCTACTCCAGCAATTTTAATAGTTCAACCACACACAAGAGAAAACCAAGAGTGTGTTGTCCACGCCCTTAAAAATATTCCAATGACCTATCCCTACCATGTTGTGCCAAGCATCAAATGCCTTGTAATTAATAAAAGAACCAAATGGGCTACTAGTCAAATCCCATTTGTTCAGCAAAAACAAGAGAACTTTCCCATACTTTAAAAAAAATACAGATTAATCCAGCCACTTGCACCAGTTTAGTTCAACCATGCAGTCAGCAACCATAAAAGAAACACAAACACAGCACAAACAAACAAACAAACTCTTATTGGAACTCCAGCTCTGCTCAGCTCTTAGTGAAACTATCTTTCCCCATGCTGCACTGAAAATCTTTTTAACAGTGGTGCTGCCCTGCCATGATGATGAGTGGCCACTCATTCTTTCCCTGCCTGACATCACCATTCACCACCTTATCCTCTCCCTATTTATTTAACTTTCAGCACCCCTCCGCTAGCCTAGCCATGTTGTCCTTTGCAACCTGTAGATTTTTCTCTTTGGCACTAGAAAAAAATTATTTGCCAATGCAGTGCAGAGCACACTCTGATTCTAGCAAGAGGTTGGGCTCAAGAGTTCAGACAGCTTTTACTAGTTGTTCAATAACCGCAACAGTAGTTAGCTTCAGGTGCTCTCTCAAGTCTCAGCTCAGCTGTTGCAAAAAGTTTGAGAGACTTTAGTGCTTGTGCTTGTGCTCATGAAACCAAGAATGCGCATGTTGCCAAAATATCATGCTATTTTGTTTCATGCATGCAAACCCCGCATTTATGGTCAACAATGCATCACACAACAATGCATCCCCCCTCACCGAGTACCCTGCCATCGTGCTTGCTTCATGTTAAACAAGGAGAAAGTAAAAAAAAAAATCTCTATGGCATTTGGCCAAACATTTGCCGGACGTGGTTTCCGTCATGGACGGTGTTGGCAGGGGGCGGACGATACCTGGGCCACGGACAGATCCGGGGGTGCAACGGCGGCGAAGTACAAGGCATCTGGGTGGAGCAGCGGTGTCCCTGCAAGAACTAGGCGGAGGACGGAGTGGTGTAGAGGCGGCGACGGTCTTGGTGGGTGTGGATACAGAGCAAGGGGGAGGAACGCAATGTGGGAAAAGGGCTCCGGAGAGGGGTTTTGGGGTGAGCCGGGTGTGTCTGGAGTCCGACATGGCGGCCGTCCGGACTCTCTCTCAAACCTCCCCCAACTTTGCTTCCGGTTTCGCGAAATTCGGACACGCGGACCGGACCGGTCCGCGGCCATTTAATGCACGGTGCTGGACGATACAAAGTGTCCGGCGTTCTGATGCACGGCATCGGAGATGCCCTTAGGCTCAGGTGCTCTCCAAGTCTCAACTCAGCTGTTGCAAAAAGTATGAGAGCCTCTAGTGCTGCGCCTGTCCCTCCGCACTGTCCTCTCATCATAGCGCATTCGAAAACTTACGCATCTCTGCATCTTCTGGATGACGCAACACAAAGTCGGTTTGGGAGCTTTAGTGAGCCGTGCGCGCATCTTTTTCCATGTCACAAGAGTTCTTTAGTTGCAGTTTTCCTGTTTTCGCGACAAACAAAAAAAAAGAGTTCTTCAGCTGCAGGTGGTTTCTTTATTGGTGTGGTATGGTCGCACTCGCAACGCCATTTGGCAAAGAAGCCAAGGAAACATAGCTATCTCCTACTACCTGTTTCTTATCAGGCCGATGCTGTCCGCATGACTGCGATGCATCAGCTAACGTCCGAACAGCCTCGCCAATTCTGCGTCTGCATTTTCCATGAAACCAACGGGTGGAGGTAACGACTGCTTCCTTCCTGCGCGCTGCACATGGTAATGGCAATGGACGTTTGGAACAAGAATAATCAGGTCAACAGCTCAGGATCCCCTTTCAGGATGCTCCAAATTTGTCGACAAAGTTTTGCCCGGTCCGCCTGTTGCCACAAGGGAGACAGGCATACAGCTCCCCTTCCCTCTCTTGGAAACCTCACCTGATTCGCCTCCCTCGACGCAGGGGGGAAATAAAATAACAGTGGACTTGCGACCTAGTATTCAGGACGTGAACTGCCCTGAAATATACAGACATAAACAGCCCAACAGACCAAATTTTCTGTATCATCGAGAAATAGTCGTGCTTGGCTAAGCAGAATATACAAAGATGCGCAAGTTGTTTGATATCGACGCGCATCCCAGAAATAGAAGGCCCTATGATTTTTTTAGGCCTGCTGTCAATCACTTCGGTACAAGAATCGAAAGATTATGGTCTGAAATAGAGATTTGAGAGTCCCGAGTACGTGCTGAAGAGCAAGGAACGAAAATGCGTTCATTTCTGCTAGTTGTTTCCTACTAACAGTGGTTAGTGAGAAGAGGTTGATAAGAAATTGCCCAAGGAAATAGGTAAAGGAAATTTCCATCCAAGATTTAATAACTGATCCATTCTCGTCCTCGATCAGGCATGAGGATGTTTCTTCAGTACAGAACACACCATGGACAGCAAACGATAGGTCGGTCACATGATTTTCAAGTTGAAAGCGAAGAGTAATAAAAGAATACTCGCATAAAATGACTCACAATAGGTACATACATGCATATCGATGAGCTTAATTTTCCACACGAGCTAAATCAGTTTGCGTACAATCGGCTGGACGGGCAGGCAAACCTAGAGTTTCCCTTGAGTACAGTGACAAGCAGTGGCAGGAGTGCTATGGACAAACGGCCATTCCAGGAGAGCCTAGAAGAACTTGTTGAACTGGCCGCTCAGGGACCCCTTCACGTTCGAGTACAGCCCGTAGAGTGAGTACTGCTGCAGGTTCGACACCTCATACCACGAGTTGAGGACCGACTCGTGCTTGTCCGTGCCCGAGAAGGCCAGCTGGATGCCGATGCTGCAGTCCATGGATCCCTGGTTATTGCTCTTGCAGATGTTTGTTCTGATGGCGCAGGTTTGCTTGCCCAGGCAGATGAAGTTTGGCTTCCCTGTGCAGGCACCACACCCATCCTTCTTCCAGTGCAGGTTCTGAAGCTTGCCTTTGTTGAATTCAAGAACCTAGAGACGCATCAACATAGAGCGGCAACATTCAGAATTCTCTAGGTTAAAAGTTATGGATGATGGCAACAACGGTACATCTCTGTGGTCCCACTCGCATACCAGGGTGAAGCTGGACACTGTAACTGAGGAATTGGAGACAAAGGCTGGTTGAGATCTGGCTGCATACTTCCTGCCAGCAAATGCTACCATGTACCCACCAGCCGAGGCCTACAAAATGCAAAGAACTTTGGTCATATGCGCTGCGTACACAAGACAAAAATGACTGAACACTATCCGGTGACAACTAGCCAGCCATGACGCAACATAAATTCAGGTTATCACACAGGTAAAAAAAAAGAGCAGCATTTCTCAGAGTTATACCGCCCTATTGTAAGTTGCGACAAACTATGCTTCTTCATCTGTTACACCAGGAGCTGATCAAGTCTCAAGCGATACCAGCTACCCTAGAGTTTTCGGAATTAGGCGAATAGGCAGGGTTGAGAAGGAAACTACAACCAATGTGCTAGTCCTGAAAGTTCAACATCCACACATGGTGATTGGTGAAACAGTCATGAAGAGAATACTCTGATTTGAGAGATAATGACCTACCATATCCCATAGCTGCTAAAGAGGCGGCTGATGGAGTGTGATACTTTTATGGACAGTGAATTAACAAAATGCTACTACAGGTTCCAACATGGTTTACCCAATTTCGGCAAGCCACAAAGGACCCATCTTCAGTTGATAGGGTTAGAGGCACAAATATCACCTGGCCAAGTTCTTGTCACTAAAAAAGACAGCAATAATGCCCAAATAAGAAAACACGGTAATCATAAATTAATAAAAACTGGCCAAATTGCATCATCCAGAAACCTTTGGCAATTTGATACTTGACACCCTCCTTCCTTTCCCTCGGCAATTCGAGTTTCTCACTACTGGAAACCAGCAAGATGATAATACTGGCACATCCCTGGTTCACGATCAAATTTAACATACCAAAATATCGCAGCAACCATACTTGCCACATAGCAACGTTTTAGCACCAAGCCAGCCAGGCCCTTTGCTGTGATATACCTAGTTATCTGTCGGTATAACTTGTATAAAATAGCAAACTGTTTGCTTTGTCTGAGTTCAGGAGGCAGGAAGTTAAGAGGGGATATTGAACACAATATAAATGAGGGTTTGTTTCTAGTCTTCTAGATGGATGGTTGGACAATGGATCACAAAATAGTACTTCAAAACTCTCATAATGATGTCTCCTTCAGGCAATAACCGTATTGTCTCTGAAGTCTAAATGCAGTCAGATATCAAAAAAGAATTAATTGGTGAAGTGTGGTGTCGCCGAAGTTCACAACAATGAGAGTTCGGTTTAATATCACAGATGCACATGTTTTTGTATGCACTAATGGTATCAATAACCATGCAATGTATTCGGTGAATGTTCCTTTTTCTGTTTAAGCAATGGTTCAACGTGAAATTTTTCCATTTTTTAGGAGGCATTCCTTCATTCGCCAAACATCTTCTTGGAGTTTCAAGTTCAAATTCAAATTCAGGTTGCGTTAGGAGAGAATAATTTGCTGGTGAAAGTGACTTCATTCATTTATATTCTTTTCATTTTATAGCTTCAGATTTCTCATTTCGTTTCTTTCAACACAAATTGGATTTGAAATTTCAGAGATGCTTGATGAAATAAGAATTGCCGCCTCAAATGCCAAAACCTTTCACGGATTCATGTTGACTTGGTGCTTCAGGCTCTAACATTATTTTCAAGCTCTGAGCCAACATTATTTCCATTTTCTTTACCACGATTGGGCTTCCACCCAGCACCAAAAAAGAAGAAATACAGTGCTAACCCTACTGCCATTGTTCATAGAGGAAAACTGTGGGATTATGTCAACTTCCCTCATGCGACAACTATTTCCCAATCCCCCAGCATGTTGACATAATGCGAAGGCATTGGTCCTGGTTAGTTCCAATCTTTCCCTTCGTCACAATACAGAGTTAGGAAGCTCATCTTACGTACAGGCAAGCCAACTGGACACCCTATGGCTGCAACTAGATCAATAAATTGCACATAAAGTACACGGATCATACCAACCAGCGCTAATTCCATCCAGCGCAGCCAAAACAGAAGGTGCTAGCGCACCACAGCAGCATTGGCAACAACCCCAACCGACCTCCACCTACTCCCGCATTTCCACAAGCACTTGGAGCGCAGGAAGGATCTAGCAAATCCAAGTTACTCCGAGCAAATGTAGAGAGGCAAAGCATAGAAGAAGGCGCGGGGAAGGGAAGGATCGAGGGGGAGATCGCGCTTACGGGGCTGAAGCCTGTGGTGGTGTTGACGGTGAGGAGGGATATCTCGTCGACCTTGGGGCGGAAGAGGGAGAGCTGCGAGAGCTGGGTGAGGCGGCGGTCGCAGGGGGAGAGCTGGGTGGAGCCGGAGTAGAAGGCGCCGTAGGCGGCGAAGGCGAGGCCGAAGGTGAAGCCGTCCCCGCGCTGGATCTTGGTGTCGGTGCACGGGTCGTAGACGCGGTTGGTGTCCCCCGCGGCCGGCGACGCGAGGGAGGCGGCGGCGGCGAGCGCCAGGGCGAGCATCAGCGGCGCGGAGGCGGCGGCCATGGCGGCGAGATTCGCGGGGGTCTCGGAGGCGGAAAGGGGCGGCACAACTCGGTTTTGTTTTTGGGGAAAGCTGGCGAGAGTGGAGTTGAGGAAGGAGGAGAAGCTCGTGGGTGACAGCGATGGAAGTGGGTGCGGGGAACAGTTCAGTTCAGTTTTTTTCTTTAGGGGTTGGGAATAGTTTAGGTTGACAGCAATGGAAACCTGGCCATAATGGGCCGGCCCGGCAACCGCTGTAAAAGGGCCTGGTACGGCACGGGAATGGGCCCGACACGCCAGTTATACAGGCCGCCTGGCCCGGCATGGCTGCGGATCAGCCCGCGTCACTTGTTGGCCTTTCGGCCCTTTTGTTTTTTAGGAAAAACCTAAAAATTAAAAAAAATACAAAAAATATTAAAAAATGAAGAGAATAGAAAAATCTTAAAGTTTAAGAAATAAGAAAAAATATATGATTGTCAGACGGGCCGCACCAGGTCGTGTCGTTCCGTGCTGGCCTGCAATAAAAAGGGGCGTGCTATGCCCGACATTAGGGTTTAGGGTAAGGCCCTTTTAATTGCGTGCTGTGTCGGGCATGTGCTGGGCTGAAATTTCGTGCACGCGGGCCAGGCCGTGCATGGCCATATGGCTACGTTTGGGATGGATGAGCCTTCATTTTGCATGGGCTTTGAAATTTTTGGCATGCGCAATAATTGGATAATGCTCCGAACATGGCATGAGCCATATATATAGCGCCCGGCGCATGTCAGAAGAAAGAAGTATACAAATCCCCCTGAAATCTCCTAAATACAATTTTGCTATAATTTTATCCTCAAATTCATAAAACCATATAAATCGTTCCCTTGAGTGGTTTTGAAGCTGGCATGTCAAATGTTAGACGTTTTTGGCCGTTGTTTAGGACATTGAAAACTGTCACTTTCCTCCAAGTAGGTGTCCAGTTCATGCCACCACCGGCACTATCGTTGTTCCCGCAGTCAGAGGTCTCCTCGAGCGAGCCCCAATGCATGTCTAGGAGCTCCATCGGCCCTCCATCTATATCCATGACACAGGAATCAACAATGGATGCGAGTGATGGAATCGGCACCTACTACTCCTTCCCCTTCTCCGGCAGAGCAAAGCGTTGCCGCGACACGGCCTCCTCCTTCGAAATCCACTTCTCCTCCTATGCTCTCTCTCAGCTGAGATAAACCGGTGAACGACGGCAAGGGAGGCCATGGTTCGCGGCCTCCTTGCCCCATACGACGCCGCGCTCACATCTCTACTGGCGTGCGCTCGAGAAGGTGGATGACATCTGCTTACAAGAGCATAGCTACCCGTTTCACTCCTCGCGTGCACGCTCGCGTTAGCCGTAAGCCCACATGTGTAGCAGGGGAGCTCCGACTATGTGGTTGGCCTAGTGATGTGTGTCGACGCAACCATGGTCGCACCGTTACATATCTTCATTGCAACTAAATTGTCTACGTACGCCACTGCACCGCTTACCATTAAGCCTACACTACCCGAGCCTTCATCTGGTATCACCTCGGACACCGCTGGCTGGTGGAGGGAGGCTGTGGGAACGACGGTGGTGCCGGCGTTCTCCGCGTACATGGCGAGAGAGAGAGGGAGAGTTGGGAAAAGGAGAGTAGGAGTAAACGTCCTAGAGAGCGGAACCACCTAAAATTTGGCATTTTAGCTTCAAAACGACTCAAGGGTATGATTTATATGGTTTCATGTTTCTGAGAGTTGAAATTATATTATCTCCATCCAAATTAGTTGTTTTCAATTTGTCTAGGTACGGATATACCTAATACTAAAACATGTCAGATACATCCGTGTTTAGAGAAATTTAAGACAATTAATTCGGGGCGGAGGGAGTACTAAATTTGAGTTCATGGGGATATATGGCTTCATCGAAGTGGATGTTGTGGTGATTTGTGATTTCTATACTTCTTTCCGTGTCTTCATTCGGTTAAAACTAAGGAAGGCCGTGAGAAGTGGCGCTAAAGAGACTGTAACAAAACCAATGTTTTAAATAGCGGGTTATGGTATATAGCGACAGCCCTTAAAAACAGCTATAGCGGGGCTATAGCGGGCTATAGCGAGGCTATAGCGGCAAATTGTACATGAAATTAAATAACGTCAACATGCTCAAACAGCTATAGCGCAGCTATAGCGGAGCTATAGCCGGCTATTTAAAACTATGAACAAAACCAGTAGATAATAACATGTCTCGCGGGAGGCCGTGAGAAGTGGCCATTTAGTCGTAGAGAGTAACATCCTAAGAATCCCACACCACCCTTACAAAAAAAAAAAAAAAGAATCCCACACCAAGTAAAAAAGTTCACGATGAAAAAGAGCAACCAATTAACATAAGCTCTATCTCCAGGTCAACGTCCACGTCGCCGCCGCTGGATCCCCCGTCCCGCTGCCTGGCGGCCGGAGACGACGGCTCGCCACCAGCCGGCATCTCCGTCAGCAGCTGCGTGACCATGCGGCGGAGGCTGACAGACCTCGCCGGTCGTCGGAAGCTGATGCTCCTGGTTCCGGAGAACACGTCGGAGGACTGGGACAGGATGAGGTACACCAGCGCCTGCACCAGCACGAACATCGCGAACTTGAACAGCGCCTCGCTGCAGCTGGCCAGGTCGAGATCCATGGCCGGCCGCTTAATTCTTTGCTACGATGAACCGGATCGAGGAGCCTGTAGATGAGTGGATAGGATTTCAACTGAAGGCCTCTCCCTCGAATTGAGCTTCGACCTGGAGTAGTCAGTAACTGCCTTGGAGTGATTAGTGACGGAGGGCGTGGCTAGCTATTTAAAGATAATGCCCGGACCCTTTGACTTTGCCGAGGGGTTAAGTGATCCAGGGTGTAGATCCAGCCGGTGCATGCATTGTTGTTAGTACAGTACATTGGTTGACATTGAAATGGTCTTCTGCAAGAATGAACTGAATTTAGGGTTCCTATCGGTTGGCTTCTTGGTCAACTCTTCGGTTTCCCGCGTCGGCAGACCAGAAAACATCGTATGGTTTGGGCAGTTTTTTGGTTGCGCGGAATCAACCAATGGTAGTACTCCCTTTGTAATGATCTAAATGCTCTTATATTTCTTTACGAAGGGAGTATTATACAACTACGTAGATGCGTAGGCGTGCCTTGCTCCGCTTATGTTTCTCTACGGAGTGAGTTGTGTATTTTGTTTTTTGAGCTTCACGTGCCAGATATGCAAGAAATGTTCTCCGGAAACAAATCCGTGAAGTTTCCTAGAAAGAAGTATTGTAACAAGAAAGAATGCAGCACAAAGCAATTATGCCAAAGAGATACTCCTAATTTATAAATGCACGACATAATAACCAACAGCATAGCATATATTCGTCAGTAAAATGGTAGACCGTTCTTTCTTACATTTCTACCAAAATTTGTATTGCTACATACAGCAAGGCATTATGTAGCATTCGGGAGCTTGGATAATTGATAAGGGGATGTCTGTTTTCATCCGGAGCACTACCGGACTCGCCACCTATGGCCGTCGGCATAGGCCATTTCCCGTCGGCATACATCTATGCCTACGGCTGCCGTCGGCATATCCCCGTCGCCATAGATCACGTCAGCGTAGTCTTTGTCAGACCGTCGGCATAGCTTAGCCGTCGGTATAGGGGCCTATGCCGACGGCTTCCTTCCGGCCGTCGGCATAGTTAGCCGTCGGCAGTGATTTTCACCTGACGGCAACGGACGGCGCCGTCAAAAGCGCTGACGAATCACGGGCCGCCGCGTGGCAGAGGTATGCCGACGGCTTTGCCGTCGGCATACCTCTGCCATGTGGCGGTCTCTGGTGACTCCTGGCAGCAGGGATATGCCTACGGCAAAGCCGTCGGCATAGATTTTCACCTATGCCGACGCCTTTGCCGTAGGCATATCCCTGCCACGTGGCAGACCCTGGGAAGCCCTGTGCATATCTATGCCGACGGCTTTGCCGTAGGCATAGATCTGTGCTGTTTTTTTTTCCTGTTTTCTCTGTTTCAATTCATTTTGACAGCATTTCAAACCAGAAAATATGAGATTATGCAGAAATATGACAGTTCATCATCTAAACATACTCAAGTTCATCATCATAATTTAAACATACTCAAGTTCATCATCTAAAGATCATCATCGGCGAAAGTTCATGAACATAAGTAGTGCAAGACATGGAACATCATCATCGTCATCTAAAGAAAGTAACAAGTAGGAACATGAAAGGTATGGCACGACGGCCACATGCACGGGTGGTATCATCATCGACATCAAACAAGACCACCGCCGCCAAAACCACCACCACCAAGACCACCTCCGCCAAAACCACCACCGCCAGGACCACCTCCGCCAAAACCGCCACCGCCAAGACCACCACTACTCTGCCAGATCGGAGTGACTGGGGTCGACGAAGCAGGAGGCGAGCCACCGGTCCCCTACATGTTTGAGAGAAGATTCTAACGGTAAATATGATATGATAGTGTTGAATGAACGAGAACTAGTTTGTCAGTAGTTAGGCAAATGTACTAACCGGACTATCACTTCCTAGTGCCACCCATTCATCGAACGTGGGCACGTGTGGGGGTTCTCCCGCAGGTGGTGGTGGGGGTCCCATTTGTGGTGGATCCGTGCGGTTACTCCAAGACGCCAACATAGCCTGGATGTTAGTTAAACAAGCAAACTAGAAGGTCAGAAGGAATGAAAGTGCAAAAATTTAGCCTTGTTTTAAGAGGGCAAAACTAACCGTCATCATCTGACGGTTGTAATCATCGTTTGCCTTCACTCGTTGCAAGTACTCCCGCACCTCGAGATTCCTATGCTCGACAAAGGCCTTATATGCCTACATAATTTAGGTTGTTTCTAACTGAGCAATGCTGAAAATAAACTAAGAATGTTAGAGAGAAAGAAGATAAAGGGGAAGTACTTACAGCATGCTGGCGGGCTAAGGGAGGCTGCGAACGCCCCGTACTCTCTGACGGGCTCGGGTTGGTAGCCCGAAGCCGTGTGTACGAGACCGAAGGAGTGATCAAGCCATCGAAACACGGATACCGGCCATGGGACTTCCCCTGGATGGCCACCACCGCCGTGTCGTCGATCTGAGACTGGGCGACGTCAGGAACAGGAACATCCGGATGCAAACTCTGAAAGTGCTGAGTGTAAGACTCCAGGTGCTCCTCGGTCTTGCCGTAGTACTGGCTCTCGCCGTCCTTGCGATCACTCCGCTCGCGGGCCAGCTTCCACGACTCAATGTCTGAGAGCGGCCTCTTCAACTTGTCCTCCTGCAACGTCAAACAGAAGTTAGCCATACATAAGAACATGACGGTAAAGAAGAACAAAAATGCATCATGCATATAGATATACCTTCATGGCCTTGAAGCCCCAGTGGTTCCTGTTTCCTTGGCCGTGTGTCCCGTCTTTTCCACGGTTAGCCCGGGCCTTGCTGCTCTTGGCAGCAAACTCTGCATCGTCGCCGAGCCACCTATCCACCAAACTCGCCCATCCGTCATCCCTTCCATAGCACCAACGAGGAACAACCTATGCAAATTTTGGAAGCATGACATGTGAGCACGAAACATATAGTTGACTGCTTGAAACAATGAAAAGTCAGTAATAGTTACCTTCATGAACTGCTCCCTGCTCAAGGTAAGTCGTTGCCTCTGCGCTTGAGTTTTGGTCATCTTTTGATGAAGGTAGATGTGGTAGTACTGCGAGACGGCAACCCAGCGCACCTCGTACTGCAACTGACGAGCTTTCTTCTTTGCAGCCGCAAGCAAGACCACGTCGGCTCTGGCCTTGTGCTCGTCAAGAACTCTATAGAGTTGCTGCAATCATGCATAAACCAGAAGCAAACAAGGCATGAGTTGAGTGATTCAATGATAAACTATGAACGAAACTGAAGACAAGTGATTCAGAAGAGAACTTACCCAAAATTTGGTGATCACGGCCTTAGCGGCCGTCCCGTACTCCGCGTGGCTGTAAGCCTCGTAGTGGGCCCAGCTCGTGGCCAAAACCCGCAGCTGCGGGTCCCTGTCTGGCCGCGGGCAGAATAGGCCCGGCCAAAACTCCTTCAACAGGACAGTGATAAGGCTGTTCGGTTTACGGCCCTTTCCGTGAAGGATCCAGTTCCTGCAAAAGATTCAAAGGATTGCCATGTGTACAATAAGAAAATGTTGTCATGTGTTGAAAATATGATTGAGAGGCACTTACTCTGTCCCCGCGGGTTCAATGAGCCACTTGTGCGCCTCGATAGAAGGTGGTGTAGGTACTCCGGCAGTACCACGCAGCCACCCCTGCGGAGCACCCGGTGGCAAGTCACCCCACAACTCGGGGTCAACCTCCCCTCCACCACCCTCCTCGCCCTCCTCCTCACCCTCCTCCTCGGCCTCCTCCTCCTCGCCCTCCTCCTCCTCTCCCTCCTCCTCCTCAGACTCAGAAGGTGCCTCAGTATAGGAGGGCATCGAAGAAGACCCTCCTATTTCGGACACGGCCCGGAGTTTTTTGCCCCGGCTGCCTCTCCCCCCACCTCCTCCTCCTCTAGGGGCTCTCCCCCCACCCCCTCCTCCTCTAGGTTCTCCTCCGCCAACCCCTCCACCTCCCTGTGAGGTGTCATCCTCGCATAGTCGGGAGGGAACCTTGTGGGCTCATCCACTCCAAGTAAGTCCTTTGAATTTACCGAGGAAACTGGCGCCGCTGGACTTGCCCATGATTAGCAAACCTGCATTGAGAAGAGAATAAAACAATTAGTAAGGATATCAAATAAACAAGCATACAGGAAAGACATTAATAACAGAAGAGCACATTAAGCATACAGGAAAGAACATTAATAACAGAAGAGCACATTAAGCATACTATTGTAATGATCATTAAAAGAACTTACATTTTCTAGAACCATATGAATCATCACTATTGTAATCTATTTGTCGACCGGTCTCATCATCACTATCATGCATATCTTCTTCGTTGTCTGATGGAGGTGGAGGCTCTTCCTCATCGTCAGCGTCTTCATTTAACTTTTCAAGCATAATTATGTCTCTTTGATTCACAACTGCCTCACCATCAATCCGTGCATCGTCGTCGTTTGGGTCCAGGTCAACATAACCCAAGTCATCATCCTCCTTGTTTCGTACCACGTCATCATGTTCCTCTTGAAAGAACACTCCCTCGTATGTCATGGGGTTTATGTTGTAGTAATCATCATCGTTCGGGTCCGGTAGCTTACCATGTGGCGACACCTTGAACACAACTTCCCAACCCTTTAGGTACTCTTTCTGGCATGGGTAAGGCAGATAATATACTTGTGTGGCTTGGGTAGCGGCGATAAAGAGATCAGCTCCGGCATAGACGGTTGATGGTTTAACTTCAACTAAACCAACAGAAGGCGTATGTCTCAGACCCTTTTTGGGGTCGAACCATCGGCATTTGAACACAGTGAGACTTAGGTGTTCGTGGCCACGTTTGAATGTAAGCTCGTATATTTTTCCTACCCTTCCGTAGTAATCTACTTTATTATCTCCTTCGGTGAAGACTCCGGTATTTATGGTTTTGGGATCAGGCCGACTGTTCTGGTGCTCCTCTGTATGGAAGCGATACCCATTCACATCATACTTTTCGCATGTCATGACGGCAGGGTCAAAACCCATGGAAACCCATCTCAATTCTTCATCCATTGATTCGTTCGGATCATTTCCCTACAAGTTTAATTGAAATTATAGGGTGCATGAGTTTAATTGGAATTGTACGGTGAAATAGGTAATAGGGAAGTGTGAAACATTACTTTCTCCATGAACCACGCAACGAAATTTTTCCTTCCATCAGCACCCTTTCGGAGAAGAGCAAGTGCCTCCGCTTCAGTAGAAGGTAGCATTCCCGTCCACTCTTCATCAACGAATCGACTACAATAAGAAAAGCGGTATAAGAACTAGGCAAAGTGAACATAATGAATTGACTAAAAGAATGGTGCAAAGGTATTACCTCATCCACTCATCCTCAACTTCCTTGATGTTGTGCAAGATATAGAACATGACATCCTCCCACTCATCTCGTGGCATGATATAAGGTGTCGAGCATCCAGCCCTGCCACCTTGCCCGATGAATAGAGGCAGCTTGGGTTTATACTTGGGTTCTTCTGTATTGTATCGAGACACCTTATTGTGCAGCGTGGGAACATGGTCTGGATAGTAGGCTGTCCTGAGGTCTGCCACCTCCTCTAGGATAACTGCCTCAGATATGGAAGCTTCAATCTTAGCTTTGTTTCCACATTTCTGTCTCAGATGCTTGTTCTGTCTCTCAGGGCCGTACTGCCAAGGATTCTGCACAGGGGCCCCCAACAATACCTCGTTCGCGAGGTGCAAAATGAGATGTGTCATCGGAGTAAAGAAGCCTGGCGGGAAGATCTTCTCTAGCTTGCATATCAACTCCGGCGCCTTCTTATGCATTTCTTTTATCATCTCAGGACATACTTCTTTAGCACAAAGCGTGCGGAAGAAATGGCTTAACTCCGCAAGCACACGCCAGACACGCTCGGGAACATAGCCCCGAACCATCACCGGCATAATCCGCTCAATCCATACATGATAGTCATGACTCTTGAGCCCGGTCACTTTGCCCGTTGAAAGATTGACCCCCTTACTTATATTCGACGCATAACCATCAGTGAACTTCACGATGTGTTTCAGCCACTTTAATGCCTCCATCCTATGATCCTTTTTAAGTACGAAGTCAGCATCTGGCTTGAACCAAGATTTTCGACTGCCTGTGGGAGGCTGCATGTGTAGACGTGGTCTATCACAAATATTCTGTTGATCGACTCTAGCATTAACATTATCCTTTGTCTTATCAGGAATGTTGAGGATCGTGCGAAAAAGGGACTCTGCGACATTCTTTTCGGTGTGCATCACGTCGATGTTGTATGGAAGTTTGAGGTCCTTAAAATAGGGAAGCTGCGTGAAGGGGGTAATGTGAGTCCAGTTGTGCGTCTCACCATATCCTTCAAAACATTTTTTCCCTTTACCTTTTCCTTTGCCCTCGCCCTCGTCTTCGCCTGTGGCTTTGCCTTTGCCTTTGCCTTTTCCTTCGCCGGCAGGCTTAAGAGCTTTCAGCTGAGCAAGCACATCCGCACCAGAAAACGTTGGAATCTCGTTTACTTCATGGACAACTTTGCCTTTTGTGAAGTTCTTCTTGTCTTCCCTATCAGGATGGTCTGGAGGGAGGAACTGTCGATGCAGGTCAAAGGCAACATACTTGCCACCCTTCTTCAGCCAAATGAAAATCAAGGCCTGCATGCACACTGGGCAAGGCATCTTTCCACTTGTACACCATCCGCAGAACAGGGCATAGCCGGGAAAGTCATGCATGCAATACTGTAGCCAAACTTTCATCAAGAAATTTTTCTGCAGATGCCGGTCGTATGTCAACCTCGGGAAGTACCAAGAATGGTGCAAATCATCCACCAACGGCTGCATAAACACACTCAAATTCTTCCCCGGATATTCAGGCCCCGGAATTATAAGCGACAGGAACATGGTCTTGCGTTGCATTATGGCGCCGGGAGGGAGATTGAGCGGAATAACAAATACGGGCCAGCAGCTGTATGGATTAGACGACATACCATATGGATTGAACCCATCACCTGATATAGCAATTCTGACATTCCCAGCCTCGGCTGCTTCCTCCGGATACTCTATATCAAATGACTTCCATGCTTGACCTTCTGATGGATGTACAATTTTTTTTGGATTGTACCTTTTCCCTTCCTTGTGCCACTTCATCATTTTGGCAGACTCCTCGGTGATGAAAAGGCGCTGCAGTCTTTTTATAAAATCAAGATACCGAAGAACCTTCACAGGGATTTTTAGCTGCTGCTTCTGACCATGCTCATCGACCACCTCAATATACCGAGAGGAACCGCACTTCCTACAGTAGTTGTCATCCGCATACTCATGCCTAAACAAAAGGCAATTCTTTGGACAAACATGTGTTTTCTCATAATCCATGGAGAGCGCCTTCATGATTTTCTTCGTAGCGTACATGGTTTTCGGCAGTTCATGGCCCTCAGGCAGGCTGTTAGCCCATACTCCAAGAAATGCTTCGAAGCAACCTCGGCTACAGCCGTACTCAGCCTTGACTGCCATCAGTTGCGAGATGGCATCCAGCACAGACAGCTTGGCACCCTCATAAATAGGTTTCTTTGACGAGGCCAAGATATCCAGGAAGGCCTTTGCGGTTTCCTCCGGCTCCTCCGGTTCATTCGCTGAATGTGACGGAGGTGTCGGCTGTGCAGCAAAGACATCATCTAGCATGTCTCTAACCCCATCGTCCTCATAACCAGCGACGCGTTGTCGTATCACCTCCTCTCTACCACGGTCCCGCTGGGCAAAGTTTATCGGCATATTAAAGTTGGGCATAAATCCATGCGTGCGAAGGTGCTTAGTCATCTCACTCTTATCTCTGCGCATACGTCTCTTACATTTGGCACACGGGCATTCTGGCACCATCCTCATTGGACTACGGAATATCTCTTTCAAAAACACATCAGTTTTCTTGACCCACTCTGTTGTTACTTGATTCCGACGGAAAAACCCACTATACATCCACTGATTATCTGCCATCTCTGCTTTATTGGAAGCCACACAATAAAATTAAGGATTCATTTAAATTACTCACATCAATATTTTATTTTTTACAAGGTTGACGAGAAACGACATTTAATCGACCTACATCTCTAATAGGTAAAGATGGGTCCTAATCCCACCCGAGAATGTGTAGATTGAGTACGTTGTCCATGCTCTACCCCATGCCGAGACAAAATTTCGGCAGCACCTCCCCGCTGTTCTCCAAATACACGTCTCGGCAAAATGCCGAGAGAATGTGCATCCAGAGAACAACAGGGAGGCGCCGCCGAAATCCTGTCTCGGAACGGGGTAGAGCATAAACAACGTACCCAATCTACACATCCTCGGGCTGTCCGTGGAAAGCGCTGGACAATCCGAAAGAGCTGTCGTGATAAATATGCAATTGAATGCATATTTATCGATGCAACCCTTTCGGACGGGAGACCTAGGTTACGCGACTTGATGTGAAAATTTAATCTAGTGACATGATTAAAAGAACGTATGAGGTGATGGATTTGTAGCTCACCCTCGGATGTAGATGATGTAGTCGATCAGCGAAGGGACAATCGAAGACCAAGAGCTCCAACGTCAACGATCACTCCACCGAAGGCAACACCAGAAATCCTCTAAATTCCACCAAATGAAAAAAATTAGGTCATCACATCACATATAAAGCATCATCACACATCACATCATATCACAAACTTTTTTTAGCAAGATCAACATGATGAAGTAACCACTCATCATATCCAAATTTAACTTTCGTCTATCTATCTTCACAAAAAGTGTACTCTTCCCTCTCATCTCATCTTCACAATACATATATCTATAACATTGAGTATGTATCTAAAAACATAGTAAAACTACACAAATATCCATTCATCTAACATCTATCTATCTCACATTGTGCACTTAATTTTTTTCACATTTATACTCTCTTCCATTTCATTCATCTATCTAACATCCATCTATCTAATCATCTATTACTATATATATGCATTCATCTACAACATTACTACACAAAAAATGTAAAAAAAATTGTTCTTACCAGAGCAGGGGGCGGTTGGGTAGGGGATGGTGAGGGGGTTCAGGTCGGGGCAGGGGACGACCACCGGAGCAGCAGGGGGCGGTCGCCGGAGCAGAGGGGCCGGCCGGTCGGACCAGCAGGGGGCCGGCCACGCTAGGGAGTGGGCCGGCCGGGGCGCGTCCACGCAGGGCGGGCCGGGGTCGAGGAGGCCGAGGCGGGGGCGGCCAGTTCGGCAGCGAGTGTAGGGTCGGGCGCGGTTGGGGGTCGTGGCGGCGGCAGCTGGAGCGAGGGAGGGCGGGGGCGGCGGTCGGGAGCGATGGAGGGGCGGGGGAGCGGTTGGGGGGTCGTGGGGCGGCGGCGGCTGGAGCGAGGGAGGGGCGGGGGCGGGGGCGGCGGGGCGGGATTGGGCGGCGACGGCGGCGACGGGGGTCGTGGTGCGGCGGCGAGCTCGGGACAGAGAGTGAGGTGAGGGCGAAATGAGTGGAGGGGGACAGCCCGTGGATGGATAAGGAAAGGTATGCCGACGGCATAGGTCTTGATGCCACGTGGCACCTATGCCGACGGCTTAGCCGTAGGCATATATATATTTTTTTATTAGCAACAAATGTAAATTTTTAATATAAATCTACTACTAATTTTAGTTTTAATTTTTTTTCTTATTAGCAACAAATTTAAATTTTAAAAATAAATCTACTACTAATTTTAATTTTTTTTATTAGCCACATCACCGATCCGCGTACCACATTCCGTATGGCCGCAGCTATGCCGACGGCATAGATTTATTTTTCCTTTTTTTATTTTATATAGATTTTTTAATGTTTTCTTATAGTTATATTTTTCCTTTTTTATTTCATATAGATTTTTAATTTTTTTTATAGTTATATTTTCCCTTTTTTTTATGTTTTTTATGTATTATTATTTCATATAGATTTTTTAATTTTTTTAACCGCTCGGCCCTCTCCTCTCCCGGAACCACACAGAGGGGAGGGGAGGGGAGGCGCCGAACTCGAGCAGCTTCGTCCGCCAAGGCCGTGGCCTGGTCGCGGGTATGGGAGCGCCATGGCCGCCGCCTCGCGTGCTCGATCTGGAGCTTAGTTGGTCAGGTGAGTGAAGGGGGAGGGGGTCGTCGACGGTGGGGGTGGGGGTGGGGGCGGCGGCGGATCCAAGTCCGTCGGAGGGAGATGGTTGGCGCTCCCAGACACCTGGGAGCAACATCTGGGCCAAACCCACAGCTACATCCCCTCAGTGTAGACCCGACGCGTCCGTTTCCCCCCTCCAGGTGCCGGCGGCGGCGCCGTCCGTGAGGGGGGCCACACCCCGGAGACGCGTGCCGCCTCTTCGGACATGCCACAACACCACCCCGCATGTATGAGGGGCCGGTGCGACGCTCCGGTGGCATTGCTACCCCCCCAGGGCCCCCGTCCCGCCTTACCCTGGAGCGGTTGACCACGAAATCTAGCCCTTTGACTTCCCACGAACAGGCTTTGGCCAGTGGACATCTCCACCCGGTTGTGTTAGGTCAGCCCAGAGGGACACCTGGGAGCAACATCCGGGCCAAACCCACAGCAACATCCCCTCCGTATAGAAACAACGCGTCCGTTTCCCCCCTCCAGGTGCCGGCGGCGGAGCCATCCATCAGTGGGGCCACACCACGGAGACATGTGCCGCCTCTTCAGACATGCCACTGTTGGGGAACGCAGTAGAAAACAAAAAAATTTCGACCTACGCACCAGCCCAGGACCACTATGGAGACTGCATACAAGGTTTGATCATTTTCGTTACCGACTCGTAGCGCAGCGGAAGTAGAGTCGATGACGATCGTCGGTGCAGATCCCCGCAGCTAGGATTTACAACCTCCCAACCGCGAGGATGTACTCCCTCATCCGCCACTCGGACAGCCCTCCGGGAGGCG